>CM076583.1:985385901-985719172 GCA_034641835.2 Pinus albicaulis | reverse complement strand
ATGGTGAGGATTGTATTATGAAATGTGTAGTTTGGTATTAGTTTCCTTTCTGCAAATTTAGATATATTAAATTGTGCATGACATCTTCAGTTACCTCCGAAAGCCACAGCTGGACTGATGGTGAGGGATTGAATTATGAATGTATGGTTTGATATTAGTTTACTTTCTGCAAGTTAGATATCAGTTACTTAAGTTGTTTATGGTTACTTCCGAAAATCATAGCTGGACTAATGATGAGGGATCAGAAGACAAGTTGATGTAATTTGATTTAGATTTACTTTGATGCAATTTTGGATTTCTTTAAGCATAGTTTCTTTTGTGTTTAGACAGCAGCAAGAATAGTTTGGTTTTCATGCTCAATAGTTCATTGTTTTGATTTATTAGACTAGCAGCACCTTTTCATTTCAGCAGCACATTTTCATTTCCTTTCAAGTTTTGTCATTGTAAGTTTCAAATTCCTTTTTAAGTTTCAAGTTGGTAAATCATTATAGAGGATATCATTTCCTTGAACAAACATAACCATACTTGTTTTTTTTATTTTAGAATTTCCATCTTACCTTAGAAAACCAAAAACGGCAAAAAGTTAAGAAATAGGTTATCTTGCACATATAGTGCGCCACACTTCATCAGCTTACGAATCCCGGACTGATAAATTAATGTAGCAATTTAGGAAACACTAAATTGACCACACAAAGCTCATCAAGCATAAAAGGAAGAGGATGGCAGCCATAGAAGACGTGATTTTTTATTATTGATATTGTATTGGTATTGTATGACTATTTGCAGGCTTCAGTTGTTTAGTGGAGTCTGTTGAGCTGTTTAGCACAAGGGTGTTTATGAGCGTAAATCCCACTCTCATCCTCGAGGAAATTTGAGTGCCTACTTGGGAGAGGTATATTGAGCTACATTTCCACTGTCCGGTATTGGGCCAAGCTTTAGCCATCATCCACAATGCAGTCTCTTCTAGGATTGTGTTTTTTACAGGGCAGTAGCAATGGAGGAGAAATAGATTTAGCTTCCTAGCTTGTTTTCCATTGGATGGATCATCCTTTCATCCAGGAGGCTAGTGAGGAAGGTATCAGTGCATCATTGTGATATCTGGAAGTAGGCAAAGTAGCTATTATAATCTACAGCGCAGTGCTCCCTTCAGGAATTGCATTATTTCAGTGAGCAGTTGTAGTAAAGCGTTGAGTGCCCTAATTGAGGAGTTAGATTTCCAGTGAGGGGATCAGCCCTTCATCTGGGAGATCTATTGGAGGATTTCCATCTAATTTATACATCATATCAGCCACCTCCTGTCATTTATCCAGTTGCAGTGATTATTCAGCCCTAGGGTTGCATTTTGTCATTATTGTATTTTGGGTGTTTTTGGAAACCCTTTCTGGGTTGTCTTGGAAATGTGTTTGGGAGCCTAGATCTCTGATCTCGGAATTTTATAAACACTATATCAGTAGATCCATGTATTTACATTTTCCAACAACAGTTAACCCTAGCAGAAACTGCGTTGTCTTAGCCTCTGACATTCTTGTATAAGTAGTGTTTTTCATATTTCATGTACTTGGTCCATTGAGGCTTGTTTTTCCTAACTTGAGTGTCTTTTTCCTCAATATCTTGTACAATTTTTCAGCTATATTGTTTAATAATAAGGCTATATGATCTGATCTCATATTTATGTGTTGATGTATCACTGCCTAGATTATGCTCTATATTCATGTCTTTTCCATTTTGGAATACTACATAGCTGGACCAGAAGTCCCCTCCTGGACATACCAGTGATGAGATAGATATCAGATATATCAATATCTAAGTCCTAATCACCAATGACAAAAACTTGGCGTTCCACATCCCACCACCTCACCAAGTACTACAATAAGTCCACTTGGGACCTCATCCGTGGTTTCTGGAAGACTTTGAGCAACTTGCAGTTGCAGAGTGCCCTTATGCAATTTGGATCTTGTGCTGCTTCTTAGTCCTCAGCCTCGTGGCCCCTTTCTTTCCACTCAATTTCCATAATTTTCCTACAAAAAATCAATTAAAAAGGATTAAACATCTTCCATGGAGGAAATTTATCAAAAAAATGAGTTAAAATTGAGAATTTATCCATTTAAATTTGTGCACGGCACCAATGCGAATCTATAGAAAATTTCCCGTGCTAGAATTGCACTAATGCATTAAGGGTTTGGGGGATCAACGTGGACCTGATGGGTCAAATCCATGCTGGTCACCCACGTGCCCTATTTTTTCAGGGGCCCCTTAAAAAAGAAAAAATTGCTAAAAATTCTTTAAAAATGAAAGGAAAATGCAAGCTAAGGATATATATTTTATCGACAACAAACGGAACTGAAAATGGTGGCCTGGATTGGTAAAATGGTGCACCTGAAGTTGAAATAAAAATGGAGGGAAAAGTGCTTTGTCAAACTCCAAATTGTAAAAGTAGTTTTTACTTTTTACTTTTTGCTATTAAAAGGCTTTTATCAACTATTTTTTATTAAAAAATGATTTTTTATCGTTCCATGTGTACTTTTACTCGTATTTATATATTTTTTCTCAATCAATGTGACATTTGATTGCATATGAAGAAGCAGGACATTATGAATCAAATTCGATTAACGACAAACAACGAGTTGTCTTTTATTTCATTTTGGGACTCGTGAAAACAAACGAAAAAAGAAACCCCCTTGGAGTATTCTTTAATCTCTTTTATGACTCCCGAAACATGAAAAGGCTGCCGAGCACTTGTCCTTTCGAGCTCGTTAAATTAAATGAATTGGCGTCGTCTCATTATACATTTACCCCTTTTTCAGGATGAGATTGACTAATTACAAAAAAGGAATACCTTTGTCAAACATGATCAAGAGGTTCTCTCAGATATTGTTTTCTACCTTTTCGGATTCGAGGGAATGGATATGAAAAGTGACTTTCTAGAGTTTTCTTTTTCGTCTCTTTTTCAAAATACCTAAATATGAAAAAGATATCGAGCTACCCCTCCATCGGACTCGTAAAAATTAAATGATGAAGGACTTATCACCATGACAAGACCAAGCTACTCCTTCCTAGGGCTCGTTAAACTTACTAGGATGGATTCATCTGAAGGGTGAAATTATACGCTAATAATATGGTATCCTCTTCAAGATTTCTATAAAAAATAAAGAGGTACTCGCTAGAAATTAGCGGGGGAAAATGGAAGTAAATCATGTTTCGTATTTTGTAGCAAAAGCATCATGTCGCTCTTGAACATGGAACTCATATGCATTTCATGTCGAGTTGGGGATATCCTTTATTTTTTATTTTCTTTCCTGGATTTTGGAAATCCATTTGCCCCTCATTTGATCATCATCTACTCTCACCGTGACCTTTGATCCTATTTTGAGTCAAATAATGCTAAATTCCGGAGTTGTGTCATCGATATGTTCAAGAGAAGTCTTATCTATAAAGTCAAACATCCTCTACTTATTTGACCCTCTCTGCAAAAATCCTAAATGACTCTTATCATCTTGAGAAATCCTTTGTTTCATTTCGATGGTGTGGGAATCATTATGGCCCTCCTTCGACATATCACTTCCTGTCGACTTCAGCTCATTATCTAGGAAGATGGTTTAGAAAATCCTTTTCAATACCTTGGATCTCGCATGCCTCAATGGAAATTTCTTTGTGTTCGATGACAGGTTCACATCATTGGCCTTCGATCGAATGATCCTGCAAGTGTTCAACTTCAGCTCCTTTATTCACACTTGTAGATTGTGTTATCATACTTTGAGGGCCATTGTCATTATTGGTGGTGTCTCTCGCGCATGTTAGCGGTTTACATCATCGACTGGTAATCAGGTGGTTTCTACCATGTTCGACATCAACACATCTATTCACATGGTTTAATTGGTACAATGGTGTTGAACCACAAAATTATCCTCTCTCTGACATCCTTTCTCACTGTTTTCCCTTAATTTCTCATAAGTTCATATACTCCAATCAATGATAAATGGCATGTTTTGTCTCAAGGAATGCATTTAAATGATTTCCATGTTATATTCTTATGTTCTTTATATTCAAATGGATTTTTGTAATTTGGCTACAGAACACAGCTTATTCTACAGCTAATCATGGGTTCCACTACTACTTTCATGGTCTGACAGGTTTCAGGGATCAAATGGAGAAATAAGCCACATGGGCATTTCCAGAATATATACACATGGATTTCATCCTATCTACTTGATCGATATCGATAGAAAAGGATGCCTGAGATCATGGTCAAATTCCAGTCAAAGGACGTTAGCCAAGAGAAGGACTCTTCATTTTCTCTATTGTAGCAAATCAAGAGTTAAACAATCAAATTCTAATTCTATAATTCGGTTAAGATTAGCCACCTGTAGGCAGAATTAGCTCATAAATAGTGATGTTTGTTTTATTTAAATACCAGTTGTACAGAACCGAGATTAAGTTTTTGTTGAACGTTGTGTATTGTTTTAAGACTCCGTTCTCTTATAGTACAAGGATCGTGTTCATGGTACCAGTGATTACTTAAGTGTGTATATAACTAGCTAGGATCTCAACCGAATCTGTTGTAGAGGGCCCCTACACAAGAGGAGGTTTTTCATTCATTGTTTTAGTTTAAATTCCTTACTATGTTTTTGTCAATTCTATTTTCTGAGTAGATTAATGTTACATTTCAGTTTTTATCAATGGCATAGAATTAAATCATAACTCTGTAATCATTGTTATTACAAAACATTTCGTGAGGATAGATCTATCTATTTTCAAATTGAATTAAGTTCGAAGTAATAAGAATTCACAGTTATCCAGTTTCCTTTACTGTTTTGTCATTTACTTTCTTAGATTAAAACTATCAATTAATTGTATCAATGGATGTTCTCAAAGGTCATTTCAAGAAGATGATTCTAAACTAAATTATTGAATATCTAATTCATACGATTATTGAGCTTTCCTCTGCATACTTTACTTATTTTCTAGGACATTAGAAACTAAGGTATAATTGGTTGCTTACACGTCATCTCAAGAGGATAATACTTCATATTGAATGCTGGAGTAATCGAACATACATTTGTTGTTTACAATCAGTTGAGCTTTAAATTTGCATCCTTTCACAATTGCTTTTAGATCCTCATTTAATTGCATCACTGGATGTTCTTAAAGGTCATTCCAAGAAGTTGATTTTATCATATTTCTAGACTGAATAATTGAATATTTAATTCATGCAATTACTGAGTTTTCCTCTGCATACTTTATTTTCTTTTCTAGAAAATTAGAAACTAAGGTATAATTGGTTACTTACACATCATCTCAAGAAGGTGACACTTCATATTGAATGCTGGAGTAACCAAACATACATTAGTTGTTTTGTTTTGAATCTGCTTTCACTTAGAGTAGCATTGCAATTTCAATTTCAGTTATAAGGTTTACATCCATGGAATAGGACTAATGTTAAATTAGAAGTCACTAGAATAGATACTCTGTTTTTCAGATCAGATTCTAACCAGCCAATAGTCTTTGATTCATTTTTATAAAAATTAGTTTAACTTAGGAACACTTCCTTTTCTTCCTTCTTAAAATCATTAATATTCATTTGATTTCTCTCATAGTTTTAGATTAACACTTTTAGATATAAAGAAAAAAACCCCCAAAAAAACATGAAAATACATACAATGAAGTAAGAAGAAGGTTAACTAAGCACATATAGTGCACCACACTTCATCAGTTTACAAACCTCAGTTGATAATTTATGCAAGAAATTTAAGACATTAAATTGACTAAAAAAATGGGTAGATCGATATAGAGACGAATACCATGGATCACATCTATTGTTATCTAGGTTGCAAGGATTTATTGAGTATTCATGATTGCACATATGATCCTTTCTATACGGATGGTTGTGACCATACCGTGGATCCATTTTTATGATCTCTTTCAAACGGATGGTGGCACACATGCCGTGGGTTCATGTGTTATTTGATGCCTATTCAGAGATATGTTATTAGGCATGTTTATATCAGAGATGTCATATATTGTATCATGTTTGATTGACAGGTCTCATGACAGTGGTTTTCCAAATTCCTTTCCATGGGTGATAAAGCGATTCAACCATCACTTTTGGTTCTACTTTCATGATCTTGGGGGCATCTGTTACACAATATTTTTTCGCATTCCTCCATCCTTATCCTAAGTGTCATATTTTGTGTCGCCCATGTAACAAACATCGCAAAGCGACAAAATATGTATAAACTTATTCATCCTAGATGGCATGCTTGAGATATCCCCAAAGACCTAAAAGATAAATTCATTCAAGCTTTTCTGTAAAAGTTTGTAAGAAACCTTATTTTACAAGCTCGTCACAGTTCTTCTCCTAATAGCCTCGCGCTTGTCACCCATCCTTAACCTGCGAAAAAAATTGTCAATGTGGGAATTCAAAAGAAAAGTCATGCTGGTCCTCTTCACGCAGGTTCTCCAAAAATGGAGCAGAAGCTTCGACCTATAGAATTCTCGAGAATTGAGTTCAGGTAATTGTTGGTTGAGGATATGGTTGAATACTCCCATTTTTTACCCTTGATATTACCTCCAAATATTTCCCCCTTTGAGATAAGGCCTTCCTCATAATTAGTGGATCCATAACCTCTCCAACTCTTCTATAAAAGAGTGTTATGCTAGTTAGTATTAGTTGGTCATTGCTAGTTTCCATTCTTCTGCCTTATTACCTAGATGTTGTCGATTTGAAAAAGAAGGAGAAAAAATTGAAAGGCTAGGCTTGGAAGTGGATTTCCACTTCGAAGGAGACCTCTAACATCAAGGCACTGGTTGTAAGCTTCCCTTTGTTCGTTTAATAATACAAAGTATGCTTTGCTTCCCATAAATATGTTAATATTAATTGGTTTAGCATGATACTCCTTGATCTTTCTTGTGGTTTCCTTTGAAATATATATATGTTATGTATCTTTCCTCTTTTGTCGTATGATCTTCTTTACATGTATTCAGACGTAGAAGAAATAATGGGGAATGATCTTGAAAGTGAAAGGATCAATATAAACATCGAGGAAATTACTACATAAGGAGTGAGGTAGGTCATCTCCCTCTCTCGTATTACTTCAATGTTAAACTAAGAAAGTTTGTATCCTTTGTCACGGTTGTTACTAGAACCACTCATTGGGCTAGAGGGATCACTTCTTTCCGAAGAAGAGATTTTCCTGCATAACAAGTAGTTAAGAACCGACCCATGAAATAATTCAGAATGGTAGTGTACTAGCCTTCATCCCTACATCAAGATAGCTCCTATACCATACCCACTCACACCTGTCTCCACTTCAAAGGGGCGTTGCAAGTTTGTTAATTCCAGAATTGGTGCTTGAATGATCTTCTTATTTAGCTCCTCGAAAGCTTTATGCTTACCTTTACCCCACTGGAAACTTTTTCCACTTGCTATTATGGCGTGGAGTGCTACTGCTATCGTTGAAAATGAGGCTATGAATTTCCTTAGGTACTATGTTTCCCCAATGAAAATACTGACCTCAGAAATATTTGTAGGCATCAGCCATTTCATGATGGCATCCATATTGGAAGGATCTATCTTTAGTTCTCCTCCACTGATCACATACCCCAAATACACCAAGGACTCTTGCGCAAACTCATGCTTCTTGATATTTTCTAGTAGTTGGTGCTTCTTCAATGTTTCGAGCACCTGCATCAAATGTGAAATATGCTCCTCCCAGGTGGCACTATATACTAGTATATCATCAAAATAGAAAATAAAAATGAATCTATAAAAGGGCACAACATATCATTAATTAATATCGTAAATGTAGCCAGTGCATTACATAGGCCAAATGGAATAACTAACCACTCATACAAACCTTGCCTGGTTTTGAAGGCGATCTTCCATGTAACTTCTTATTTGAATCGAACATGGTGATATCTAGACTTTAAGTCAAGATTGGTGAAGTGAATTTATTGTTGCAACTAATATAGCAGATCATCTATCCTGGGAAGGGGGTATCTATTCTTGAGCATGATTTTTTTCAAGACCCTGTAATCTATACACATCTGCGAAGACCCACCTTTCTTCGGCAAAATGATGATGGGTGACCCACATGGTGATGTTCTCGGTCAAATGAAACCCTATTCCAGTAGGTACTGCAACTATTTCTTCACCTCACTTGCTGCTATAACAAATTGATTGTACAAACCAATATTTGACAATGCCGAGTCCGACAATAGCTGGATCTCGTGTTCCACTTCTCTCTTAGGTGGTAACCCTTTGGGATCTCAGAACACATCCTTGTATTCCTGTAACAACTCATCCAATTGTTGATTCTTTTTCTTAATACACCCCTCCAGGGATGCCTTGCATCTTATTGAATCCTCTTCAGATTGAATTTCTCTTAAAAATAATAAGACATACTTCTATCTGGAACTGTTAAATTTCTTGGCTTGGTTGGCACTTACCAATGAAATTTTCAAATTTCCTTTGTGCGCATTGATGATGAATGATTTTCCATCCTTGACGAGCTAGTAGCGATTGGAATGTCTCATGAATATTGCATCTCGCATGTGCATGTATGGACTCCCAAACACGACTCCACATACATCAAGGGGAACCACATCTAGATCTACTTCATTAATAAAATCAACATTGATAGAAAATCTAATTTTACACTATTTTGTTACCTTTATCTTTACATCCTTATTTACCCATCCTAGTGGATATGGGTTTGGATTATCGCGAGCTTCTAGCCCAAACTTCTTGACCAACTCTGTTGCAATGAGATTCTCCTACGATCCATAATGAAACAGAGAATCAATATTTGTCTTCATGACCTGTATCTTTGTATGTAAGGTTTTGGTTATTTCTTTCTCTTCCTATTGTTGAAGGCTACATAGATTCACCTCCTTCTGCACTGACGTACAAACGATATTCTCATCCACGTCTGAGTTGCTTTCAACTTGGTTGATTCAATCTGTGGCCATGGGATTCTTCTTCTTATTATCTTTCTTCTTGTTCTTTGGGTTTAGATCTATATTCAACTTCCAACATTTTTCCTCTGAATGCCCATCAATGTTACAATGGTTGTAGTGGTTGTTAGAATATGCACAACAGAATTAAATAAATCACACACACAACAATTAAAAATAGAGACAGAATTTAACTTGGTTCACCCAACCAATCTGGGCTACATCCACCAAACAGAGGTATCGGCTTTCTTATTCTTCAACAGGAGATTACAACAACAGATTTCTCACATCTGCACTTCCTCTTCCTCTCATCCCTCATATCTATTTTTGCCTCTATGGGCTTACAATTTATATATGTAGAGAAGAAACTAAATAATAAATTCAATTGCATCCTATCACAACAAAATAGGATATAATATCCCCTCTTCATGATTTTATGACATCAGATTTGGAACAAATCCTATTGTTGGCATTATCCATGAGATTTTAACCAAATTAATATGAAAAATCTCAACAATCTCCACCTTGACAACAATTAACCTGATACCTTGTTCCTGTTATTATTTTTATTTTTTCTGCAAGCCAAGAGAAGCCAGACACCAACATAGCTTCTCTAATAAAACTGGTTTCGTGAACATGTCTGCATAGTTTTCCTTTGTATGCACTTTTTAAAGAGAGACTCCCCATTCAGTTATAACCTGTCTTACAAAATGGTACTTTATAGGTATATGCTTTGATTTACTATGATAGGCTGGATTTTTAGCCAAATTAATTGCACTTTGACTATCACAAAATAACTTTGTGTTGTCTTGGATCCTACCAAACTCACCAAACAAACCTTTCAACCAAACCACTTCTTTGCAAGCATGTGAAGAAGCTATGTATTCTGCTTCTGTAGTGGATAAAGCAACAATGTTTGGTAGCTTTGACATCCAGCTAATAGCTCCACCTACAAGAGTAAAGACATATCTGAATTTGACCTTCTCTTATCCAAATCACCTGCAAAATCGGAATCAACATAGCCGCAAACAAATTCACTACTTCTGTTATAAGTGATACAATAATCACTTGTGCCTCTCAGATATCGAAGCACCCATTTCACTGCTGCTCAGTGTTCTTTCCCTGGATTTTCCATATACCTACTGACAACCCCAACTGCATGTGAAATATCTAGTCGTGTACAAACCATTGCATACATCAAAATTCCTACTGCATTAGCATATGGTATTCGAGACACATATTCCTTTTCTTAATTTTTAGTAGGACATAAACTTGAAGAAAGATTAAAATGGGAAGCTAAAGGGACTGAAACTGGCTTCACATTGTTCATACCAAACCTTAAGAGTATTTTCTCAATATACTTCTATTTTGATAACCATAGCTTACCATTGTTCCTGTCTCTGAAAATCTCCATGCCCAAAATCTGTCTTGCCGCTCCTAGATCTTTCATATCAAACGTCCTAGCCATCTGAGCCTTTAACCTGTTGATCTCACTTATGCTTTTGCTTGCTAAAAGCATATCGTCAACATATAATACTAAGATAATGAATATGCCATTACTTAATTTCTTAAAGTAAACACAATGATCATATTCACTTCTTATATAATTTTGACTCATCATGAAAGCATCAAATTTATTGTACCATTGTCTCGGCAATTGCTTCAGACCATACAATGATTTCTTGAGCCTGCAGACAAATTTCTTGTTGCGATTTTGAACAAACCCTTAAAGTTGTTCCATATAAATCTCTTCATCTAAATCTCCATGTAAGAATGTAGTCTTAACATCTAGTTGTTGTAATTCTAAATCAAGTAAAGCAACTAATGCTAAGACAATCCAAATTGAAACAATTTTAACAACTGGTGAAAATATCTCATGAAAGTCAATTCCTGCTTTCTGAGAAAAACCTTTCACAACCAGCCTCGCTTTGTACCTGTCTTCTTTATCATCAACACCCCTTTTCAATTTGAAAACCCATTTACATCCTACAGTTTTTCTATCTTTAGGAAGTTCTACCAGGTCCCATGTGGCATTCTTGTCTAATGCCTTCATCTCATCCTTCATAGCTTCTTTCCACTTATCACTGTTAGAACCTTCTACAGCTTCCTGATAGTATAAAGGTTCATCATCATTAGCGGTTAAAGCAACTGAAGTAACATAATCATCATACCTTTTAGGAGGATATCTGATTCTCATGGACCTTCTTAAAGATGTTTCTGGTTTTTCCATAATTTGATGATTATTATCTGTAGGAACTTCTTCATGATCTTCATCTAAAACTTGTTCATCTTTACTATCATCAGTATTTGAACTGGTTTCAAACTGAATATGTTGAAATTTAGGTACATTTTCCTGTTTCAATTTATTATCTACATCTGGATTATTAAGTGAAGATTCATTGAATTTAACATCTCTGTTAATGATGATCTTGTGAGTTGTAGGATCCCACAACTTGTATCCCTTAATTCCATCACCATATCCAACAAAGATATATCTTTTTTATTTAGGATCTAATTTATAACGCTGATGTTTCGGAATTAGAGCATATGCATCACAACCAAAAACTTTCAGTTTAGAATAATCACAAGGATGACCCTTCCATACCTCTTGAGAAATTTTTCATCCTATTGCAGTTGATGGTGATCGATTTATCAAATAACAAGCCGTAGATACTTCTTCTGTCCATAATTCCTTCTGCAAATTGGCGTTACTTAGCATACTTCTTGCTCTTTCTAAGAGAGTCCTGTTCATGCGTTCAGCAACTCCATTTTTCTGAGGAGTATAAGCAGTAGTTCTATGTCTTTCGATCCTAACTTCCTTGCAATAATTATCAAATGCCTTTGAAGTAAACTCACCACCATTGTCAGTTCTTAAACATTTAATGGTTCTTCCAGTGATATTTTCTACTAATGCTTTAAACTGCTTGAAAACTGTGAATACATCAGACTTTTTTTTTAACATGTAGACCCATACTTTCCTAGAGAAATCATCTATAAAAGATACAAAATATGATGATCCTCCATATGAGGTTGTAGGAGATGGACCCCAAACATCAGAATGGATATAATCAAGGATTCCTTTGCTAGTATGTTTTCCAGTTTTAAATTTCTGCTTGCTTTGTTTCCCATATATACAATGTTTGCAGAAATATAACTTAAAAGACTTTAAACTAGGAAGTAACATACGATCAGATAAAATTTTTAATCCTCTTTCGCTCATATGGCCCAACTGTTGATGCCATAGTCGAATAGAATCACTGTCATTTTTACATACAGTTGAAACATGATCTGACTCTGTTCTTCCTTCTAACTGAAAAAGATTTCCAATCTTATTTGCTTTCATTACTAATAAGATTCCTTTGTAAATTTTCATTACTCCACCTTGAATAAAAGTTTTATATCCATTTGTGTCTAACACTCGTAGAGAAATAATATTTTTTCTGAGTTCAAGCACATGTCTTACATCAGTTAAGATTTTGATTGTCCCATCAAACATTTTAATATGGATGCTTCCAATTCCCACAACATTACATGAGAAATCATTGCCCATGTAAACTACTCCATCATTGATTGACTTATAAGATTTAAACCACTCTTTATGAATGCACATGTGATTGGACGCACCAGAATCTAATAGCCAATGTTGATCATGATTTGAAAAATTAACTGATAAAACTTCATCACTTATACCTGAACCGGATGCCGAACCTGTATCTGTCGTGTTTGCTTCTTTATTTTCTGTTGAAGAGTCTCCTTTGGATGTTTTTTGTTTCTTCCAATAGTCCTTCTTCAAATGTCCCGATTTGCCACAAAACTAGCATTTTAGCTTACTCTTCTTCCCTTTCGATTTTGACGAAGAGTTGTTTTTCTGACTGAAGCGTTTTTCTTTAGATCAACCTCTAACCATCATTGCTTCTGATGTAGAGGTTTCTAAATTTGACCTTATTCTGGTTTCTTCAGATAGCAAAGCTCCAACAACATCATCAAATTCAAGGGTTTCTGATGAACTAAGACTTATATAAGTAAAAAAATGATCCCATGACTCAGGCAAAGAGCATAATAAATTTACAGCTTTATCTTCTGAATCAAATTTTACTTCTATGCTATCTAATTGCACCAAGAGAGTATTAAAGGTATTTAGATGATCGGTTATAGTTGTACCTTCTTTCATGCGCAAGCTGTACAACTATCTTTTCAGAAGAATCCTGTTGGTTAAGGATTTAGTCATGTACATTTTTTCTAGCTTTTTCCATAGTCCAGCGGCTGTTTTCTCTGACACGATGTTAAATAAAACATCATCTGCCAAACACAATCGTATGCTGCTCAGTGCTCTTTCATCGATGTCACTCCATTCGTCATCTGTCATGGTGAAAGGTTGTTTGGATTTTCCCAAAAGTGCCTTCGCCACACCTTGTTGTACGAGTAAATCATGCATCTTGAATTTCCAGATTTCGAAGTTATTCCTCCCATTAAACTTCTCGATCTCAAACCGAGAACTTTGAGTTTTTTCCATGTTTAACTCAAACTCTTCTCTATGGATCCTTAATTTCATTTTTAATCAAATTAACAATTTGATAAAATTCCCCTCAGTTTACACTTCACGCATAGATTTGCAGTGGATCAAATTCAAATCTCACTCTTTCCGATTTCAAGCTCCACGTCTATTTCACATGTGATGAACCGTCATTTCTTTGACTAAAAAACACACGTCATTTCTTTTTTTAGAATCATAGCAGCCATCAAATTAACGTTGTATCTCAACTAAAGAACTTTGGCTCAATCTGTATTCAAAATTCAATGGGGTCGTATTCCATAGACAGTAGATACAGTCCTAGTTCTTACACGTTTGCTGTGAATGGTGAACGATAAGCCTCAATTCGTCATGAATTGTAACGATACAACTCGTAATGCCCCAATTCGTAATGTCATTAAATATAAAAAAAAACGGTGTATCTTACCACGCATTAAACCTGCAGAAATGCCTCCACACCGAAGTTTATCCATTTGAGAGCCAACCTTTTATTTGGCTATTCCCAGGGCTTACTCTGCTCGATTTCTCCAAAAAACTAACATGTTGCCACATAGTGCCTCAACGCGACCAGAGAGCGGTCTAACTGATAGATCAATTTCAGATGGGCGGACTAAACCAACATCCCCAGCCCTCTACAACCTTATCCATCCTCCTCAATTCGTTGATGCTCCTCCCACTCAGCAGGCATGGGTTTAAAGTTGTGACGGGTTGAACGTTGGGCAGATCAATTTCATCTCTATTCTGTGCTCACACAGCGGCCACGTAGATCAAAAGTAGATATGGTCTCTTCCACTACAATCAGAAATCAACTTGGCCTCCAACAACCTTCTCTGCGCTCACAGATGCCGATCCGATCAACAGCAACATTCTCTACCCTCTGATACCAATTGTTAGAATATGCACAGCAGAATTAAATAATTCACACACACAACAATTAAAAATAGATACAGAATTTAACGTGGTTCACCCAACCAATCTGGGCTACATCCACCAAACAGAGGTATCGGCTTTCTTATTCTTCAACAGGAGATTAAAAAAAACATCTGCACTTCCTCTTCCTCTCATCCCTCATATCTATTTTTGCCTCTATGGGCTTACAATTTATAGATGTAGAGAAGAAACTGAATAATAAATTCAATTGCATCCTATCACAACAAAATAGGATATAATATCCCCTCTTCAAGATTTGATGCCATCAGATTTGGAACAAATCCTATTGTTGGCATTATCCATGAGATTTTAGCCAAATTAATATGCAAAATCTCAACAGTGGTTACTAGTATCTTTGCACTGGTTTGCTATGGATGCAATTTTTTCATCTTTTCCCCATTTTTTCTTCTTCTTCCCATATTTACAATCTTCTTGTTTCTCCTTATGCTTTGATCGACTTGATTGCACTCTTTTCAGGCCTATGTTCTCCAAGTACTTTTCCTATACACAAGCCTCGTCCACCAATTTTGGATTGAACAACATCACTTTCTCATGCAGATTTCGATGTAGACCCCCCAAATACTTGAGGAGTACATATGGGTTCTTTGGAGAGATACCCAAAATTATAGCCATATTCCTAAATTTCTTGGTGTACTCCTGCATGCTTTGGCCCAACTTTTTCCTGAATTAATGCCACTAGATCCATTGGTCCTCCACATACCCATTGGGATAAAATCGTGACTTTATGAGGGTTTTGAAATCTTTCGAGTTAGTTACTCGAGGTTATCCCTCCAACCTTAGGGTTTCCGTGTGGCTCTCCCACCAATTCAATGCATGACCCTCCAATTTCAGTTGTGAAAATGAGAGATTTTGTCATTCCTCAATCTAATGGACACTGAAATAAACTTCCAATTGCCGCAACCAATGGTTCCGCTTTAGAGCATTGATCCCGCCGTGATATGGCTTGTTATTGAATTTTTCTTCCATTTTAAATAAAGACTAATTCACGACACTCAAACTGGGTTGATATTTTCTGGATTCTTTCTTCGACTGGTTCTCCTTTTCTCCTTGATCTTCTGATCCCCATTCAAATTTTTCCTTTGCATTTGAACCCTCATCTTTTCCAAACATCCCCAGCTTGTTATTCAAGACTTCCATGACGAGGTTTACTTTGCGGTTGATATCTGCAACTTTTTCCAATGGCGCAAATGAACCTCATGATCCTACATAGGTGAGGTTTATGATTCATCGTAAACCTCACCTCTGCAGGTACACAAGGTTCGTTTACATATTCGTTGACCATGATTAGGGTTTTTGTTTTCTGGCCCCACCGATATAGATCCCTGTAATCTCCACAAAATACCTAAATAAACCCAATCTAATACCAAATGATCTGTAAACTATTGTTGATATTCCATTGGAATTTTTTTCGCAAAAGATATGATAATAATATATTAAAATCCTGAATTTTTACGTTGTTACAGTTTTAATTAAACTTGTAGATCTGTAAATTTAACTGTAATTAGTGCATGCATGAAAATGGAAATTATGCAGAAAATTAGAGAATGAAATAATCTCATGCACCATATAATACACAAGATATGCTCTAGGAAACCCTTTCGGGAGAAAACCCAGCTGGAAGGTGAGCTCACTTCACTCTCTTTCTCTGTCTAGAAATATGGCTGCAGGTACAAAGAAGTAATTCCTGTGGCTCGTGGGCTACTACAATGTACAAATCCTCTTTATGTGTTCTACCTCCTATCTCTCCCAGCTATATGTGCTCAAATATGGAACAAAATGCTCTCAAAATAATGAAATGCCTCTTCCTCCTAGTGGCCCGGTTATAACACAACCCAATAGCATACTGGTGGTTAAGTTTGACTACATCAACTCTCAACTAGAGTTACAATATAGAATCTTCTAAATTATTTTAAATAAAAAACACGTGGCTATCCCCTTTTCCATAAATAATTTTGGATGACGCGACATCCTCCCGAACTATAGGTGTGAAAACATGAAGGTCAACTTTTGAGTGACACTTTTGCATACGGACTCCGATTGACACGCTTCTTGTGTCGTTGGGAAGATATTTGTGTGTATAATAGAATAAAAGTTTGTGGTGCTTAAGAAACAAATCTTTACCCCCAAAAAATTTCATTTGATGCCTCAAAACAATCCTGAAAGGTTTTAGACCCCGTTTCGCCAAATTGGGTCCTGCCGGAAAAAACGGTCCTGTGAGCTGATTCCTCCGTTTTTTTCCACTCTGAATGCATCAAGATGGATGACGAACAATATAATAATCCAATCTAGAACATGAAAAATTATTTCTTCTTCAGAAAATGACTAGCGAGCTTGTTCAGAAAGTGGTGCAACATGAAGGTTGCAGTGTAGTTTCTTAGTTCATGGCGCAAGGAGCTTGGCCTCTCTTTTGGTCTCCTCGTTGTATGTTTGTGTACATGGTGATTCTTGGCCCACTTGTTCTGTAACTTGTCATATTATTTTGTCTTCTTTCCATTGGGACATTTTATCACTCACTAGTTTAAACAATTCCATTGATAGGGTTCATGTTGTCTCATAAGTCAATTTCATGAAATTTTAGAAAAAAATTGCATTTGGTGATATCCATCATAATTCTAAAACCCATCCCAAACCATGTCATATCATGTCAAATAAACCTAATCTCATATAGTTGTCATTCCCATGCATTTTAATCACAAAGGATTACACCTGTCAGTTTTTCATAGTTTCGTAGTGAATTACAAGGCAAATCAAAAAATTTCGCTACGAAACTGCCTAACAGTTGTGTAGCAAATCTGTCAGCAGCTAAACCGTTTTCGCTACGAAACTGGGTTTTTCTGCAAAAAGGGTTAGAGTGGTGTGAGGTGTCATTTTTTTATTAGACAAGTAAAGGGTGAGGTCATTTGAGTTCGTTGTGATGATTCCCAAACATGCATAGCTATATTTTGCTGTCATTAATGCCTTTTATGGCCACATGTGCCATCATCAAAATCTAAGTTGTCAAATAACCTTTTAAAACTTTACCCCAAGATGTTCTTTTTCATTTACTGTTTAATCCTTGAATGTGAAGTATCCCACTGTTGATATTTGAGAGTTGCTTCACCACATAGAGCAGGTTGCTGTTTGAAATTGGTTCTGCAGGTGTCATCAACAAGCGAGAAAACGAAGAGTATAAAGCATTATGGCATCGAAAAAGAAAACAAATAAGGGTGCTCATTGTGTAAGGTATGAACCCATGGATTTGAAGCTACTGAATGAAGATCCCACTTCTATGGAGGTTTTCAGGAGGACGGGCTACCTACAATTCTACCAGAAATTGAAGGGTTTCCATGCATATATTTCTAAAGCCTTTTCCACCAATTTTACAGGGACAACATCAAAGGTGATTTTAAATCTCACAGTGTCACCAAAGATCATATCACAAGCTACAAAGATTCCTAGAAGTGGTGAAGAATGGTTTAAAGGAACAAAGTTCAGAATGCAGCGTTGTGAAGAGTTTCTCAAGCAGGAGCACAGAGGAGCTGATATGACCAATGGAATCCCCAAGAGTTATATGAAAGACTACAAAGCTGCTGCTGGTGATCCAAAAATACTTCACCTGCAAAGGAAGATTCCACATGGTTTATTCTTACCATATTAGACTCCTTCTACATTTTATTGGTAGAAACCCCTTGACCTAACCTTATTTTTATACAGGAGTTTGGGAAAGATGTGAAATAGAGTTCAGCTCAAGTCAGAAGGTAATGAGACATCAGTATTTCTCCATGGTTTGATAAAACTATTAGTGTTGGAAGAGTTGAAAAGGTTAAACAGAGATTGGACCTCCTTTCTGTTTATGAGTGGGTATGAAGTAGATGTTGTGACTCCAAAGAAATTTTCAAAACATAAAACTACTACATCCTCTACATCCCCATATGCAACACAAGAAATCGGTGAAGAAGGAAGACAATTTCGTGTAGAGCCAATGGACATTGAAGAAGAACCTTTGCAAGAAACAAATATCCCTCAGCCAACACCTGAAAAACATAAGATTAGCAAACAAAGCAGTAAGAGAATAACAAGGATTCAAACATTGGCCAAAGGAAATATGGAAGACATTCTACATGCAATAGATATTGAGGAGTCCCCAATAGTGCAAGCAGAATATATTGAAGGTGATGGAAGGAAACTAAAGAAAGGTAAGTCTGTCAAGAAATTGGATTTTGCAGGAGAGGATGCTGGTTTCATATTTCAGCCAAGGAAACCAATGACTAGGTCACAGATTGAAAAGAAGGCCATGGAAAGAAAAAGGGCAGAGAAAGGTAGTGAAGATATGCAACCTGAAAACATCATAGATTTATCCCTAGCAGCAGAAGAAATTTTATTGTGCAGAGAAAGAGAAAGGAGAATATGGTTGGAAAATTAGAAGCATAACTCCTCATAGAGCAACTAAGAGAAGCAAGGGAAGAAATAATTGATTTGAAGTTGGAAGCAGAGAAGCACAGGTCTGAAAAGGTTGAGTTTGATCAGATGATGAAAAAATGTGACAGTCAGCTCTCAAATGTTTCAGAATCCATGAGTAATGCCAAAATACTGCTGAAAAGGACCAAGCCTCTAAGACTTTTGGCCAAACATAGATCATTACAAAATAAAGTGGAAGACCTTCAAGAACAAATGCACATGATTCAAGATGAGCTGGAGAAGAGAGTACTGAAAATGAAAGTGATTGAAGAACCTAAATGTCAACCTATAGTTATTGAAGATGAAACTCCCAAAGACTAAAGAGTTGAACTAAGACATTTTTGTTAAGGTTTATAGTTTTCAAGTGACATAATTTTGGCTCAGAAGATCAAATTTTGAGGAAAATTACAAAATATGCAAATTTTGCCTTATTAGGCAGTTTCGTAGCGAGTTCCAGGCTTGACGGCCGAAATTCGCTACGAAATTTCTGAAGAGTGTTTTTGTCTCTAAAAACAATTTTATGAAGGTCCAAGGAGGGAGGTTGATGGTGATTACCTATTTTGACCTGACAAACATTATTTGGCTAGCAAAGGTCATAGAAGGAAAGGATAAAGGACAAAAACAACCTCGCTACTAAACTACGCTATGCAATTGCCTAAGTTGCTCTGTTTTGTAGCGAGGTGTTTTTAAAGGGTTTTTTGAAGGTTTGAAAGTGTTTTGAAGCTCAGTCAACCATGTGGAGGTATTAAAGGATCTCAGTGAAATATTTCAACAGAGATTTTCCCTTCGATAAAGTTGTCTTCTTCACCAACTCAGCAAAGGACAATCAGAAAATGTCATGTCATAATTTCCTTAAAAATAGGATGACTATTTTTTAGTTCAGTGAGGGCATTTATTCTTTTCTGATGGATAGTGCCATTCGAGCACCTAACTACTTTTGATGTAATTATGCACTCCTTTAGTTAGTAGTTGTAATAAATATATTTAGAGTCCTATTAGGAGAATAACTCTTAAATGGATAGGTGTCCTTTTAAGTTCAATAAATATAGTGTTAGTTATGATTAGATGTCAGAGTGAAGGTTTGATGATCCAGAATCCTATGTAATGTAAAAGAAGTCTATTTATAGACAGGAGATTGAATATCAAAGGGTTGGAGAATATTGTACTAAACTGCTACTTTGTAATAGTTTTTTCAATTTCAGTAATATATAGTGATATTTTCTTCTTTACCTGAGATTTGAAGGAGGTGTTCAACGTGTTGTATGTTATATATCTTTCATGTTTAAATATCTACAATTATTTTGGTGTCTAATTACTCAGAACTTGTGGTAACATGCTATGACTTCCTTTAGAGGTTAAACTGTTGTTTTCTTCCTATGTTGTGTGTGTACTATCTTTTCATTGAAACCTTCATTTGCCTCAGTTTCCATAAGAAGAAATATTTTCATTGAGCTTACTAATGTTGACCCCATAGCCCAATGGTAGAAAATCCTTACATTTTCAACCTGCAATCAATCGCAATCAAGTTACAGTTATAGAGTTAGCCATCTAATAGAATTTCATTAAAAATCCTAAATTACCTTGAGAGAGCCCTCTCAAATTGAAGATGCTAATCTTCAGTGAAAAGCGATTTGAAAGAGTTACATTAAGTTGATTGATGAGCAGCCTATCAGAATCAATTTGGTGATAACAGGACAATAACTAGTTGCAATGATATAGTCTTGGTCTGATTTTCTAGTGTAAGGGTCGTAAAATTTTTTATGGTCATAAAATATTTTTTTTGGGTAGACCCTCTGCAGTTTGAAAGTGAGACATAATTTTTATTTTGAAACATGTTTGTTGTCTTTGTGTGGGTCTGTAAGGAAATTATACAAGCCAACTATGGCCTAGTCCCTTATGTAATCTGGGGTATGGAAGTCTTTAGTTAATTGATGGGAATTTAGAATTTGTTGGTGTGCTCAACTTATAAAACATCTTATGGTCTACTTATATAATATCTTATACACATTTTGAGGGTAGTCCAAATCCACCCTTGGTACTTTTGAAATTTACTCAAAACCTTAATTAAGAAAAAGAAAAAGACAAAGAAACACCATGAAATTGGAAAAAATAAAATTGGTATAGTGATTTACTATTGACCGTTTTTTTTTACTTCATGTTACTCTTTCCTACGTGGACCCCGGCCTTCGAATTTTCTTTGGTTTCTTTCCCATAGCTTGGGCACCGCACAAAAACGGATGTGTGGACTCAAACATGGGAATTAAACAAAATTCAACGAGCTTGGTTCTAATACTACAATGACAGAAAAATAATACACAACGTGGTAAATTTTGCATGGTAAAAATCGAATGATTTGTTTATGAAACATATTAAGAATTTTAGTATGAAAGAAAGCTTTTACAATCAAATTTACAACCTCTTCCATGTTACTAGTTTCATAAAAATGAAGTAAGTTATGATTATAATTTTTTTGTGTAAGTTTTGTATTACCTCTATTTTCATTTATTTTCATCAGCAAGTTACAGCTAAATAAATATTGTTAGATGGCCTCAACTTGCTTTGGGCGGGAAAACAATTCTTTTGGCCACCTGATGGCGTGGTATGCCATCCAAAAACAAAAGGTTCTTAGACTATCATACCAAGATAAATGTTGGATCGGATGTTCATATATATATATATATATATATATATATATATATATATATATATATATATATATATATATATATATATATTGTTGTTTACTTTCCTAATGGCATGAATGGTAATACGTAAAAAACTAAATGCTACCCACATGTAAATAAAAGATACAAAAAACTAACAACATTTAACAACATGATGCTACTCTACATCCTCGATTGTGGCAGATTATACAGGCGCCAGGTCCTACATAGAATTTCCAGGAAGCTCAGTGGGTTTGAGGATGCATGGGAGGCGATATTCAATGTGCCTGAGGTGCCCATCTTGTTTCTGGAGCTAGAATTTGAGCTTGTCAAATTCACTTATGTAATCTGGAAAATCCTAGACAATTGTGGTCAGGCTCATTGAAATTTGTTCTAGTGCTTTGCCCAGAATACACTTCATGGACTAGTATAGAAACAATTTTTGTTTAAATTGAGTAACTCTGCCCCATGTTTGCCGAAGCATGAGACCCCTCCATTATTTCGCTTCCATGTCTATCGTGCCTGCCTTACAGTTTAGGTCGGCTTCCCACTTCTCAATCAACTGTTGGATTTCCTCAGCGGTGTTCTCATGGTATGGCTTCGCGGCATCTTGAATTACTCCCACCATGAGCCTCTTGCCTCACGGATTGCCTAAGGGCGAGCTGGGTTGACCCTTAGCTTCTTTACCTTTATATTTCCAGCCTCTACCTCTCATAGCAGGGCTCTTGGACTGAGCCATAATATTTTGCTTCTTGGGTGGAGGGCTGTGCAGAGCCTATGCGAGTGCTGGAGGGTGGGACTACTGACAATGTCTTTATCTTAGAAGCTTACTAATCCAATAATAAACATAGGGGCGTAATTCCAGAACATGAACCAAGCTTCCTTTCATTTCATCGCAATTACAAATAATATCATTCCATGAGATATGCAGAAGGACGTTCTCTTGCACCCTGGCTCCCTGAAGGACATGCAGGCTCGCCAAGCTTCCCATACGGTTTTGCCCAACGTTTTGAATGAGGTCTGAGATGCCCTAACGTGACTTAACCCCTAAGACCCGGGCAGGGCTCGACACCTTCTTCCCACAAAAATTCCCACTGCAATCAACGAGAGCCACCAACCTAGAAATAGGTTCAGTCCACCCAACATAACTACGACCATTATCATTATTAACATGCCTTCCCTCAGCCCAATCCTAGGAAGGAACCCACGGTTCCATTGCCTTTCTCACAGAGGTAGGATCGTTCATGCAGGTCACTTTGGGCTTGTTATCGATGAAGTGCAAAGGCCCACCAACCAGCATCCCTCCAGATAGAAGTCTATCTTCCCAACCCAACTCGACCAACCTTGACGTGGGAGTGCCCAACCCACCCAAATTATTCGCTTGACTGTGTTGGCTATCGTGCCAGTGCATTCATGCAATATCACCAGTTCCGCCGAGGATAAGAGGCCGCAGGACAAGCCTGACCAAGCCCGAATTGTCTTTCCTATTAATCCAAGACCCTCCATTACTAGACAACTCCATGTACAGGGTCAACCACATACCCACATAATTCCACGACGTCCAAACAAACTAGCCATAATTGCCTTGACAAGAGACAAACATGAAAAGAAAGGTGGAAATGAGGGAGAGACCATTAACATAATAGGGAGTCGCCGCGATCGAATGTTGAGGAGAATCTGGAGCTCTGTGATCACACCTGCATGAACCTCTACCTTTGTAACATAACTCCCACACCATTCACTGAGGCAGCTTTGAATAACTTCGATTGCCTCCGTCTTTACACATACCCCTTTCGTGCATGCTGAAGGATGCACTACCGACCTTACCATGCATGTAGAAGGTGGTGGGCATAGTTATCGAGGCCTCCATCATAATGAATGATGGGAGAGCCATCCTGCGCTCCTATCGGGGAAAACTATGACTATAATTTAGTAATGATAACAATTTATTAAAAATTTTCTTTTAATTACAATTTTGACTTTTTTTAATAAATATAATTTATTATTTTAACATTTTTTATTCATAAAAATAATAATGCATTAATGATAAATTCATTGTATAAACAACTGAAAATTTTCTATGTGATGTACAATTGAATCAATGAATTTAAAGAAAAATGTCTTGTCTTTTTGTACCATTAAAGCAATGATAGTAAATTGTAATGTTGGATCATATGACAATGATTTGTTAGCCATGATATTAATGTTGTATAATAGTTTAGTTTAATTAATATATGTAATAGTTTTTTTTTTTTAATTTTAATTAAAATTTTTAGATTTAAAAAAAAATGAATTTAAGTTATTAAATATATAAAATTTAAATTATTAAATCTATTAAATTTTAATGCAATGTATGTTATTTTTAAAAGTAATGAATCTATACATTTAAAAACATATTTAAAAAAACAAAAAAAATCAAATAATTTAACTTAAACTATATTTTTATAGATATTTTTAAATTTAAATAACCCTGGCTCAAAAAAGTTTAACGCTTTTCACTTGAGGGGAAAGGTGAACTTGAAATTCCAGAATGGTACTCAAAAATATTTCTTTTTCAGGAGAAAAAAACGCTGAATTATATTGAAATATAAAACAGTACATATGCAACATATAATCTCAGGTGATAATGAGCCTCAGCGAGAAAGACATCATGTAGCCCATTTAGATGATGCTCATGAATAAGCAGTGATAGAAAAGTGGGCATCCCCATAACCAGGGACAGATCAGTCCCGATACTTATAAACAAAATCATTGGCAAGAGAAGATTGGAGATTACAAATAATGAGGCATATACAAATTGTCTCCATGAGAAGATTCATAGATAAGGAAAAGTAGCATGAAAAGGATCTGTTATCATTTCGGCTCAAAAGGATAGTCTAGAGAGTAGACAATGTCCTTGAATTAACACTTAGAGTATATTAGAGCCCTTAAGAAAATGCCACAGCTGAGGTTCATTCAGATCCGCCACAATAAGAATAATCCCGCTCGCTTGCACTAATAATCACACTTGCTTGATAGAATCCGCATCATATCTCCTGAAAAAGGCAGGCTCACCTGATATATAATAAACCCCGCTCGCTTGATAAATCATGAAGGGAGATGCATATGATGGACCTGTTCCAGAAAAAAATGCGCTCGCCTGGAAAGACCTGTAACGCGCCCGCTTGATAGTTGTTTGAGGTACCCGCATGCCCGATCAATCCATCAATATTGTGAGCAACCTATGAAAAAATATAAAGATGGATGACATATAATTTCATCCATCTCGCCCGATAGGATCATAATTGGCCCGCACAGAAATCCTGCTCACATGAGTTGTTTTAAAATCCGGCTCGCTTGAAAGATGTGTAATGATAGTGAGCCCCAGACAATCAAAAACATCATAACCCATAACCAGGTTAAGCCTATATAAAAAACGAAAAGAACTAGCATTCCAGATGCATCCCGAACAAGGAGAAGATATTGAAATGAACATATAAGATACTAGTATGCCAAAAAAGCCGAAAAAGTCCCACCATCTATGGAATTTGAATATTGTTTTTCCATATAGGAATACCATCTCTAAAATGTGTGAAAAACATAATCCCATATTCAAAAACAATCCCCTTCCTAGATAGCGCATAAGCCCTAGTGTTATTCTCTCGGTAGATGTGAGTGATGGGAGGCCTGTTTAATAAAATCCATAATCTACGAGTCCTGAGAGCCCATCCAGTCAAATCCGGGCAATTCATAGCCATAGAATTTGTAATCCAGCCTATAACCACCCGAGAGTCACCATATACATGCACATTCTGCAGTTGAGAATTTGAGGCAGCCAGAAGAGCACCCCAAAGAGCTATGATTTCCGCTTTGTTATTAGTACCCATGCCCCCGTTCCAGTATATGACAATTCTTTCCCTCTGCGAGAGCTTAATCCAAGCTCCACATCCCATAACACCATCAGCACATGCACCATCGAAATATATAGCAGGAATGTCCATATCATGAGGCCTCAGACGATGAGAGAGGTCCACCATAGCCGCATGAGAAGTAGGCCGGTCTTCGATCCACCTGTTAATAGCAGCAAAGATCCTAGGAATCTGGAAAGGAATGTTTTGGAAAACCATTTTGTTCCTCCCAAGCCAAACCTCCCAGATGAGGAAAAAAGGGAGGGATCTGTATTTACCCCTCAGTTTATCCCATTCCAGCGCAGATGATATAAAATCTTCAGGATACCATCCAGGACCCATATGATGGTTGGAGAAAAGTCCCCATAGATCTTTTATGACAGGGCAGAAGAAGAATAAATGGCCTATGGATTCCTCATCCGCACCACATATGCAGCATCGAAAAGGGCCACAGAAACCCCTCTTCATAAGATTCTCCCTGGTGAGGATCTTACCCCTCCACAGCAACCACCCAAAAAGAACGATCTTTGTGGGAATCCTTCTCTTCCAGAATGGAAAAAAAGTATTAGAGATCTGTCCAGAATAAGATGTAGAATTTATCGATCTGTATATATCCTTGACAATGAGCCCCCCCTCGGACATAGGCCCATCCCAAATAATTGAATCCATTCCAGCACCCCAACAAAAACCAACAGCACGAAAGGAGTCTCGTAGGTTGTCCCATTCGCCCGCCAGCCTCCCATACAAACCCAATTGCTCAGCCGTTTTGAACACAGGGGCGTCAAAAGACCATTCCCTAATAGTCTGGGCAAGGAAATGAATACCGCCACGAGCCAATACAAGTTGCAGGTCCAGTGATGGCTGCGCATCATATGGGAGAGCACTGATCTTATTGTAGGTGATTGGTATTCTACTCCCGTCCTTAAAAAACCATGCCAGCCGGATAGCCATACGCGCCATAACCTTTTTAAAACTCCACCATATGGCCGAAATATAACGCGGATAAGTCACCTGCATGCATAAAAGTTGGTGGAGGAGGTCTCCATCAATATACTTACAACTTATAACTGCACTCCAAATCCCATTCCCATGAATGGCACGCCATACGGACTTAATGAGCAAAGAGATATTGAAATTTCTTGTATTCAGAATTCCCCACCCATCGTGTTCCTTTGGTCGACATAGTGACTCTAATCTGCATAGATGAATTTTTTTTGAACCCATCGAATCTCCCCAAAGAAAATTTGCAATGATACGGTTAATCGTGTTGATGACCCCTTCTGGAAAAAAATATAAATGACCCCAATAAACCATCATTTGGGAAAGAACCGCCTATATCATTATTAGCCTACCCCCCATGGACAGCCAGCGATGAGTCCATCTCGTCATCCTCCTCCTAATCTTGTCAACCAGCCATGCCCAATCACGGATCCTGTAACCACACGGTTTGATAAAGAAACCCAGATATGTAAACCCTTCCATAGCTCCCCTGTATTCGACCCCCATGAAGTCAGCTATGAATGCAATTTCATTAATATCCCCATATTCAAAAATAATAAAAGATTTGCCTTTATTAATGCCCAGCCCTGTAGCTGATTCAAATCTCATGAGCATCAAATGGGTATAAAACCAGTGGTTCCAGATCAAGTACCCAAATATCAGCAAGTCATCTACAAACAAAGAATGGGAACATGTTACCGTATTTGAAAAAGAAAACCCTTTTATAAAACCCCTCTGCTCTGCTATGTGCATAATACGACTGAAGCCATCCATAATGAGAATAAAAATAAGTGGCGATAGTGCACAGCCTTGGCGAAGACCATGACCAGGAGTAAAAAAAGAGGTAGGAACCCCGTTAATAATGACAGCAAATCTAACAGTGGTGATGCATGACATAATCCATCTTATGATGCGAATAGGAAGGCCAACTTTCATAAGAACCTTTCTGATGTAGGCCCAGTCGATGGAATCATATGCCTTGTGAAGATCAACCTTCATCACAATGGCTTCCTCTTTCTCAGTATGAATTGAGTGCAATACCTCCTGAGCAATGGCTGTGGCGTCATGTATGGAACGACCCTTTAAGAAACCATACTGCTCCCCCGCTATAAATCTTGATAATGTATCCTTCAGCCGGCCAGCAATAATTTTAGAAGAGATTTTGTATAAGACATTACACAGTGAGATCGGCCGATAATCAGCAAATGTCTGAGGGTCAGCCGCTTTTGGAATAAGGGCAATAAAAGTAGAATTGAGGTTTGCCGGCATAACCCCACTAATCCGAATGTTTTCAATAATATGAGCCAACTCATCTCCCATCAGCTCGAAGAAGTGAATGAAAAACTCGGCCGGCCAGCCATCCGGACCCGGACATTTGTCCCTTGAAAAATACTTAAGGACCATAAAGACTTCATTCCCAGAAATGGGCCTATCCAAATTCAAAATAGCATCATCGTCAAAAAGGCGATCAATGTGGTCAAGCAACCATACCTGAGCATTTCCATCGATTCCATCTTGAAGCTTGTAAAAATTTGAGAAATATGCCACCGCTTCCTGACGAATGTCATCATATTCATATGCAATAGATCCATCATCTTTCTAAATGCTCCAAATGGAATTCCTACACCTACGCTCATTTGCAGAATTGTGAAAAAATTTTGTGTTCTGGTCGCCTTCTGCCAACCATGTCATCCGGCTCTTGAGGTGCCAAGATACTTCCTCGATCCTCAGTATTTCTCTTTTCCGTAGACCCAAGTCCATGAGCATCTCCAAAGTGGCATCAGATGGGTAAACAGATTGAAAAGAGTTAATAATCCCCTCCATTTGATGCTGAATATCTTCAAGTTCCGCCCTAAGCATCCTTTTTTTATCTCTTTCCCATATTCTAGATGCCTTTTTGGTTTTCTGTAATCGGAAATGGAAACTGTCCCATGCCGTCCTGCCATCCAAATCACAATCCTCCCTCCATATCCCTTCGACCAACTTGATATAATCAGGATCTTCGAGCCATATCCGATTGAATTTATATGGGCGTCCACAGAACCCCGCAGATACTGACCATGATAGTATAATGGGCATATGATCCGAAATATCGGAACAGTGAACCATCAGCCTAGGCTCATCCAAAATAAGCATCACAGAACTTTGAACCACTGCTCTATCAATCTTCTTGCCAATATATTCATTACCCGAACGACGATTGGACCATGTTGGAGAAATAGGACGTGGCCTGATGTCAACAAGACCCTGTTGAGTGAAAAGATCGTTTATAAAAGCCGCGAGGGGATCCACCCGCGCATAACAGCCCCAAATCTCGTCCACATTCAAAGAAGAATTAAAATCCCCCATCAAAATAAGGTTTGGAAGACCCAATATCCCTGCCAACATCATTCTGTTCCAAAAAGCTGCTCTGTTTGAATATGGTGCATATAAGTTAATAATATTAAAATTGCATGAGAAACCTCTCATCCGCCCAGACAACAGCATTCCGCCGAAAAAACTATAAGCACTGAAATGTACCATTCATGGGTCCCAAATAGCAATAAGGCCCCCAGATCTGCCAGAAGAGCTGATAGCCGCAGCGTGCCAACCATTCTTGATTTTGAGAAACAAATTGATGGCTTTTGACTTGTCTGACATAGTTTCCTAACCCAAAAAGATAATAGGATTTTTTGATCTAATAAGATCTCTTAGGCAATGGAATTTGGAGTCATCGCCCAACCCCCTAATATTCATGGATATGATGTGAGTCATGGCGGGGATAGGGGAGGGTGACGTGCTCTAAGCGCCCTAGGAGAATTGCCCAGTGAAATTGATTTTGCAATGGGAACTTCAGTCAGACCAGCCTCTTCATCCGAGAATAGAGACAAGGACTTGTATTTACCCTTGTTTAATCTACATGCGGCCTTGGCCTTCTTCTTAATAGATATCATAGCAGTCGATAAGGCTGATGATTGCTTTGCTGGCGATATTTATCAGATTTTCACCTTAGAGGCAAGGTGAAGTTGAAATTCCATATGAGCACCATCGATCCTCACAGATTGGTACGTCTGTCATCAGCACAACGCTGAGATGATACGGAGAATGATACAGACGATTTTATATTATGGCCTCGCTCACAAATTCTATAACATTTTCCGCAGTCTAATTTTTTTTACGATGGTAGGAAAATTTATTATATTTTACTTAGTTGTAAAATTAGAAGTTGGAGTAATCATTATTCTTTGTTATTTGACTCGTCATTATTATATAGTTATTAAGTTCGAATTTGAATTTGATAAAAAGTTGAAAATATTTAATAGTATACATTTTAACTTGAATATATATATTTTTTGTTTTTTTAACAATGACATATTTTGATATTTTTGTTTGAATAATTTTTAATAATTTTAGATCATATAATAGTCTGAGAAATTGTTGATTTGAGGCTTCTACGACTTGTGTTGTTGTGTGCAGAATTTTCAAGATTTATGGCATCTATATTTGTTAAAATCACTCACAAAAAAAGTTAAAAATCCAAACTTATTCTTCCCTCCAAAACTTAAATCTAAAAAATCTAAGATACTTTTAAATATCAAAACTTATTTGTCCAAAATTCTTATTAAATATATAAATACACATCTAGAAAATCACCATTCTAAATCTATTTATTTATATAGATCATATTAAAATAAAAATATATTTAGAAAATAAATAATAATCTATTTTCACCCATTTTTTTTCTACTTTCTTGACTTTCTTGACTCTCCACCCTCCAAAATCATGGTTTCTTATACTCTGTAATCTTGAGCAAAACAATCCCTTCACAATGCCAAAGCAGTCTTCTCACTTGGGTGGCCTTCTAACTTCTTAGATGTTGAAGTATTCTCTTAAGTTGAAGTATTATTTTATGTTAAAGTTGTTTTCTTTACAAACATGTTCAAATGAAGAAAACTGTAAACTAACCAACCGAGCCAAATTTCAACGAATTATTCGCGCAGCTAATAGAATGGACTTTTTTTTGAATTTTGTTCATTCCGATGAATTTGGTAATTATAAGGAAAATTACATTATTTGGGAATATTTAAAGGTTGTTTTTGAGAAAGATCTGCTAGATGTCTTTGGGTTTTGAGATGTCCAAAGAATACGAGCTTTTAGCTAGACAAAAGCAGTTTTAGGACATACTCCAAACCCAATTTACTTAATCTAAGTGTTTATTTTTTTACATGGTGGGAAACCTATCATAACTCAGTTGCCAAACCAGCAGTGAGGACAATCAAGGACAACTATCTCTGGCTGTTATTTGCAAATGCAGACAGACTCATCACCTTCATGGAATAACCAGCTAGTGGTCAGTAAGGGGGCAGGCTTTCACTTGTGCCCGATGCCTCTAGGTCTTGGGCCGTTAACATGTTTCCTTACTTTAGAAGTAGACGAACTCTTAGACAATCAAAAGCAGTTTTAGAACATACTCCATGTCCTTTTAATCTAAATGCTTTACTTTACATTTAGAAATATTTTTAAATTTAATTTCTAATTAAATTTTTAGTTAAATTTATTCAAAATTTCTAGAATCTCAAGAATTTGGTCATGTGACAAATTCACGGTTTGTACTGAGAGCATAAGTTGCCATCTTTCCTTGCTCATGTGACAAATTCACGGTTTGTAGGGAGAGCATAAGTTCCTTTCTTCGCCATATCGTCGTAAAAGGCGGTGCTGCCTGCCAGCTTCAGCTTCAATATTTGGAAGTAACTAAATAGTCACGTCAACTTTCATAAATTGGAGGGTCCAACACTGCAACGGACCTTTTACTTTAATCAATTGGCTTTGATGTAACAGCAGCGTGGAATCGGGGATTTTAGCTGTCAAATTAATTTATGTAATCTGAATGTGAAAAAGAGAGGCTTGGCTTTCTATCGGAAAGGTGAGGTGAAACAATCACAATTGATGAGTGAAACTAGTAGCATGTAGATAGATTATATGACATCTATATTTTGGAGATATTGTTTTATATGCGTTTCTGGCTATTTGCCACGTAAAAGTATGTCTTTATTTGCTACCAAAAAGCGATACAGAATACTTGCTTCAATGCCACCAAAATGCGGTACTGCATACCTACTCCAATGGTTTTTTTTGTTTTTTATTATGAGAATGGGTAGGTTCATGTTTGCCACCCACGAGATTGAGTTTGAGTCATGTCATTATGTTACTATATCTACAAATTAGGCTAAATAAATAAATAACATTTTGAAACTTAAATCTGAGCTATCCTAACCTGATAGACTAAATAGGTCCTACTTCAATGTTTATCACAAAGGGTTCCTATGATATAGGCAACTTTCCACCCATGAAGATCGAAATGGGTATAAGTTCATTTTTAAATGGTTTTAGGAATTTTTATGATAGGTAATATTTTTTACTTTGAATTGGGAATCACGCACGAAGATTGAAATGGGTACAAGTTCATTTTTAAATGGTTTTAGGAATTTTTATGTTTATTGTTCTCTTGACATGATACGTAATATTTTTTATTTTGAATTGGGAATCATGATTGTTGTTAAGCTAAAACTCGCAGGTGTTAGTACGAGAGGTGGTTAGTCTATGTCGCGAAACATACAGGGAGTGTTGGTTTATTTAATGTCCAACAATCTCTCCCCAATGCGAGCAGTTCGTGACCTACACTCTAATGCCACTTGTTGGGAATCACAACCAAAACCTGCAGGTGTTAGTCATCGATCGCATCCCCAGAGATGAGAATCCATGAGAGACGATCACATCCCTTGAGATAAGGATCTACCAAAAGCGGTTAGTCCACAATTGTTGTTAAACCAAAACTGATAGGTGTTAGTCAACGATCGCATCCCCATAGATGAGGATCCATGAGAGACAATCGCATCCCCTGAGATAAGGATCCACCAAAGGCGGTTAGTCCATGTCGCTAAACACACGGGGAGCGTTGGTTTATCCAATGTCCAACAAAAATTTCATAAGTTAGTTTCTCTGGTTGTCAGGGACCTTTTCACTGCCTGGTGCTCCTTAGGGGGCAACGAGTCCCACAACTTATTTATGCATTTGAAATGGAAAAAGAGTAATATATTTTTTTTTCAGTAGTTTAATTATTCTAGGTTTTTAGTTAACTAGCTTTTTTGTTTTTTCTAATTTTGGGTGAGGTTATGATTTTTAATTGTTTAACCAACCTTTATAATTCATAAACAATTCAGGGTTAAATATTTAAAAAATATATATTTAATATATATATATATATATATATATATATATATATATATATATATATATAATTTTTTAAATATTTGAAATATTTGATTAAATTGATTTTTTTTTAGCAATTTACTCTAATTTTAGATCAAATGTCTCAAAGTGCAAACTTTTTTTTTGAATGTAAAATTTGAAGAAAAGTTTGCACCTCAAGAGATTTTATTTTTCTTTATCTTTCTTGGTGCTTGATAGATCTGAATTTAAGATGGATCTAGGCATCTAGGCTAATTAACATATATCCCTCTTGGTGCTTGATAGATTTTTATCTTTCTTGATGTTTGATAGATCAAAGTTAAGATAGATCTAGGCATCTAGGCTAATTAACATATATCTCTCTTGGTGCTTGATAGATCCAAAGTTAAGATGGATCTAGGCATCTAGACTAGTTAAAATATATATAGCCCAAAGGAAAATTACAAAAGCTAATCACAAAGGAGTCTTCATGCCTTCAAATAGGTTATATTACATAACAAATTGACAAAATTAGTTTATTATAATTTTATTGTAAATAATTTGACCTCTTCAATTTTTTATTTTTTATTTTATTTTAATCTAACCTCAAAATGTTTACATAACATTACAACATCTCTTCCATAATGGCTGGAGAATGCCTCTCCCCACTATTATTAACCAACTTAGATTCATTTTAACTCTAAATATCCAAGAGTGGAGAGGGATCAAATCTCTTTTCACTTTAAAAGAGATTTTCTCTTTAAGAGATTTGATCTCTATATTGAGTAGATCCAGAATTATAAAGACTAGTCTAAGTTAGTAGAACTAATAAATTCAAAATTAAAATATATCTCAACTAATATATATATATATATATATATATATATATATATATATATATATATATATTCTTATTATATAAAAATATTATGGGAAAAACAGAAATGTCAAAACATACGAAGGTTGCTTATCAAAATGATGAATTAATTTTATTTAAATGTATTAATATTTATTTAAAAATTTGAAAATAAATTTAACAATAATAAATATCCTAATTTTTTCTTAAAAATATAAAGTCTATTTAAAAAATTTATATCAATTAGAAAATTGATATTACATAGCATTTTTATTTTTTCTTATAAATATAATTTATTAAATTTTTTTTTCATTGAATGTAAAAGAAAATAAATAACTTTAGAATGGCAGATTCATGAGATTTAAAAGGTAAATCTTTTTATTTTTATTTTTACATTGTTAATTAGATATATTTTCATTATTAATATTATTATTTATAATATAAAAAATTAAAATTAATATCATAATTTTTAAAATAAAAACTAATAATATTATATGGTTTTTTTTATTGTTATTTATAATTATAAAAATAAAAGTAGATTAAAAATAACATTTATAATATAAAAATTAAAATTAATATTGTAATTTTTAAAATAAAAATAAAAATAATAATATTGATGATGATGATGATGGTTAACGTCCACTGAGATCAATCTTTGTTCTATTGGACCTAAAGAAAAGAGTTATTTAATTTGATTTAAGATTTTATTCCTATGCTCAAAAAGCTTGGAGAGAAGCCTCCCCACTTCACTATAATTTTGACATCTTAAAAGGCTAGGAAGGTCAGTATTGCAACAAAGATTATGAAATTGAGCTCTAATGTGGTTGTACGCGAGGCACTCTAAGAGGAAGTGATTTTCATCCTCGATGTTCATATTCTCACAGAGATGGCAGATCCTTTCCATCCATGGTGTTTTAGGAACTGTCCAACGACCTGTTTCACTATGGAGCTCATGAGAGTTCGTTCTAATCTTGGCCATATTAATTTTCTTCTTTGAGCTAGTTAAAACAGAGAGATACTTTTGATCTTCTAAGGTGGGGTTGATGACATCCTTATAATACCTTAATTTTCTTTTCGCTGCTAGATCTTTCTCACACCACATTTTTTCTTTGAACTTAGAAGTAACAATTTTTTTAATGTTATTGATGTTTTGCAATGCAACATTCTCATCGATCTCCCAATGGTTTAACTAGGCCTCGATGTCTTTATACCAACCTCTATTAAGCCTTAAGTGGTTTTGGCTGGAATTTGAAGCTAGCTTAGGAAGTTTATGGTCTCCTATGCTATTGAGCTTGTGCTTGTACAATAGAAGCCTAGTCATAGCTAGGTTCTCAATAGGGGAAAGCCCCGGTTCTATAAGGAGAATATGATAGGGTGTATTACTTTTAATTTTAAGGTTATACGTTATAAAACGCTTCTGGATTTTCTCAATCTTTCTCTAGGATTCTCTAGAGATGCTGCAACCCCAAACCTCACATCCATATAAGATAAAAAGAGTGACTAAAGTTTCAAAGAGGAACTTCTTTCTATCCTACATTACGAGGTTTGCCATTTTACAATTATTTTCAAGACCAAAATAAGATTTCCACCCCCCACTAATCCTTTTGAATGCTATAGTTCCAGTTGAGCTTGTGATGAATATCAATTCCTAGGTACTTGTAAGAAGACACTTCTTCCAAGTTACTATTGTCATACATAAAATTAGCGTAAGTGTCCTTCTTGGATTTGATAATCATAACTTTTGTTTTGTCAGTGTTAATAGACATACCCATGATAGAGCAGAAATCCTTGAGAAGTCTAAGTTGCTTATCAAGATCAGATGAGCACCTTGCGAGAAGAACAATATCGTCAACATAGAGAAGAAGGATGATGACTATCCCAGCTAAGATTGTGCCAACACATCCTGCTTCCTCTAAACAACCTTATGCCAAATAAAGTAGGGAAGAAGGGGCAACCTTATTTAACTCCAATATTACACTTAATATCTTTAGATTTTTATTATTATTTCCAATTATAAAAATAAAGATAGATTAAAAATAATATTATTAATTTTCAAAGTTGCTTATCAAGATCAGATGAGCACCTTGCGAGAATAACAATATCGTCAACATAGAGAAGAAGGATGATGACTATCCCAGCTAAGATTGTGCCAACACATCCTGCTTCCTCTAAACAACCTTATGCCAAATAAGGTAGGGAAGAAGGGGCAACCTTATTTAACTCCAATATTACACTTAATATCTTTAGATTTTTATTATTATTTCCAATTATAAAAATAAAGATAGATTAAAAATAATATTATTAATTTTCACAGACTAATATCATATAATTAATAAATAATTTAGAATGAGAGATACCTCGTCGTTCCTAATATTTCTAGAGAATTTTGAAGATGCTGAAGTAGTTAAACGGATTACGAAAAAGTTTTGAAATAGATGAAGTAGTTAAATGGATTAGGTAAAGTAATGAGTATTATAATTTTTAGCTTATGGTTTTAAAATACGTATAAGTTTTATTTTAATTTAAAAATAATTTATATAAATGTATATTTTTCGAATTAATCATTTCGTTAAAATTAATTTAGAACACAAAAATTTTAGATCTAACATAATTTATATAATTAAATTAATTTAAAAATTACAAAATATTCTGTTAATATAAGCAACTTCCCACCAATGAGGACCGAAATGGACATAAATTAATGCAACGTTCCTAAATCATATCACTTTTGGAAGTCAAATTTTAAATGATTTAAGGAATTTTTATGTATATTGTTCTCTTGACATGATAAGTAATAATTTTTACTCAGAATTACTTACGAGTTTCTCTGGTTGTCGGGACCCTTTTTACTGCTCTGTGCTCCCAACGGGCAATGAGTCCGACGACTTATTTGTGCATTCGAAATGGGAAAGAGAGCGATATATATTTTATTGGCCGTTTAATTATTCTAGGTTTTTAAGTTTTTATTATTATTATTATTATTTTATATAATTTTCAGTAATGTTATGAATTTTAATCTTTTAATTAGCTTTTTTGAATTTTTAATAATTTAGTTTTAAATATTTCAAAAAAAATAATCGAAATTTATTAAATATTTGATTATATCTTTTGAATTTAAAGTTTTTTTAATTGGTTGAAATGTCAGATATTGTTAAAGGTTTAAAATGAGAAAACTTTTGGTTAGAGTGAAACTATTTTTCATAAATCAACTTAGAAATTTTAGAGAAATTTGGGTCATTGATCGTGGACCCTAAACAACCAAAATCCTAACCCTACGAGATGGAATGACAAGAGTCAGTGGGCCCCATTAGGGTTAGTTGGAAAACCAACTTCTCAAGGTCATAACTTGGTCATATTATCTTTGTTTGGCACATATGACACCTTGTTGGAAATATCTCTCTTAGTACTATATGATTTTCCATAAGTACCAACCTAAATTTACGAGAACCCACCTATGTTTACAGGCCTGCTGCGGAACTAAAAAAAAAATCGTTTAGGGGGTCAAAACTGTATTGGAAGTTTAGGACCCGAAAAAATAATAAAATTAGTAAATGCAACTATAAACAAGGAAAGTAATGAAACCAACTAGAGGTCTAGGTGGAATAGGTGGGTGGACACCAATATCCACTTGGATCATTCCTTCCTCCTTAGGAATCAATGGTTCCCATTGCATGTAGAGCCTCCATGAAGTGAGGAAGTTTCTGTTGAACTTGGTCCCTCGTGAACACCCTGCCCTAGTGAAGGAGTTGGCCCGCTTTGACAACTCGATATTGTTGGATCCTCTATTGGCAGGTTTAATTGATCTGCGTGTTCATGATCCAATCAGTTGTGCCTTGTTCCATGCAGTCCGAGTTTAAATCCATTGGTGTGAGTTGTTCTGCAATGTTGGATGTGTTTAGTAATGGTGGAAAGTGCGGTCGAAGGCGGTCCACATTGAACACTAGGTGCAGTCCAAGGAATGATCGAATGTTGAGCTCAAAGGAATTTTCCCCTACAACCTTGTTGATGGTGTACATCCCATATCAGAGTAGGAAAAGCTTGCGGTGGGGCCCAATGAGGCGCTCCTTTAATAAATGTAGCCAAACTTTATCACCCACCCGGAAATTGTGTAGAACTCGATGTTGATCATGTTGTTGCTTATACTTAGCATTTGATTTTTCCAATATGTCATGGACCTACTGGCGGATGTGCTGAATGTACTCAATGAATTTGTTCACCTTGTTAGCTTCGGACTTGACATGAGACGAATTTTCCTGAGTAGCTGCAAATGGTATGGCCACATCAATGGGACATAGTGGCTAGAATCCAAACCCCACCTGAAAGGGGTTGTGTGGAGTTGAGGTATGGAGAGATTTATTTTTAGCTGTTTTGGACATAGGAGACACTTTCATCCCATGTGTGTGGATGCGTCAAGTTGTACATTTTTAGAATGTGAATGATCATCCTCTTGATGATCTTTGTTTGACCATAAGTTTTGGGGTGGAAATTTGTGTACATAGTGAGCTTGGTATCTAGCATCGACCAGAGACTTGATCAAAATGTACTTAGGAACCTCATGTCTTGATCTGAGCTAATGGACTATGGGATCCCAAAGTGTACCCACATTCATTCAAAGAAGATATTAGCAACGAATTATTCTATGATACTCTTCTTGCAGGCCGCTAGAATGGCTATCTTAGAGAATATGTCGACAACCACAAAAATGCAGTCATTTTCATGCTTGGTAGAAGGAAGGCCCCCCAACATGTGATCCATGGAAATGTATTCCCAAGGTCGAATAGGAGTACGAAGGGGAGTATACAAGCCTTGCTTCTTAATGGTCATCTTGGAAATGGTGCAGGAAGTGAAAGATCTTATGTACTTCCCAACATCATGTCGAAGGTTTGACCAATAGAAATACTTTTGTAGCACCGCCATTGTTTTCTCTACCCCAAAATGTCCAATTACCAGAATCTAGTGCACTTCCAAAATAATCTTTGAATCTTGCTTGAAGGAACACAAAGGTGTCTCAGGTGGCATAATAGTGCATCCTGGACGTAAAATTTTGGAACTTGCTTTCCTTCCAGGAGCATCTGTTATGTGTCATCGAATTTTGGATCACTTTTGTAAAGATGCGGTCACCCCAAAGTCTTGTGCCCACAAGACTTTAGCACAATGGTTAATGCCATAATAGGATGTTTGATGAGGTAGTCTACAACATTATTGGTGCTACCCTTCTTGTACTTAATTTTCAAATGGAGATGTTGCAGGTATGAAGACCCTTTCTGATGGCGATTGTTCTGCAACTTCCCTTATGTCTGTATGAATTGCAAGGGTTGGTGGTATTTGTGGATGATTGTTTCCTTCCCCAGAATTAAATGTTTCCATTATTGGTAGGCCTTCACAATGGAATACATTCCTTTGTCATAGGTGGGATACTTTCAGATTTTGTCTGAAAGTGTCTCACTGGGATATGCCACTAGATGCCCTTACTGAGTAAGAACTGCACCAATAACATAGTCGGAGGCATATGTCTCAATCTCAAATGGTTGTTGCAGATCTAGTAATGTGAGCATTGGTACATAGATGAGGCGATGCTTCAACTTGGTGAATGCATTCTGTTGGGATTCTGGCCAAAATAACTATTTTTTCACTCCTCCCTTGGTGAGTTTACTTAAAGGCCATGTGATATGAGAGAACCCGAACACGAACCTGCAGTAGAAGTTGGTAAGACCCAGAAAGCCACATACCTCTATTAGAGTGGTTTGGGTTGGCCAATCCTGAATGAATTGTATCTTGGATGGGCCCACATGCACACCCCGCTCATCAATGATGTACCCAAAATATTGAACCTGGGTCATACCAAAAGTGCATTTCTCCAAATTGACACACAACTTGTGTTGTTAGAGGGTTTAGAGGACCCGTTGAATATGGTGGAGGTGATATTCCCAACTTTGGCTGAAGATCAAAATGTCATTCACATACACCACCACGAAGGAGTTGGCGAAGGGTCGCAAAATGTCGTCCATCAACCTCATGGAGGTTGCAGGGTCATTTGTTAACCTGAAAGACATGACCAGCCATTTGAAAAGGCCCTCCTTGGATTTGAAGGCAGTCTTCCACACATCGGAGGGTTCGATTGGTACTTGGTGATAACCAGACTTCAAGTCAATATTTATGAAATATTTGACCCATTGAGTTGGTCCAAAAGGTCATCAATCAATGGGATTAGTCAATACAGAGTCTCCAGGTCCCATCCTTCTTCTGTACCAACATGATCGAGCTCCCATAGGGTGATGAACTTGACTTGATGTTACATTTCTGCAGAAAATACTGAATTTTCCTCTTGATTTCATCGTTCTCCAGAAAAAAAGTGTCAATACATCGGTCCATTGGATAGCGACACATCCGAGGATAGATCGATGGAGTGCTTGACCTGATAGTGTAGAGGTATTGCTACAGGTGAGGCGAAGAGGTCCTTGTACTCCTCCACAAACTTTTCCATGTTTTGTTGTCGTACAAAGGGGGCATGTCTGGAGGTTGTGGATATAATATTCTTGTTTCCCTCAGGGAGAATAATAAGGAAAATAAATTTCCCTGTTTGGGAAATGATCTTACTTCATTGATTCGCAGTGATCAAGGAGATGGCAGTAGGGAGTGCTACCTCCAGTATCCTGTACAAATTATTTCCCAAAGTAATAATAGCAATGTGAGTCCTAGATTCATACACATCATGTCACTTCCGCAAGTATGGTTTGCCTAATAATACATCACAAAATTCAAGAGGAGCAACATCACACAATACCTCATATGTGAAGGGCTTAATGTTTTAGGGGAGGTGGCATTGTAGGCTGACGCGAAGATCTCATCCTTGGTGAAGGCACCATATGGTATACGACTACAGGTGTGTTATGGTCGATAGGCCCAGTTGCTTCACGACCTTTGCTTAAATGAGGTTCTTTTGACTCCCGTTGTCGATACTGAATTGCAGTGGAGAACCCTTACCCCATATCAGTGAGTGGAAGAGATGCTTCCCCTCCTCTGGATCTTCGAGCTCATATGTCTGGATCTTGTTGGTGGAAACTGTTAGGGTCCTATAATAATAGGATTCATAATTTTGAATTTGTTATGTTAAAATATTTTAATATTGTACATACCTTTGCTTTCTGCAAATGTTTTCCCATATTTAAAAAATGAAAAGAGGGTAAGTCCTAAAAGAACAATCAAAGGACCAAAAGAAACAAGAAAAAAAAAGAATAACAAGTATGAACCCCACAAAAAGATATAAAAATAAGATCATGAAAGTGTTGCACATTCAAATGCCACTACTATTAGTTTACTTTATGTAAATAAAATTGTGTGCAGCTTGTCCAAAATGGCACAATTCATGATAATCATACAATTTAATCTTGATTATTCATGTTTTAAAATTTCATGTTGATAGTTAGTGAATAAGATCTGGCCAAACCATTTAATCTTGGCAGATCAGTAGTTAGGTAGAGAATAATAATGAGCTCATCAGTTTAATCTAAGACATTGGAAGTCATAAGGTTAGAATTATATTAGTTTGCTTATTAAAAGAAAAACAAAAGGGTCTGCAAGCTCAAATGTGCCCAATGAAGGAAATAAAAATGTTAGGATAAAAGAAGGGTTGGTAGATTACTTTCACAGGCATTGCAAAGCATCAATTGATTTGTTTCTTAAAATCTTACTAATTTTCCCTTTCTAAAAATCCAGGAGCTCCTTCCTTCTTCATTTTCCCTCTTTTTAACCCTTTCCCTAGCTTAAAATCCCTTTTCCTTTACTAATCCATTTTCCCTAAGTTAAATACCCATTTCCCTTTGAAAATAAATCTCCCCTTTACTGATCTCCCCTTTTCAATTAAAACATGCAAAAAACCCATTTTGTATAGTTTTGAATGATCAAAATATCGATACCCATTGTAAAAATACCTTCCCAATATTATTTTTAATCCCCTTCCTAGTTTATTTCTAAATACCCCGTTAACATATGGTTTAAAACCATTTATATATTAATCCCGCATATATATTTTCCAAGACCCCTTTATATTATTTTTAAAGTTTCTTCATTATATATTAACCCTCTCGCTTATTATATATCCCTAACACATTTACGTATTAATCCCCAACCCTACCCTACTTACCTTTAACCATCCTTTCGCATTGATCACCCCGAGGTCCCACCTACCCGAAATCTCTCGACTTTCCCATCTGATCATTGCCATTTGTATCTAACGGTCCATATACCATTTCGCAACCCCGACCATCCGACATTTAAAACACCAGAAGATTGCGAAATATTTGGTTTTGACCATCACCTCCTTGCCACGTAGTGCTCCCTCATATCATCGCAATTCCATCCATGAAACCACTAACTGCTTTGCTTCTCTGTGAAAACCGCCAACTCATCTGCGCATATGTTAAAACTGCCATTGAAAATCCCTCTATTGCGCGATAAACCGCCTGTCCACTCCAATGCTATACAGTAAAATAATGTTATGAAACCTCGTGCCAATGCATTAAACCATTCAAATTTCAAAACCCAACTTTACCCTTATTCTCCCATATTTGTATTAAAATTGCAAAAATGAAAAGCCATTTACAATCCAGACTCTTTCCTCAAAACTCCCAGTTCAAATGAAACCATTGCCCGCCCCCTGCAAACCCGTGTTTCATTAAAAAATTGTTTTATGTTTTGTAGGTGATCAGACAAGACCTAGACAAATAATTTTTATACTAGTTAAAAACCTGTTTGCTCCAGATTTTCAGGAAATGTATTCGAAGGCTTCATTCGGAAAATTTTTTACAGAGAAAAAATCAAGTTAAAAATCAAATCAGAGACAGATCAAAATGAAGAAAATTACAAAGTGATGGTCTAAAAGAGATAAAAACCTTTATCTCTGCAACAGTATATTCAAAATTTTACATAAAGTCAAACAGATCTTTAAGTAAAATCCAATTTTACTAAAATCCAGATGAAAATAAAGATTCAGATGATGTAAATTACTGTGACAAGTAAAAGTGAATGCAAGAGACAGAGCAGGCATATAAGACAAAGACAGAGTTAAAAGACAAGTCAGAGGAAGAAAGACAACGTAATAGACAAGCTAGCATGAGAGAAACAAATAAATAACAACAATCAAGTAAAATAGGGACAACTTTCAGTTAGTTGAAAGGTGTCACTAACTTTTACCATCCAGATATTTTATTTCCAGGAATAAATCCTAATTAGTTAAATAAGATATTTAGTATTAAGTTTTTGTATAAATACTTCATCCATTCGAAGTATTAAGTGTGCGTGGATTGCTAAAAATTTACATAGTTGTATTGATCTGAAACCTAAGGGTTTTTTGTACCATTTTCAAGTCAGCAGACTGGATTGAGCAATAAAGGCATTATATTACAGGATTCATGTGTTGAGCCACTTCAAAGAAGTATATTTCTATTGTTCAATTGTTATTTTCTGAAGTTTTTTCACATTCTTGCATGTTTTCTGAATCTAAATGATATAACATGAATTAATTTCAGAACTTGTTTAAATACACTCTGTCTTGAACTGTTATTAATTTTCATGTTTTCTTCTTATATCCAGATCAGGGAATTCTTCATTTCTCCCTAGTTTCGATTGACCTTTGCCATTTATTTAATTATCCGGATCTGAGAATCCTTAATTTCTCTCTCATCCCGATTGAAACCATTTCACTTTCAAGCCTAAAGATTTGAATTTACTCAGCTACCTTGCCCTGTGAACACTTCCTTTAGAACTTGATTATGATCTGTTGCTTGATACATTGACTCCATAGCCCAATGGAAAATAGACCTGCATCTATCCATCTGAATCAGTAATTCCACCACGAAACCAAATCAAAACCAAAACCAATCAATCTCACATAACTAGCCTAAAATCAACTAAAAACAACAAAGTTAAATCATAAAGAGAGAGCCCTCTCTGAGCATTAGGAAGGCTAGATCCTAAGATTAAAAATAGGTTTGCGGTTACCTCGGTGAATTATTTCTTTAACCTTGAGAAATTACTGAGTGATAACATATTGGCGACCATACTGGGGAAACATTTTCTTCAGAAAAATTATACAAGTCTCAAATTTGATCTATGAGGGTGGACAGTGATCAGACACACAAAGGTTAAATCATCCACCTGGCGACTCCAAATCAATTTCAAAATCAAGACTCCACTTGAGAAATGAACCTGTAAGAACATCATGGAAATATCAAGTTTTCAACTTGGATCTTATTCCAAGAAATTATGTTCTTTCTTATCAAGAAGGTTTTTCAATGTATATTGTATTTTAGTACTGATATTAGACTAATATTTCCTTTGAAGATTGTAAATATAAGATTTCCTCATCCATTTGAGCAGCTTTCTTCTGAAACTTATGATGATCATTTTCCAATTCAAAAGCCTCAAACAATCAAGACTAATCTTACAATCCCTGTACATATTCTTGTACCTTGTAAAGTTCCTGATAAATATAATCCCCTCATATTACCTCCTATACTCCATGATTTCCCTAAAAACTATTACAAATATCTACCCAAGTTTGATGGATAAAATGGTAATCTCATTGCAGAAAAACATATTCAAGGTTTTGAAAATTATTTGGACTTATTTGAGATTGATGAAGATGATATTAGAATCAGACTTTTTGCCCCTTCTTTGCGAAGCAAAGTAAAAAGTTGGTTCAAGAATCTTCCTATTGCAAGCATCTCAAATTTTCAGCAGTTTGTCAAAATTTTCCTTGATAGATGGATAATCAAAGTCAAATTTTTCATGATCACAGAAGAATACAATCAGTTTAAAAGACAACCAAATGAAACAATACAACAATTTTATGCCAGATTCAATCAAGTTTATTATTCAATGCCAGAAAATATCAGACCTCCTCCTGATTCAACTCTCTTGCATTATACAAAAGCATTTGATCCAAAAATAGAATTTCAGCTAAGAGAAATAAACCCCTCGACACTTGAACAGATGCAGAACACTGTAGTAGGTGTAGAATTTAATCCGCTAATTATAAGGGAAACGTTGAAAGCAGAAGAAGAGAAGAACAACATTGCAGACGTAAAACTTGACATTTTGGTAAGAAAAATAGAGGAAATGATACAAAAAATCACCATTAAAGATGGATTTTTCATTCAAGATCATCATGACCCACTCATTGCAAAAAAAGAAGAGGTTGATGGTCATAAATACTTTCTTGCTAATACCAACTACCATAGATCAGAAAATGGATTTAAGATCAATATGTGGAAGAGAAATCTACTAGTTTAATGTGTATGTTTGATGACATTACTTCTTTTAATGATTTGCCTAAATGTGATCATTATGATGATAATTATGTTCTCCAAACTCAAGCTAACTTTACAGAGCAATCAGTAGCTAGTTTGTGGGAAAAATAAATTCAGTTTCAATAGCTTGAATACAGTGATCAACCAATACAGATCAGCTATGAGAGTGAAGAAGAAAATACAGAAAATTTGGAAATAAGTGTAGGATCTTTGCCTCTTTGTTTTGTTTCATTTTATTTTATCAAAGACAACTTTAAAGCAATAAAAAATCAGCAGTCTTTAAGTATTGTTATTGACAACAAATAGACAAGGAAATTCTTGATCAAGATTCTTCAGTTTCACAATTACAATTATCAGATTCCATTAAAATACCTGATCAAATGACACATGAAAGTTATATACCACTATGTTTTGAATAATTTCAGTTTTTAAAGGAAATGTGGTATAATATATTTGAGACAAAGGATGAGCAACCTGCAGAAATCTATGAAGTCACATTGAAACCCATATGTAATAGTTTGCAGCAATCCTTCCAAGTTTTTTATGATCCAATAGTTGATGTGTTGGATGATGAATGCAATCAGAATCATTCTCCATTAATTAACTATGAGCTTCAGGATCAAGGTGATAAAATTTTCTTCAGATAAACATTTCCATCAGTAGAAATATCATCACAAAGCTTATTTGAAAATCAACAACTAATTTTGCAGGGAAGTAACAGGTTAGTTTCATGGCATGGAGCCTACTCAGAATAGATGTACAGTTGCTTGGATCAGTTGAACATATGTACATATACCTTGGAATATCCTTTTGTACAGTTTATAGAGTCAACAAAGGAAATTGAGTATTTCCTTATCTTCACATTTGTTGACAAGTTTCTAATGGTTTGCAGAACTTAAATTTTAATCACAAACATGCACATGCAACAAAACACCTCAATATATATAATGCTTGGATGGTTGCATTGGCTATTTCATTTTACCTAACCAACAATTGGACAACTGATTAGAGTAAGTAGGTAGAATTTCAGTTTATTTCAGTTTCAGTTTTTAGCAAGTGTTGAAATAAATTCATTAAGATTTGAAGCCAAGAAAAAGGCCCTAAGGTGTTATGATTTAGTAGTTTGGTTTGAAGGTTGCAACACCTTTTAGTTTCAGATCATATTTTCAGTTTGCAGAAAAGGGTATGATTTCAGTTCAAGATTTCCAGTCACAGAGAATATATAACAAAGCATATGCAAGCTTGGGATTGGCCCAATGAATCAGGCTACTAGTAAATGATGTTCTTGACATCTCACAAGGAGATGCCATCCCTAAGTGAAGCCACTGTTAGGGATGTATAATAATAGGATTCATAATTTTGAATTTTCTATGTTAAAATCTTGTAATATTGTACATACCTCTGCTTTCTGCAAATGTTTTCCCATATTTAAAAAATGAAAAGAGGGTAAGTCCTAAAATAACAATCAAAGGACCAAAAGAAACAAGAACAAAAAAGAATAACAAGGATGAACCCCACAAAAAGAGATAAAAATAATATCATGAAAGTGTTGCATATTCAAATTCCACTACTAATAGTTTACTTTATGCAAATAAAATTGTGTGCAACTTGTCCAAAATGCCACAATTCATGATAATCATACAGTTTAATCTTTATTATTCATGTTTTAAAATTTCATGTTGATAGTTAGTGAATAAGATCTGGCCAAACCATTTAATCTTGGCAGATCAGTAGTTAGGTAGAGAATAATAATGAGCTCATCAGTTTAATCTAAGCCATTGGAAGTCATAAGTTTAGAATTAGATTAGTTTTCTTATTAAAAGAAAAATAAAAGGGTCCGCAAGCTCAAATGCACCCAATGAATGAAATAAAAATGTTAGGATAAAATAAGGGTAGGTAGATTACTTTCATAAGCATTGGAAAGCATCAATTGGTTTGTTTCTTAAAATCTTACTAATTTTCTCTTTCTAAAAATCCAGGAGCTTCTTCCTTCTTCATTTTCCCTCATTTTAACCCTTTCCCCAGCTTAAAACCCCTTTTCCTTTAATTATCCCTTTTCCCTAAGTTAAATACCCATTTCCCTTTGAAAATAAATCTCCCCTTTTCAATTAAAATGTGCAAAAAACCCATTTTGTATAGTTTTGAATGATCAAAATATCGATACCCACTGTAAAAATACCTCCCTGATATTATTTTTAATCCCCTTCCTAGTGTATTTCTAAATACCCCATTAACATATAGTTTAAAACCCTTTATATATTAATCCCACATATATATTTTCCCACACCCCTTTATATTATTTTTAAATTTTATTCATTATATATTAATCCACCCGCTTATTATATATCCCTAACCCATTTATGTATTAATCCCGGATCCATGCCCTACTTACCTTTAACCATCCTTTCGCATTAATCACCCCAAGGTCCCACCTACCCGAAATCTCTCGACTTTCCCATCTGATCATTTCCATTTCGATCTAAGAGTCCATATACCATTTCACAACCCCCGACCATTCGACATTTAAAACACCAGAAAATTACGAAATAGGTGGTTTTGACCATCACCTCCCTGCCACGCGACGCTCCCTCATATCATCGTACTCCCATCCACGAAACCACTAACTGCTTTGCTTCTCTGCAAAAACCGCCAACTTGTCTGCGCATATGTTAAAACTTCCATTGACAAGCCCTCCACTAGGCGATAAACCACCGGTCCACTCCAACGCTATACGATAAACTAATTTTATGAAACCTCGCGCCAATGCGTTAAACCATTCAAATTTCAAAACCCAACTTTACCCTTATTCTCCCATCTCTGTATTAAAATTGCGAAAATGAAAAGCCATTTACAATCCGGACTCTTTCCTCAAAAATCCCAGTTCAAATGAAACCATTGCCTGCCCCCTGCAAACCCATGTTTCATTAACAAATTGTTTTATTTTTTGCTGGTGATCAGACAAGACCTAGACAAATAGTTTTTACACTAGTTAAAAACCTGTTTGCTTCATATTTTCAGGAAATGTATTCGAAGGCTTCATTCAGAAAAAGTTTTACAAATAAAAAATCAAGTTAAAAATCAAATTAGGGACAGATCAAAATGAATAAATTTACACAGTGGTGGTTTAAAAGAGATAAAAACCTTTACCTCAGCAAAAGTATATTCACATTTTTACATAAAGTCAAACAGATCTTTTAGTAAAATCCAATTTTACTAAAAGCTGGATCAAAATAAAGATTCAGATGATGTAGATTACTGTGACAAGTAAAGTGAAAGCAGGAGACAGAACAGGCAGATAAGACAAAGAAAGAGTTAAAAGACAAGTCAGAGGAAGAAAGCCATCATAAGAGACAAACCAGCATGAGAGAAACAAACAGATAACAACAATCAAGTAAAATAGGGACAACTTTCAGTTAGTTGAAAGGCGTCACTACCTTTTAGCATCCAGATATTTTATTTCTAGGAATAAATCCTAATTAGTTAAATAAGATATTTAGTATTAAGTTTTTGTATGAATACTTCATCCATTCGAAGTATTAAGTGTGCATGGATTGCTAAAAATTTATATAGTTGTATTGATCTGAAACCTAAGGGTTTTTTGTACCATTTTCAAGTCAGCGGACTGGATTTGGCAATAAAAGCATTATATTACAGGATTCATGTGTTGAGCCACTTCAGAGAAGTATATTTATATTGTTCAATTTTTATTTTTTGAAGTTTTTTCACATTCTTGCATGTTTTCTGAATCTAAATGATATAAGAGGAATTAATTTCAGAACTTGTTTAAATACACTCTGTCTTGAACTGTTATTCATTTTCATGTTTTCTTCTTATATCTAGATCAGGGAATTCTTCATTTCTACCTAGTTTTGATTGACCTCTACCATTTATTTCATTATCCGGATCTTAGAATCCTTAATTGCTCTCTCATCCCGATTGAAACCATTTCAATTTCAAGCCTAAAGATTTGAATTTACTCAGCTACCTTGCCCTATGAACACTTCCTTTAGAACTTGATTCTGATCTATTGCTTGATACATTGACTCCATAGCCCAATGGAAAATAGACCTGCATCTATCCATCTGAATCAGTAATTCCACCACCAAAACAAATCAAAACCAAAACCAATCAATCTCACATAACTAGCCTAAAATCAACTAAAAAAAACAAATTTAAATCATAAAGAGAGAGCCCTCTCTGAGCATTGGGAAGGCTAGATCCTATGCTTAAAATTAGGTTTGTGGTTACCTCGGTGAATTCTTTCTTTAACCTTGATGAATTACTGAGTGATAACAGATCAATGGCACTGGGAACCAACTCAATAATGTACTTCCCTTTGTCATTACCCTTGTTAGGATTTGATGAAGATTTAAGACATGCATCTCATTCGGAATCCTTCAGCTTGGCCACCAGTGACTTCTTGGCTCGACACTCACTCGTGTTGTTGGTGGGGCTCTTATGGAAATCACACCACTTTCATATGTCCTTTGTGTTCATGGTGTTGTTATTTACTTGCGGCTTCGACGGGTTGTCCTGGGAACCCCACATTGGATTTGTCCTTTGTTCTGCGATTTGGGGGCGCCTTTCCCTTTCTTTAGATTGGAAGATCCAAAGTCTCGTTTCTTCTGTTAAAACTTCTACTTAATCTTGAAAACATATCCATAGGCGGACCTAACCGAGGAGATGTCCAAGAACTATATTTTGTCCTATATTTACTTATGTAAACATATGCAGTAATTGAGTACCAAATTCTGCTCAGAACCCTTGATACCCATCTTCGTGCGAAGGACATGAAAACCATTTGTGAAATATGGCACATCTTGGTCCCTTCCCTGTCGCAGCGTGGTCCAATTTATCTCTTTATATTCATAGCTCGCGACAGGGTAATATTGTTCCTTGATGGTGTCTCAGAAAGAATACTAAGTGGGTGTGACTAAAAATAGTGAGGATTCCCTCTATTCCTTTTTGTCACAGTAGGTTTCCCTCTAGTCCTTGACGTGGGGGGTGGATTTGAGGAGTGCAATCACAATATTTTCCTGATTGGAAAATTCATGAACTGAAAAATAACCTTCCAATAAATTTAACCATCTATATACGACGTCTCCATCTATCTGACCTTCAAACATGGGTATAGGTGGAATAGGCAGGTGGCCACCAATATCCACCTCGATCATTCCTCCCTCCTTAGGAAGAAATGGTACCCATTGCGTGTAAATCTTCTAGAGGTGAGGAAATTTCTGTTGAACCTGGTCCCTTATGAACCACTTTCCCTGATGAAGGAGTTGGCCTACTTTGACAACTCAATATAGCTAGATCCTTTGTTTTCAAGTGTTCTTGATCTATCTGTCCATGATTCAATTAGTTGTGGCTTGTTTTGTGTTGGGTTTATATCCATTTGTGTGAGTTTTTCTGCAATGTCAGATGTGTCCAGTAATGGTGGAAAGTATGGTCGAAGGTAGTACACATTGAACAATTGGTGTAGAGCAAGGAATGAAAAAATTATGAGCTTGAAGGAATTGTCCCCTATAGCCTTGGGGATGGTGTACAACCCATATCATAGCAGGTGAACCTTGCAGTGGGGCCAAACAAGGTGCTCCTTTTGTAAATATAGCCAAACTTTGTCACGTACCTGGAACTTGTGTGGCACCAGATGCTAATCATGTCATTGCTTGTACTTAGCATTTCCTCTATCCAATATGTCATGGACCTATTGGCAGATGTGTTGAATACACTCAATGAAGTTGTTCACCCTGTCAACTTCAGACTGGACATGAGCCGAATATGCCTGAGTAGCTACAAATGGTATGGCCACATCAATGAGACATAGTGGCTGGAATCCCAACACCATTGTAAAGGGGCTATGACCAGTTGAGGTATGGAGAGATCTGTTGTATCCGTGTTGGACATAGGGGAGGCTTTCATCCCATGTGCTTGGATGCTTCAAGTTGTACATTCGCATAATGTGTACGATCATCTTGTTGACGACCTCTGTCTGGCCATCAATTTGAGGGTGGTAAGTTGTGGCGTTAGTCAGCTTGGTATCTAGCATCAACCCGATACTTTACTAAAATGTACTTAGGAACCTGCTATCTCGGTCTGAGATAATGAAATTTGGGATCCAAAAGTGTACCCACACTCATTCAAAGAATATATTAGCAATGGATTCTTCTCTGAGACTCTTCTTGTAGGCCACTAGAATGACCATCTTAGAGAATTTGTCAATGACCGTAAAAACATAGTCATTGCAATGCTTGGTAGAAGGAAGGCCCGACATGTAATCCATGGAGATGGATTCCCAAGGTAAACTAGGAGTAGGAAGTGGACTATACAGACCTCGATTCTTGATGGTTGGTTTGGAAATGGCATAGGCAGTGCAAGATCTGATGCACTTCCCAACATCCTGTCGAAGGTTCAGCCAGTAGAAATACTTCTGTAGCACTGTCAATGTTTTCTCTACCCCGAAATGTCTAACAAACCAACTGTAGTGCGCTTCCCAAATCATATTGGAACATTCACTTAAAGGAACATAGAGGTGTCCTAGGTGGCATAATAGTTCATTCGGGAGGTGAAAATCTGGAACTTGCTTTCCATCCAAGAGCATCTAGTACGTGTCACCGAATTCTGGTTCGATTTTGTAAAAATACGGCCACCCCGAAGTCTCATGCCCACAAGAGTCGAGCACAGTGGTTAGCATCATGATAGGCGGTTGTTAGAGGCAATATGAAACATTGGTGGTGCTACCCTTCTTATACTTAATGTTCAAATGGAAATGTTGCAGGTATGTGGAGCGTTTCTGATGGCGACCATTCTACAACTTCCCTTATATTTGTATGAACTACAACGGTTGGTGGTCTATGTGGATGACCATTTCCTTCCCCATAATGTCATGTTTTCATTATCAACAATCCTGAATAATGTAATACATCTATTTATCATAGGTGGGATACTTTTGGATGGTGTCTGAAAGTGTCTCATAGTGATATGCCGCTGGATGCCCCTGCTAAGTAAGAATTGCACTAGTAGCATAGTCGAAGGCATATGTCTCAATCTCAAATGGTTGTTGTAGGTCTAGTAATGTGAGCACTGGTGCAGAGTAGAGGTGATGCTTCAAATTGGAAAATTACTTTAATTGGGATTCTAACCAAAATAATTTTTCTTTCTCTCTTCCCTTGGTGACTTGACTTAAAGGCCAAGTGATATGAGAGAACCCCAACATGAACCCGCGGTAGAAGTTGGCAAGACCCATAAAATTGTGAAGCTCTGTTAGAGTGGTTGGGGTTGTCCAATATCGAATGACTTGTATCTTGGTTGGGTCCACATGCACAGCCCGCTCATCAATGATGTAACCCAAATATTGAACCTGGGTCATACCAAAAGTTCATTTCTCCAAATTGGCACACAACTTGTGTTGTTGCATGGTTTGGGGGATATGTTGAATATTTTGGAGGTGCTCTTCCCAACTCCAGCTGAAGATCAAAATTTCATCCAGATACACCACCAAGAATGAGTTGGTGAAGGGTCACAATATGTCGTCCATTAGCCTCATGAAGGTTGCGGGGGAATTCATAAACCCGAAAGGCATGAACATACATTCAAAAAGTTCCTCCTTGCATTTAAAGGCACTCTTCCACACATTAGAGGGCTTGATCAGTACTTGGTGATAATTATACCTCAAGTCAATCTTGATGAAGTATTTCCCCCCCTTGAGTTGGTTTAGAAGGTCATCAATCAGTGGTGTTGTGGTGGATTTGACGCACAGGTGTACGAAATCGCACCAATTTAAGGGGTGTGATATACCCCTATAAACTATTGGTAACAGGCAGAAAGTGGTGGAGCTCAAAAGCATAAAATCTAGAGGAAAAAGTATGCAAAAGTATGCTCAAATTAAAGTAAAAACTAAAACACAAATATACAGAAGCTATTGAAGAGAGTCAAAACGATAATAATGCAAACGATGGCTCTAGGCCTCTTCTTATTAAACGTTTGATATGGAGAAGAAATTTTACCCACTTGCCAAAGGGCCCCTAGACAATGGTTCTAGGTCTCGATGAAAGGATGTTGTTTTTCCAAGCTCTGACTCTGATGCAGTATCCCTCTCTCTCTGTTGTGATGGACTAGGATTGTTAGGTGGCCAACAATCGAGTCCCCTCTATCTCCAGCTCTGGGTCACACACTGTTGGTATTGCTTGGGAAATTATGGCCAGCATAACAATGTGATCACCCATTCTTCATCTCTTGGTGGCTTTATATAGGGGATTTCAAATCCTCCTTCCCTCCCTTGGTAAATGGTGGATGGTGACCCAAGGGAGAGGTATGATTCCATTGTGTGCTCCAAATATTCCTTTGTTTGCTCACATAGTGTCTAAGGAGGCGCTGGTGGCTGTCCTTAGGCGGCGTCATGTAAGGAGTAACTGTCCTTTGCTTTGTGTGGTCCCAGAAAGCGACATTTTTCCGCTTTCAGGAATGCACACTTATTGGGAAAAAAGGCATGCAAAAGGTGCTCTTCTCGAAGGATAAAGCGTGAAATTAGCATTTTAAGACTAGTTCAAATTTGATTTTCTCAAAACCTTAGAGATTTTAAATACTTTCTTGATTCCATAATGTCTTCCTACCCTGTAAATAACTTGGCTTGACATTAATTAATGTCATGTTCTACTGTAAAATTTTTCAGTGTTAACAGTTTCCCCCTAATGTGTGAGGTCTAGGAAGGACTATATATCCGAAATACATTATAGTTTCTTTTTTGTATCATGCGCAGAGAGAGAGAGAGAGAGAGAGAGAGAGAGAGAGAGAGAGAGCTGCATGAATCTTGGAATTGACAACACCTTGCACCATTTTCGAGATGACCATGGCCTAAGGGACCCCTGCAAGAAAACAAAATATAAAACATATATACAAAATTTCAACAAGGTGGGCATGTCCCATTCTCGTGATGCTATGGCTAGTTAAACAAAATAGACAGATACATGTGTTGTCCGTGTCACTACTTTGGTAGTGATGCTGGCGGTTGTTGACGACGACTGCTGAAGCCCCTAGGGATGTTTTTTCTTTGATGATTGTTGGAATGTGGTACCAATATGCATGAACTAGGTGTGGCATATAGTTGCCCGGTGTACGCGTAGGTACTAGCTGGGACCTTCCTGTGTAAGAATTGTTTGACAGAGACGCTTATGGAGGCACGGGTCTTTGACAAATCTGATCAAAGTGCAATGGTTGTAAGGTACGATACCATCTTGACATGAAAGATTTGCCATATTCGAATGTTAGGAGGATCGATGACATCTGTGGATAATGATGTCTCCCACAGTGCTACCCGAGGATACACCTTTGCATGGGGAGGGGTGATCCAAGGTATCACTTCCTTTTTGGAAAATAGGTGTCGAGGTCAACAAAAAGGAAGCCTTAACTGAACCATGGGTTGCCAACCTGAGGGGTCGGGGACCTAGATGTGATGGGTTTAACATAGGCATGTTGGTGAGAGGTGACTGAAAACAAATGATGGGGATTCAATGCCCCGAGGTCAAAGTATAATTTAGCAGCTTGGTGGCAGTCATAGTTATTTCTGAAGGGGAAATCCCTGGAGTTAGTAGGACTTCCAGGGTAGGTGTGGACTGGCTATGAATGTCGTGATGGTGTGTGCATGGGGGTGAAATACTCCGACCAAGCTGAATGAGGGATTGCTGCCATGGGGGAAAAGATTAAATATGAGGGCGAAGTGGCGAAGGGCATCATTTGCGGTATTTGTACACTTACCAAAAGAATAAAATAATAGGGTTTGATTTGTACAAAACACAAAGATGGGTACCCCAAAACATGAAAATCGGGTCACTCACTATAGGTGTGAGGACGGTGTTTTGCTAGGGGTAGGGGTCCCATTGGTTGGTCTTATGTGTGGGGTTGATGAAGCGGAAAATGTCGCAGATGGGATTATGATGATGGGGGTATGGTAGGACAAATGCGATGCACGGAGGTGCACTTTCAATCTGCTTCTACAACCTGGTCGTCCGGGAAAGGGGTTTTGAGTTTGAATGGAAAACTTGACCTTATGCATGATAGATGGATGGGCATGAGGTACTTCCCGGACTGAAATGGTATGGCCATGGCATCACTTGTCCGGTTTTATATGGTCTACTTTGGGTGATGAGCGCCATGGAGGGGAGGCTCTACTGACCAACATGGAAATTTATCATGTGCAGGGTGAGGTGATGATACACGCGGTCAGATATGAGGAACCTATGGTTTATTTCTGATGGAGAAATGGTGTCAGGATATGCAAATTTTTCTGGGACTCTATCATGCTGGGGGTAGAATGATACCTGCTCTGGAACTTTCAGTAGATGGTGCTGTGAATGGTTTTGCAGGATTTTCCTACAAAAAAAACTACCTCAAGTGAAAGCATCTTTTTTATCAAAATTTACTAGAAATCATGAGCTTTAAAAAAGAAGATGAGAGAGGGCATACCTGCCAGCACTGGAAAATTATTTTTTCTGGAGTGCGAATGTGTGGCATTGCCTCTGTTCACTTGGGAGTTGTTAATTGGCTCCTAGTTTTGATTTCAGTTGGGGTTCTCCCCAGACTGAGATCATGGGGGGTGTTTTTCAGTTACTGCCCCCTATCCAGGATCTCCCCAAATACATATTACTGTTGCCTAGGTGACCTTAGGTCAAAGACCCGACTAAACCGTCTGCAGTAATCAATGCGCTTGATAACTCGAAAGGATGAGGAAACTAGGTTCCCCTGTCCCTAGCTGGTGTATGGTGGTTTGGGGGGAGGAGGGACAAATGGTTGTCTTTCTAGTGACTGTTGCTCCTCCTGCAGGTACGGAATGACACGCGGTTCATCGTTGACAGACTAGATGGAGGGATTCTCTTGATAGGATCACTCGATCGCATGTAAGGCGTCCCTATATCATGGTATCTATGGAAAATGGTGGGTATAATGACCATAGTTGCCATAGAGAGTGCATGCATGATTGGTACACAACGCTTTACCTTTACCTTTGGTGGTAGGTTCCTTTTTACATGAACGCGGCGTCGAGATGTCTGCTTCAGAGCCTAGGAGTGGTTTTAATTCGTCCAGCTCTGGACATATATGGGTAGGATGGCCTATAACGTCGCATATGGCATAGACTGGTGATTCCCTTTGAATGGCGGGGGTCACCATCTTCCTTCCTCTATTTGCGGTTTTATTGGCCGTGATTACCGGTTTCGCAATGGGAACTTCCTTTGTGGGGGTGGTCTCGATCGTTTCTTGAGTAGTTGGGGGCTCCTCAGGACTGAGGGGCTTTAACCCTATGGCAGTAACGTTGGTGGCTCTTGTTTTGGAGGGAGGAATGAGGTAACAAAATAGGAACGCCAAGAATATGTTGGGTAATACCAGTTGTTGTGGTGGATTAGTCGCACGGGTGTACGAAATCGCACCAGCTTAAAGAGTGTAGTCTACTCTTTAAACAATTGGTAAAAGGCAGAAAGTGGGGGAGCTCAAAAGCATAACATTTAATGAAAAAAAATATGCTAAAGTATGCTCTGGTTAAACTAAAACTAAAAAATAAATATAAAGAAGCTATAAAGAGAGTCAAAACGATAATAATGCAAACGATGGCTCGATGGCCTCTTCTTATTAAATATTTGAAATGGAGAAGAAATTTTACCCACTTGCCAAAGGGCCCCTAGGCAATGGCTCTAGGTCCTGATGCAAGGATGTTGCCTTCCAAGCTCTGTTTCTAGTGCAGTCTCCCTCTCTCTCTCTCCTGTGGTGGACTAAGATGTTGGGTGGACAACGATTGAGTCCTCTTTAGCTCTAGCTCTGAGTCACACACTGCTGGTGTTGCTTGGGTAGCTTTGGCCAGCATAATAATGTGATCACCATTTCTTCATCTCTTGGTGGCTTTATATAGGTGAGTTTCAAATCCTCCTTCTCTCCCTTGGTACATGATGGATAATGACCCAAGGGAGAGGTATGATTCCATTATGTGCTAAAATATTCTTTTATGTGCTCACATAGTGTCTAAGGAGGTGCTGGTGGCTGTCCTTAGGTGGCTTTCACACAAGGAGTAACTGTGCTTTGCTTGGTGTGGTCCTGGAAGGTGAATTTTTTCCATTTCTAGGAATGCGCACAGAGGGCACTCTTCTCGAAGGCTAAAGTGCGCAATTCAGCATTTATGACTAGCTTGACATTAATTGATTTTTTCTTCTGTTGTATGATTTTCCAGTGTTAACAGTTGCCCCCTAATGTGTGAGGTCTAGGAATAACTGTATAGCCGAAATACATTATAGTTTCTTTTTTGTATCTTACGCAGAGAGAGAGAGAGCGAGAGAAGCCTGCATGAATTTTGGAATTGAAAACACCTTGCATCGTTTCCGAGATAACCATGGCCTAAGGGACCCCCTACAAGAAAAAAATGTATACAACATATTTACAAAATTTCAACAAGGCGGGCATGTCCCATGCTTGTGATACTATGGCTAGTTAAACAAAATTGACAGATACATGTGCTGTTTGTGCCACTACTATGGTAGTGATGTTGGTGGTTGTTGACGACGACTGCTGATGCCCTCAGGGGCGTTTTTTCTTTGACGATAGGTGGAAAGTGGTACCCATATGCGTAATCTTGGTATGGAATATAACTACGTAATGTATGCATATGTACTGGTTGGGACCTTCCTGTGTAAGCATTGTTGTCAGAGATGCTCATGGAGGCACGGGTCTTCGACGGATCTAATCAAAGTGCAATGGTTGTAAGGTACGATACCATCGTGACATGAAAGCTTTGTTGTAGTCGAATGTTAGGAGGATCGGTGACATCTGTGGACAATGATGTCTCCCACAGTGCCACCCGAGGATACCCCTTTACGTAGGGAGGGATAATCCAAGGTACCGCTTCCTTTTGGGAAAAGAGGTGTCGAGGTCGACAAAAAGGAAGCCTTTAACTAAACCAAGGGTTGCCAATATGAGGGGTTGGGGACCTAGATGTGATGGGTTTAACATAGGCATGTTGGTGAGAGGTGCATAAAAACGGATGATGGGGATTCAGTGGCCCGAGGTCGAAGTATACTTTAGCAGCTTGTTGACAGTCATAGTTATTTCTGAAGGGGAAATCATTGGAGTCGGTAGGACTTCCAGGGCAGGTGTGGACCAGCTATGAATGTCATGATGGTGCGTGCATGGGGGTGAAATACTCCGACCAAGGGGAATGAGGGACTGCTGACATGGGGGAAAAGATGAAATATGAGGGCGAAGTGGCGAAGGGCATCATTTGCGGTCTTTGTACACTTACCAAAAGAATAAAATAATGGGGTTTGGTTTGTACAAAACACAGATACAGGTACCCCAAACATGAAAAGGGGGTCGCTCACTATAGGTGTGAGGACGATGTTTTGTTGGGGGTAGGGGTCCCATTGGTTGGTCTCATGTGCAGGGTTGATGAAGCGGAAAATGTCGCAAATGGGATTATGCTGATGGATGTATCGTAGGCCAAATGCGATGTGTAGAGGTGCGTTTTCAATCTGCTTCTACAACCTGGTCGTCCGGGAAGGGAGTTTTGAGTTTGAAAGGAAAACTTGGCCTTATTCATGATAGATGGATGGGCATGAGGTACTTCCTGGACTGAAATGGTATGGCCATGGCGTCACTTGTGCGGTGATATATGGTCTACTTTGGGTGACGAGCGCCATGGAGGGGAGGCTTTACCGACCAACACGGACGTTTATCATATGTAGGGTGAGGTGATGATAAACGCGGTCGGGTATGAGGACCCTACGGTTTATTTCTGATGGAGAAATGATGTCAGGATATGCAAAGTTTTGTGGGACTCTATCGTGCTAGGGGTAGGATGATACCTGTTTCGGATCTCTCAGTATATGATGTTGTGGACAGTTTACGGGTTCTTCCTGCAAAAAACAACTACCTCAAGTGAAAGCATCTTCTTTTCATCAAATATTATTGAAAAAAATGAAATTTAGAAAGGAAGATGGGAGGGTGCATACCTGCCGGCGTTGTTACCTCTTTTTTTCATGCAAGGGCGCGCTTGTGAAGAAAACAGGCGCGCAAAGGGCAGGGTGACAGAAAAACTTGGGTTTTTGTATATTTTGATGTTTCTCTCTGTACTGATGGATGCTTGTGTTGCTTGGAAGGTTGGTGTGGAGAGAGTGATCGAGATGGATTAAACAGGTACAAGTACAAGTGACTCAGCACAAAGGGCTCCAAAAACCAAAGTGTTCAAAAGTCTCTCGAACTAGGTTCAGAATGTAGATCATGTCATTCTGATTCCAATGGCGCAGATGACACTCATTTCTGAGTCTGTATGAAGGAGTTAGGAGAAGTCAAAGTTTTGGTTTGACTTGGTGACTGGGTAGCCTTAAGGAAGGCACAAATTCACACTTTTCTGGCCACCGGATTCTGGCAAGCTTAGGCCAGATTTCGAGCGAAATTGTGGCCTGTTTAAAAGCACTCCTTCGATCCAAAACCAAAGTTTCAAAAATGCAGAGTTCGTTTTTTTTTAACAAAAAAAAAATGTTTTAAAGACCGACGGGCCATGACCCCCACCGGCCTCTCCGCATCATATAAAAATGCATATTAAAAATGGGCTGGCAGGTCATGACCCTCACCGGACCCCACGGCACCACCCCACCGCTTAACACATGCCATATATATTGTTGGGGGGCGAGTGGTTAACCCCGACACCCCCGTGGTCGCCACACCGCTCGGACCACTCCACCATACAACAAAGTCAACAAGAGATAAGGGGACGAGCCGCCCAATGTGGGCCCGGCCCCCAACCAAACCAATCCTATGTTTAATTTTATATGCGGGGTTTTAAAAAGAAATGTCACAGTTTAAAAAAAAAAACAAAAATCGACTTATTTCGGAGGAGGCGGGATTTGATCCCCTGACCTCCCCTAATTAATTTCCCATTTTTACCATTACACCAAACCGCTAGATCTTGGAAATGTCCGCCCACGTTTTGTATTTAAACCCAGCTTATTCGCTGTGCGTGGGGGGGAAGCCAAGCATGGAGAAGGAGCACGATTTTGTAGAATATTAATGTTATTTTGCAGCCAAGTATGGGCACGGAATCCGAGGAGATGCACGGATTTCAATTTTTTTTGCATGTACATTGCTGCACACAAATCAAGGAGGTGGAACCATGAGCCAGAAAAGAGCCAGGTGGAACCTTGATTGAGCCCCATTTTCAGGAGGGCGAAATTTTGACTTCTCTGCACTACTCGATGCCACGAGTTTGATGGTGTGCTCAATTTTGTCATCTGAGTTTTTGATTTTTTAGCCACTTTTGGAAGTGGGTTATGCAGGTGTCAGATTTCCGTATGTGAGTAGTCTTTTTCACATTTTTCAACACCACAAGATTGATGGTGTTTTTAGATTCAGCCACAAAGCAGCTCAACCTTCAGAAAATGGCATCATGAGGTATATGATGTAGATTCCATGTACTTCTTCATTTATTTATCTTTGAGATGCATTATGTATTGTAGATCCTGATTGATACATGAGTCGTGGGGATCTTGCCTTGTTTGCTATTGATGTACTTTCAGCTATGGATTTGTGTCATGTATGAGATCCCTTTTTTTCCACATTGGCAGGAAGCTCGTTTTCATATGTGTATTTTTGAGATCCCTTGTTTGCCAAGATTGGCAGGATACTCTTATTTATTACATGTCAGCCATGGTCATACTAATAGGAGTCTTTCTTTATGTATGAGGGTTCCGTAGTGGAACATCTCTTAAAGAAGTTAAGCCACTCCTGCGTGAGGGAATTTTTCCTTGTATGCCATAGGAAAGCACATCCATGTACATCTCCTTCTTACAACACATAATGCAGCAGCCTACACCATCTTGACACCGAGGCCTGAATATGTAGTCCCTCCTGGATGAACTCCGTCATCAAACGACTGTTCTTATGTCTGCTGATCTTGTTCATTTATGTTCCTCTTATTTACAACTATAATTGTTCATTTCAGTTCATTGACATCTTAATTGAATGAAATTATAATTATCAGCGGAAGTAAAAGGTCTTGGTTAAGGGTATCAAGATTTTACCCTAGATCAGAGAGCAAGATTGGCCCGAGATCCGGACCGCTCTAGCTGCTGATGCTGGGGCACGTCTTCATTTGACCGCATGGGGCCTTCTGAAGTTTGCTGAGAATGAGTTCCTTCAGTCTCAGGACTGATTGTTACGTTATATTATACAGCATTTGCATAGGAGGTGCAATATGTTCGTACTGAGGGGGATGAACTTAATTATCCATCCAAAGACAGATATATACTTCGTGACCGGGTTACTACCACAGGGTGAGGCTCTGAGGTATCTACTCCCTGCTGGGAGAGTGAACCTAGACAAATTCTAGCAGCGAAATTGCGGTGGTGCGCCTCTGACTGAGGGGTGCATCAATATTGCATCAGTGCCAGCTGTGGCTGAGCGGTGTTCTCTAGCTATTATTGTGCGACTGGCAGGGTCATTTTCTCACATCGGGCATTGGGCCTGCAGGTGGGAGTTTTACGCCACTTGAGGGGCAGGAAATTTTTTTGATTTCAACCTCTTTTTTTTATGGTATGGTGTCTCAACTGAACAAGGTCCAACATGGATCCAAATAATTTTTGTATGCTAGCATCTTGTGCAGCATTATGTATGAGAGGGTGGTGCTGCTGAGGCCTGTTGTGGTGGTGCCTATTGGGGGGTCGCGGGAGCCACGCATGAGGAGGTGGGCTCCAATGATGCCGCGTAGCAGTGGTGGCATGGTGGGTCGTTATTGGAACGACACAACAGAGGCCTGATTTGAGGCCAACCCACAGATGTTCTTGCCATACCCATATGCGGGGATGGACTTTCAGGGTGATTTAGATATTGGTCTCCCTTTTGGTTATGTTTGGGGTCCTACAGGTATATGCCATATTTTTCTGCATTTTTCAAGTTTTTATGTACTTATGTGTTTTTTTACTGACACTGACATTATTTTGGTTACTCCTGTAGATGTTGGCGAGGTAGGTCACCCAGTGGCCCAACTGGTGGGTCATGATCGTCCCCTATGACCTCGTGGTGGCTAGGGGGAGGTGGAACAGGTGGAACGGGTGGTGGTGCCGGTGGAACTGGCGGGGATGGTGTTGGCCCTTTTGCTGAGGGTAGCAGCTCGACTGCAGCTAGGGTTGTGGCCGAGCGAGCTCGTGTAGATGCGGTTGAGGCGCGCGTTGCAGTACTTATGGCTCAGGTGGCTGCTCTAGAGGACTTTCGGGGTCGAGTGGACCGCTTGACCCAGGGGATGCCTGCTCGAGGTTTCATGGACGACTTCGAGGAGGTGTGGCTAGAGATGGTGATGGCCCGCAAGAGGGATTATCGGCCCACTCTATGACAAGTAGCTATTGCAGTAGTGACAACAGCTCCGGTGGTTGCACCAGGAGCAGTGGTGGGTTCAGGTGCTCCTCTTGAGGGGGCACCCCCCTAGAGTAGTTTTGTACATAGGGAAAACACCCGTTATGAGGATTCTTCCCTTATTTTTGATGACCTTTGTATCTTCGGGCTGGCCAATCAGCCAGCAACCCTATTTTTTGTACTCAGATACACATATTTTTTGATATATATATGAGGGATCTTTTTGTGGCTCTATATGGTGTGCTATCTATTTTGGTTTATATATGCTGATGGATATCTATGTTTTTGGTTTTTTATGTATGATGGTTTATTCATGATGCATTCCAGTCTAGGATATTATTAGCTATGCGATCAACTGCTTGGTTTTGATTCCTTGATACATGTGAAAATGTAATGTAATCAAATTGTCTGCTTAATATTTTGGCACGCAAATATTTTCCAAATAGGTGTATGTCTCTGGTCTCAAATGTTTGGTTCAACTGTGATACTACTAATTGGGAATCGAGGTAGACATTCATATGGCGGAAGCCCTGATGGAGGGCCTCGCACATAAGTTCGATGATGGTATCATATTCTGCTTGATTGTTTGTTGCTGCTCCGATGCACACGTCGTTTGAACACACTGGTGATTGGTTAGGGTGGTAGATGACCCAGGTGGCTGCAGCTAACTTTTGAGACCATCGCTATGCTCCATCAAAAAATCTGAAATAGGGTTCGAGTTGGTGATCCATGGTGGCACTTCGAGCGCATTTTTTACATAAGTCCTCGTGTCAAAAATATTTTCGTGAATGGGTTTTTTGTGTACTCTAATTCTAGGGGACAAGGGATGTTGGGGCCCTTATGGGTAGAAATTCTTGAGGTAAAGGCCATTGACGGGGTTAGCGAGGTAGGTCTCGTCCAGTTCCGTCAAGATGTATTCCCACTGTCGGAGGAAATTTTTGATGATATAGGGTCCTTTCCACAAGGTTTCAAATTTTCTTATCCCTAAGGTCTCTTTTGCAACATTATAGTGAAGGACTAACTCTCCCTCGGTAAATGAGCGAGGGGTGATGTGGCGGTCGAATTATGCTTTCACCCTTTTCTTATGGGCCTTATTGTGTTGCAGCGATTGTTGTCGACTCTCGTCAACTAGCTTTAGTTATATTAGGCATTGTTCTAGAGGCTGGGTGTCATCAAGGAGTTCGATGGTGGCATGTAGGTTTTGGATCTCGTGGAAATCAATGAAAAAGCACAAGGTATCTTGGTATTTTTTGATAGGAATAGAGTGGAAATCCTGGGACGAGGGGGCGGTGGGAATCTTTTCTTGGTCGTGCGATGAGACAAATCATATGTGGTGAATTGTGTCACTGGCATGCGGCGGGGGAAGGATCTTGATAATGGAGTCCTATTTGATCATAAAGTTGGGTCTCCCACCAGGGTAGTCAATTTCCGGTAGGTGGAATTTGTTCTTATCATAGAGGTGCCTGAATGCTTTCAGCAGCGGGCATACCTTTGGCATGTGATCTTGACCAGTGCAAACGGTACACGGTACCACAACGTTGACAGAGTAGATAGTGTAAGATTCTACGCTACTCGATGTCCCTGATGTGGACGCTTGGAAAGGGTCAGTCGTAGAAGAGGTCGTCTTTTGCTTCCATTTCTGCGTCGTTGGTTTAGACTTGTCTTCCTCTTTGGTGGATGGTAGGCTTAATTCTTCTCGATCTGCTCTCAGCTTGGGGAGATGTGCACACTTAAACGTATGATGAAAGTGTGAGAAAATTCGGCAATAAGTGCATGTTATATTCTCTTGATTGGAGAGACGTTTCTGAGGGAGCGAAGAGACTATGCGAAGACTGTTTGCAAGGGGCTTGAGTTCTCTGCATTGTTTGACTCGGTGATCATTCAGATCACATAGGCTGCATGTTATCCTAGACTTTTCCTGGGGTACACGTGGTTGGTGTGGGGTCTTATCAGGCTTGACACACCATTGCGGTGGTGGGGACGTTGAGCTGGCAATGTATCTTTTATGCCATTCCCGGAGATCGTCCTGTCTCTTTTCTATGGCATTAATCATGTCGGTAGTGGGACGGATCCACGAGACATAAGTACAATGTCACTCATAATGATTACCCTAACATATCAGGTAAAATATCTGTGATATGGGGGTCCCATTGTGCTTGGTCTGATGCCAAGCAGGGAACCAATGTTGTAATGCTGCTAAGTCAGGGCAATGGATGACTATATGGTCTGTCTTTTTTCATAACATGCATGCGGGTGTGTTTTGTGAAGTTCCGTTAAGGGTAAATAGGGATTCCCCGCTAGGCCATTCTTCGGCTGATAAGAACATGATAGACCCGCTCATCTCCTCTGCTTGCGTCATGGAGCTGCCTGTGGACTCAGCATCCATATCATCTTCTTGGGAAAGGAAAACTATGGTTGAGTGGAGGCTAGCTAGGGCTAGATGGAAGTGAGGTGTGTAGTGTGTTATCACTCTAGTAATTTCTTAAGTTGTGGGATTTTGAGTTTTTAGTCAAAGAACACTAGAGGTAACCACAAACCTACCTCAAACTCTAGGATCTAGCCTTCCTAGGCTTCAGAGAGGGCTCTCTCTTTAAGATTTATCTTTGTTTTGATTTATAATATTAGGCTAGTTATGAAAGTACAATTTGGTTTTGGTTTAAAGGGTTTGGTGGGAAAAAATCACTTGGAGGTAAGATAGAGAGAAATCTACTTTTCCATTGGGCTATGGAGTCTAAATCAAGCTAGCAACACTAGAAATCAAGGCTAAAAGGTAAAAATATATTCAGGGCAAGATAAATAACCCTCAGATATTTGGGAAAGTGGTTTTTTTTGAGGTGGTATGATCGGGATAAAGGGCACTTAAGGATCCTTTGATCCGGAAAATGGAAGTAGAAGGTAGAGGTCAAATGGGAGTGAGAGCAATTAAGAATTCTCAACACTGGAAATCACAAGAAAACATTAAAATGGAAACTAGTTAAAGATAGAGAGCACTTGAATAATCCTATAGTAATACTCCTAGTTACACATTTAGATAGAGTAAACATATAATGAATTGCATGAAACTCAGAAAATGAAACAATGACAAGAAGGGAGTACTTCACTCATCAGCTTATCACAGGGATCCTGAATTATGATGCCAGTTAGCTTGTCTAGTCCGCTAATTCGAATTAAAACACACAATAGCCTCCAATGTTCAACAAAAATATCTATAATAAGTCCAAAAATTTTATTCCACACAAAATACTTCAAAGAGTGAAATATTTATACAAATTCTAAACTAGAATATGTTGAAAAAATATCAAGATTGGTTTACAAATATCTCCATCTGTTTTACATAAATAGAACTTAAGTAAAGGACACTAAACACTAATGCATATATTTGGCACTATTTTTTATGGATAGGTGATGACAGAGAGGAGAATTTGAATTTGATCTCAACTCTTAGTTGATGATGAGACATCCAAGTCACTAACTGTTTCCTTTCTTTGTGCATTCTACTCTAGCAATTATGCAAACGTGGGGTTCAATGATACCTTTGTATTTATCAATCTAAAATAGATATGTAAAAAGTGAAAGCAGTTATTGTAGATGAATATTTTGGTGAGATAAAACTCTCTCAGTTTCCTAAAATTTTGCTCTAGCTGTTCACAATAGGCTCTGCAAAAATATGTGTAAAACAAAGTTTTACAGAGTCTGAAAAATAGGCTGTAACGATGCGCATGTATCTCTCATTCTGTAATACCTATGCACAAAGTGAGATAGGTTTTTGTATATGGGTCTCTTAGGAATAAAAAAATCCTTCAGTTTTGTAATATGTATTTCTGATTGGCCACAATTTTCTTTGCAAAATGATGACTTAACAGGATTTTTCTGCAAAAAGTGCTTTCCAATATTGTTTAATATTTCTCCACCCATAATGGATGTTAGAAAAGTGAGAGAGGTTTTTTTATTTGGACATATTAAGAACATAAACCTCCTTCAGTTTTTCAAACTTCATCTTGGAATTGTCTCAATCGTTTCTGGAAAACAATGACTTAAACAGAAAATTTTTGCAAAAATGTTCCTTCTTGTTATGTCTTCATCTTTTAATCTTTTTGTTCTTTTAACTGTTTTTACTTTCACTTTGGATAAACTTCATTATTTTTGGTGAAATTATTTTCATATATGTTAACCATTATTGACTCTGTTTTTACTTTTACTTTTTTTCCTTGACTGCTCTGTAACTTTGTTTTAAATTTCACTCTGACTTTTACCTGATACACTTTAACTCTGATGCTCTTTGACTGTTCTGTTTTCAATGTCATTGTGAATTTTGATTTCACTTTGACCATTCACTGTGCAAATTTCATCATTCTAATCTCTCTCTGACTTGATTTTATTCTTTCTTTGTATAAAAACTGTTTGTTGAATGAAACTTTTGAATTAAAATCTGAGAATTTGGAGCAAACAATTTTTTCAAATAGTATTGAAACTATTGGCCCAATTTCTTATTCTGATAATAGCCTACAAAAAACAAACAATTTGTTAATGAAATAGAGTTCTGCAAGGAGGTGATTGAAGGCTTTTTGAAAGACCTGTGGAATGAGATCGGTATGTGGACGTTTAACTCTGTTTTTTAGGCATTTTTGGGCTACTTATGCAAGATTAGATTATTTGCAGGAGTAATTTTCTTTAACAGAGGGATAATTGAGAAAATTTGTTTAAGGATAGTCTCTTTTGGGTTTTATGCTCAATCAAGTTTATCTGAGGATGTAAAAACTGGTATAAAACAGAAAACAGGGGTTTTCTGAGTTTGTTTGACTGAGAAATATGGTTTCAAGGTATATTTAGAGGTTTTAGCCTTTCAGATCTTTGAAAGTGATCTTTAAACTGTGAAAATTGAGAAAATTCACTTGAAAAGGGGCACAAAGGAAAATAGGGTTTCCTGGGAATTTTGCCAAGGTTTGGCCTCTTTTTTGTGATTTTAAGCCATTCTACTTCACTCAAATTCGTAAAAATGGATTGGATTTCTTAAAATACGGTTTAAAACTTTGATTTGCAGGTTTTAATTTTGAGAAAAATACCTTTGCTGCAGGTATTCGGCTCTGAAAGGGTTTCTGAGGGTTTTAGTTGAATTTGAAGACTTTAACAACTGTTTTGGAGTGGTGAATAGCTCCTCAATTAGTCTTCAATGGTGAATTTTGATGAAATTCAGAGTTCTGGGCATAAAAGGGCAATCAGAAGCTTTGAAAATGGTTTACACAGTAGTCTTAACATTTGGGAGATACTGTGAAAGGGTTTGAATGCACAGATTAAATGATAAAAGGCTTTACCAAAGGTTTAACCATATTCATTTGATCGCATTAACTGGCATTCAATGCAGGTCGTGTCAGGGCAGGATGTGGTTTTGAGATTTAGAACGAAAACTGGACAGTGGTTATCGTGCGGCGTTTGGGCGGTAAGTTGATTTGAACCAAACGCATGCGATCCAGTAAGAAAGTGACACGTTGAGGAGAGAGAAATGGGAAAAACTACCCATTTCACGTCCATTTTGATTATGGTCGATTAATTACTTTTTCTTTGCGATATTGTGTATCATCTGTCAGATTTGAAGATTGGATGCGAACGGTCAGGATCAAATGAGAAGTTGTGGCTAAAGTAAATGGTGGGACCGGGCTTCGTATGCATGCGGCTGGTTTAAAAAATATAGTTAAACTTTATGAAATATATCGTGGGTTTAAACAAAATAAAATGCGAGGCTTTATATTGTGTGGTAAATATGGATAGGTGTGGTATTAATGTTTATTGAAACAAACCTTAGTTAAATTTCAATAAAACTTTGGTTCATGAAATATGTGGGGAGAGATGAAAAACATTGTAAAGGGCAGACTTTGCATGGGCGCAGTTATTTTATTATATGGTATTAAACCTGTTGAATGATTTAATAACCATAGGGGGTGGGATATTTATTTAATATTAGTTTTAGACCAAAGGGAATTTTAATTGGGTTTTTTATTTAAAATGTGGGTAATAACTTTGGTCTAAAATCTTTGTAATAGTGGGTTTTTGGGGGTATTTAGATATAGGGAATTGGATAAAGAGGATAAGGTTTTATTTAAGGATTTAATAACATAGGTTAAAAGTTAATATGAAAGGGAGAATGGAATGCACACAAAATACACAATATGACTAAGTAAAGTGAATAAGTAAAGCAAAGCTTGTCTTTTCATCATTTCACCAATTTACTTAGGATGAAGCATTTTTGAGGGTTTTTGTATGTTTATGAGTGAAGGAAGTTAATCAGATGGGGTTTTATGTTTCATTAAGTAAGAAAGATTCTTTACTTATGAAAATGAGTTAAAATATATGAATAAGGGATAAATAATGATAAATGGGGATTTAACATAAGAATTTAACATTTTCAACTAACCAGTCATCGAGCCTTGGGTCCGGTCCCAACAAAAGTCAGAGAAATGCTCTGAGCCTGTTTGACTGATAGTCTAAAAAACTAAATACTTACAGGGGATGGGAAATTAGTGATTTTTCTGCCCGATGATGAATATTACATGCTTTTTCCCACTTCTTTCTACCTACCCAACATTACTCTAACATTTTTTCTTCCTTTTGGTAGGTGTATTTAAGCTTGCAACCTTGAAACATGCATTCTTTCTAAAGCATAAACTATCTAATTCTACCTTATTTCATTCGAGGGCTCAAATTAAACTGTTGAGCTCCTCATTATTTTCTACCTAACTAATGATTTGTTAGGATTAAACTGTCTGACAAATATTTATTCACTATCTAAAACATGGAAATTGAAAACATGACAAGTCAAGTTTAAACAGTTTTAACTCATCATGGATTATGTCATTTATTGACACTCTTCCATAATCATTTGCAAAAAGTAAAAAGTAGTGGAATTTGGACTTGCACACTTTCATGTTTTATTTTCATCTTTTTTCTTTTGGGGTCTATAATTTTTAAGTCCTTTGATCTTTCTTTTAGGACTTTTACCCTCTTTTTTATTATTTTTTAAATTTTTTTATTTTTCAAAATATGGGAAAACAACTTGCAGAAAGCAAGGTATGTACATATTTTACAAGACTATCAAAAGTCAATTCAAACTTATGAATCTTATATTTATAGGATCCTAACAACGACTTCACATGGGGATGGCATTTCCTGGTGAAATGTCAAGAACTCTAAGACTAGTAGCCTTTAATTTTGACCATGAAGATCTAGTAATTGTCTTTTGTTTTCTGCAAAACCTCATATTTATGACATTTTACTCTGCAAAGCATAGGGCCTTCTCTCCAGGCTTCAACTTTGGAAAGAAAATATCCAATCCAATCTAAAAAATTTCAATGGATATTTACAATGATGTAAAAGTAACTAGGACTAACTATTGGTTAACTTAGAGGAATATTAATGTTTGAGCATTCTACCATTAACTAGTCCTTCTTGAATATCCGTTCCATCCAAATATTTGATAAAGAAAGCATTATTACCCCTATATCCATAAATTGCATAAGGTCCTTTCGATAGAAAGTCAAACTTTCCATGCTTACCTTTTTCCTCTCTCCTAGAATCCCATTTTAACACTTGATCTCCAATGTAAAAGTTGTTGGAAATACTGAGAGGGGGGGGGGGGGGGGGGTGAATCAGTATTTCTTTCAATTATAGCATTAGTTAATCTTCAATTATTATCAGTGTTTGTATGATAGCAGCAAATAAGAGAAAAACAAATGCACACAATTTTTTAAGGTGGAAACCCACTCTGGGACAAAAACCACCTAATGCTTTTCTAATAATTCTTTTCAACTCCAATTGAAAATAAAGCTCCAACTTCCTAGAATATACAAAAGCATTCTTCTCCAGCTCCCACCGGATGGACGCTCGAATGCCCGAGATTCTTCAGTAGTCAACTGAACGGATGCCCCAACACCCAATGAGCTACAACTCACCCTAGCACCACCCTACCACCCTATAGAAGAATAAAAGAAGAATGGACTTCCGTACCAGGGAAAATGGTCCACTTTACAATGATATAGAATGATGTAGAAGAAGAATATATACTAGACCATAACCCCAAATTTGATACAACCACCTAATGATGATCCTAGACCTCCCAACACTGCCTCTTCAACCCTTGGCAGATAGACACTAGTACAATTTCTACAATAATGTATTTACAATGACTAAGTACAATGATACCTTTACAATGATTGTATGCAGTGCTACCCACTTGAAGACTTCATATGATGAACTTCTTGCTGCTGTTATGCACCTTGGTTGCTGCTCTTGTCATGCTACCCTTTACTGCACCTTGCTTTGCTTTTCTGCCGTGGAAAGTCTGGTCCTTTGCAACCCTTGACAACACATGATCTAGCTTTTTCTTTCCTTCTAGGAGCTCGATATTGAATCTAGTGTATCTCTGTTGTTTCAGATCCTCAATATCTAATTTTCGGTCCTGTAGTATTCCTCTGAGTCATATTTCCAATTCCATAGGTCTGACCCAATTTGTATTCTTGAAGAGAGAGTTATACCCAATCTCTCACAATGCCCTAATTATGGACTGTTTCAGTAGAGCGTACTTGTACAACATGCCACGTGTCACTGTTTCTTCATTTGTTTCTGAAATTGATAGAGTGAAAACCACAGAATGTGAAATATCTACCAATTTTTATGGAATTCCAATCCGATACTCAGATAGATAGTTATGATGATTTTACCAAGGTCACTTCTTTGAGATGAATTTCAGGAGCCTGGAAAAACCCTTACTTCCACAGATCATATCTCCAAAAATATTGTGCAACTTGATCTGAAATTTTTATTGCAGCTTCCTCAGGATTTCCGCTTTTCCTCATAAAAATTTCAGCTTCTGAGCCTTCTTAGAAAAAAAGTTAGAGCGAAATTTCCACGACGACCTGTTTCAGATGGCCAAATCCCATGCATAAGGAAGAAATGAAGATCACAATTTATATGAATGCTTAAGTTGAGAGGGGCTTCAACAAGTGAACGTGGGAGGGATTTTAGGAGCATAAAAAATATTAATTATGACTTTTCAATGGCCCATGCCCCAACCGCATGGGGTTTTAGCCCACTAACTGGGGTACAAACTTCAAACATGAATATCTCTCAAACTGTGAAGAATTACATGGCGTGCCATATATCAACGGAAACATCTCGACAAGTAGAAACCATAAAAAACATTATTGACCCAGAATATATTAATTTGGTAGGTCAAACTTCCCATTCAATATTGGGTTAGCCCCTGGTGCTGCTTGGGTTGACATCAATGACAACCGCTGATCAAAACAAGTCATCTTCTTTACTTCTCTTATCAAATATTTTCTTGATTTTATCTTGAATGACTTGAGATTTTTCATAGACTTCTTCCCTTGTTTGTTGTAGATGAATAGTTTGATTTATCCTCCTTTGTATATCATTGATTTCTACTTGTGATTCCTGAATGATCTTCATTACTGGAACACCTAAGGATGATGGGAAAACTGCATCCATCCCATAAACAATTTGATAAGGGGAAGTGCCAATTGACTTTTTGGTAGTAAGTCTATCTGCCCATAAGGCATAGACTAATTTTTTATTCCAAGTCTTTTTGTTGTCTTCAAGTAATTTTTTGATGATATTTACAAGGCTTTTATTTGAGGATTCTGCTAGGCCATTACCCTGAGGGTAATATGCAGTAGAGTGGCCTAGGGTAATATGGTACTTGCGACAGAAGGCAATCATTTTCTTAGATTTAAATGCTGCTACATTATCAGTAAAAATTTTATGAGGGCATCCAAATCTTGATAAAAGATTGTTTTATATGAAAGAGATAATGACTGTGTCAGTGGCTTGTCTGGTAGGAATGGCTTCAATCCACTTAGTGAAGTAATTCGTGGCAGTCAAAATCCACTTATGTTGGCCAGAGGATAGGGGGTGAATTTCTCCAATGAAGTCTAAACCCCATTGTTGAAATGCATTTCAGTTGAAATAGGCTTTAAGGGTAAAGGTAACAATTTATTTTTTCCTTCAAAAATTTGACATTTATGACATGAAGTAACAAATTTCTTAACATCAGCAAATAAGGTAGGCCAGTAAAAACCAGCTCTAAGGATCTTATCTGCAGTAATTTTCCAGTATAAATTCCCTCCACAGTCACCTGCATGAAATTCTTCAATTATTTTTTCAGCTTCTGCTTTCAGTAAACAATTTAATAATATCCCACTTTGTTCTTTCCAAAAAAGCAAATTATCTAGAATACAAAATCTCATTTCTTTAAGTTTAAGAAATCTGGCTTTTGTCCTTGATAATCCAGGAGGAGCTTGTAAGTTGGTAAGTACAAAGATAATATCTGAGTACCAAGATGAATCTAGAAAGGCTTCTCTGATCATTGGAGTTGCCATCTCTTCCTGGTCATCAATTTGAGCAATAAAATTTATGTCTAATGCATTGCAGTTAGATTCAGCCATTAATCTGGCTAATCCTTGTCCTTTAATGAGATTTTTTTGTTTGATTTCTATGTCATATTCTAGGATAGTGGCAATCCACTTACCTCTTCTTCCATCAAGGCCATCCTGAGTAAGAATGTCCTTAACTACAGAATTAGGGACATAGGCAATTATGTGGGAATAGAGAATGTAAACTCTGAAATCCTTTATGGCCTTAACCAAGGCTAAAGCTTGTTTCTCCATTATGTTATATTTCAGAGGTGCATCTCTAAGGGTATTACTGAAAAAAGCTATAGGTTGTTCAAAACCTTGATCATTTTCTACAGTAAAACTGCAGCAATGGTATGCTCTGATGCAAAAGAAAAAATTATAAAGTCTTTTTTGAAATCTGGACTGATTAAGACTGGTATTTTAGTTAAATCCTGTTTTATGGATTCAAATGATTGTTTGGCTTCAACAATCCATTTTATAATTGAGTCTTTTTTGAGCATGTTGTTCAGTTCTCTAATGATTTCAGCTAGGTTTGAAATAAATCTTCTCAAAAAGTTAATTTTACCTAAGAAAGCTTGTAATTCTTTGATATTTCTAGGGGGATGAATGTTAAAAATTGCTTCTATCCTAAGAGGATCTATCCTAATAACTTCCTTGGAAATTATGTGTCCTAGTAACTTACTTTCTTCTAATCCGAAAAGATTTTTTTTGGGGTTTAAAGATATACCAAATTTTCTACATTTAATAAAGACTTGTCTCAAATGATCCAAGTGTTCATTATCTAACTTAGAAAATATAGTAATATCATCTAAATAAATAACCAAGAAGTCATGTATTTCCTTTGGAAAGGATATCTCCATAGCCCTTTGGAAGGTTTCTCCTGCATTCATCAAACCAAGAGGCATTTTCACATACATGAAAGTGTCCCAAGGAGTGGTAAAAGTTGTTTTAGCCTGATCTTCCTTTTGGACAAGAATTTGGTTGTATCCTGAAAAACCATCTAACAAAGAAATCCTTGAGGAACCAACTACCCTTTGTAATATGAGATCCATCTTGGGTAAAGGGTAGTTTTCCTTTAAAGATACTTTATTGAGATTCCTAAAATCAACACATAATCTAATTTCACCTGTTTTCTTTCTTGTTGGTACTAAGTTTGAAACCCAATCAGAATATCTGATTGGTGCAATGATCTGAGTATCATATAGATGTTTTAATTCCTTTTCTATCAAAGGTAATAGAACATGATTAATTCTCCTTAATTTTTGTTTGAATGGTTTCTAATCATCTTTTATAGGAATCTTGTGTTGGATTATGTTTGTGTCATAAGCTTTGAGATCTTCGTAACTCCAAGCAAACACATCCTGGGATTCTTTTAAAAGATCAATGTATTTTACCTTTTCTTGTGGAGGTAAATATTTAGATAGTTTAATCATTTTTGGTTTTAATTCTGTCCCAATGTTATATTCCTCAATGTCAGAGCTAACTAGTTCCATTTTTGGCTTTTTAGGCACATCATTGGAATCAAAAAGGTCCTCCAAAGGGGTCAAACCTTTAGGCAAAAAATTATATTTTAGATCTAACATGTCAATTTATTCTTCAATGATTTCCTCAATATCTATATTCTCTAAGTTATCTATATCAGATTGAGTAAATAAAGTTGGTTTGTTAAATTTATGTACATCTATGTTATCTATTTCACAATCAAAAGCCGAATCTATATTACAGTCTGTATCTATTTTACAATTTTGAAATTCTTCCTCACTATTTAAGAAATGGTAAATATGTTCATCCTGAGAGAAAATATGCCAGTACTTGAGGTTGTCTGGGATAATTGGTCGATGTTTAACCTCAATAATGTACCTATGAATTGGTTGGAATGGTAAGTTACAAGTACTAGCAAAATTTGCCAGACAATGTGCTTGAATATTTTGTTTTCTAGGTATAGCAACAAACATGCATTCCAATAAGTCATCAGCTAAATCTATCATTGTATCTTTGTATTTGGCTAGTCTAGGATTATAAACAGAATAATCTCCATTTATTTGCTTTATGATTAATTCCGAATCTCCCATGATTAGTATTATTTTTCCTCCTAAGTTTCTGATGATCTGGAGGCCTAGAATGAGTGCCTCATACTCAGCCATATTATTGGTACATTTGAAGTTGAGTTTGAAGGCATGTCCTTCTGAATGATTAGTTTCCATATTTGTAATCAATACTCCTCCTCTTGCTCCTATTTTGTTTACAGAGCCATCAAAGTCTAAGTGCCAAAGGGACTCATGAAATATGTTGTCATTGTTTGGTTTTGGCTTTTTATCAATCAGTTCAGTTTGGATTTCATTGTTATCAGAGTTACATAAAATAAAAGAGTCAAGGTCAGTTGGTGTAGAATAAATGGGGTAATTTATGGATCTCTTAGCACTACTGACCATGAATTTCATTAATGTTTCCATATATAGATTTTTGGGTTGAACAAACACTAATATAGTAGCGTAGCTCATGTCCAATTTTAGAGATCCCTGCAACTTTACTCCCCATGAGCGAGAAAGAAGCATACCATAATTTGGTGGGATGTCAGTTACTACAATGTCCATTACCATACTCTTACCAGGGTACTGAAATAAAATAACACATAAGTCTTTAATTAATCCTAAGCACTTAACTTTACTAGAGTCAAATGAAAACAAATCTTTATAAGGCCTAGTTATTTCTAGATTAAGAGTTTCCATGATAGCTTTGGGCATTAATTTATGGGAAGCTCCTGAATCTAACATAGCGTTGTGTAAAATCTGATCATGAATGGTAAGACTCATATAGAAAGGAGGGACTAATCCATCTGAATTCTTTCCATTCACATCAGGGCCAAAAATCAACTTTGGTTGATCATCATTCAAATTAATGGCATCTTCACCATCATTCATATTCAAAGTTTCAGTTATGGTTGATTTGTATAAGTCATTTTTAACCAATTCTGTTAAAGGAATAGGTATTTTTAACTTAGAAATTTCAGACTAAATATTGAATGAGGGTTGAGATTTACTAATTTGAACTAATTCATCTTTAATAACTGTAATATGAGTTGGATTTTCTTGATTTTCAACAGTTGTATTTCTATCTTCAATTGTCTTGACATTATCTGTCTGAGTTTCTTGAGTTTTGTTGCTTTTAATTTTCCTTACAGGGACTATTTGTGTGGCAAAATTTTTTTTATCAGACTTAGAATCATTAGCAGGTGTTCTGGGATTATCTGTTCTAGGATTTGCTGATTTAGAATTAGCAGAAATATTTTTAGGATCAGAATTTGTTGTTTTTACTAAATTAGAAGCTTTAGTAGTATTAGATTTCTGTGCATCTTTGGAATATTGAGCTACTTCATCAGTAATATCAACAATTTTGGGACTTGTTGATTTTTTAGGACTGGAAGGATTATTTTCCCTTGGGAGAATTTGCAAAAATTTTGTTTTTGGGGCTCCTACATTTTTCTTATTTTGATTTTGGGAATTTTTTATAGTCTAAGAATCATTATTTTTCTTGTTTCTAAGGTTATACTGACTGTGAATTTCATTTATAGGAAATTCATAACCTTGTTTGTAGTCAAAGGATTCACTGGAGTTTAATTTAAGTTGTTGAAGCTCCAATAGTTCCAGGTCTTCCTGAGTGAGGAAAATGGTATTGTTTTCATCTATTCCCATTAGATGGTTGATGTCATCCTCATCTTCATCATTATTTTGAGAACTTTCAGCATAGTTCTCCTGAAATGGGGGCCTAATGTTTTGGTCTGGAGCTGCTTCTTTAGCTTTTCTAGAATTAGTGTTTTTTCTGAAATTGGGATTTCTAATCTGAGGTTGATTATCCCATTGAGGTTTTCTATCTATATTATCTAATATTTCTACCATCCTTTCTAAAGCTTTAGCAAATAAATCCATTTTAACATCTAAGTTTGAACTTTCTTCTTTAATTGTAACTCTTCTTTCATTTCTAAGTCTGGCTTTCCTAGCTAAAATATTGATTTCTACACTGACAACATCTAATTGAATATGTTCTAAGGTTTGGGCATCTATTTCTCTTAATTGATAGGCCATATCTATATCAAATCCATCAGGGAATTTGAGCAGAACAGAGTAAGGTGTAGGTTTAAGATTTGCAGGTATTGTATTGTAGACATTATTGTACCTAGTGCAGTAGTCTTGGACATACTCAGTAGGAGATATTTTCATGGCATCAAACTCAGACAAAATTTGAAGGGGGTTGCTTTTATTTTCCCATTTATTTAAAAATATTCTATGAAATACAGCTAAATCAGCTACACTACCAGCAGCTAAATTTTTGAACCATTTTTGAACTTCTCCTATCAAACTCTGGGCAAATAACCTCATCTAGACATCTGACTCATCAATTTCATAAATTTCACAGAAATATGTTATTTTAGTTACATGTTTCTAAGCAGTATATTGTGACAGACGATCAAGCAATGGTATATTCTTTTGATAATCTTGAGGCATATCATGGAGGTTTTGGGGTAAGACAAGGGGAGCATACCTAGCAGCCATGGCTTGAAGCTTTGCTGAGATGGGAGGTATAATAGTAATGATAGGTGCAATGCTGGATATGGTAGCTGATGAACTGAAAACTGTAGTTGAAGAGCTGGGAAATGAAGCTGGTATGTAAATGGAATTGCTGGGAAATAAAGATGTGGTGCTTATAAAATCTGGATGTAAAGTATTTGATGCAGTGGATGTAATGGATGAAGGAAATGATATCCTAGGCTACAAAGGCAATCTAGGAATGAAGTGATTTGTAGATGAACTCGCAGTGGTATCTATAAACGAAGTAACAACATATAAAGATGAATCTGCTGTTGGTATTATTGTTGTATGTAATTGAGAAACTGGAGGTTTTATGTAAGACAACAAATGAGCTAATTCAATAGCTTCTTTAATATCTTTAATCAATGAAACATTAATCTTTTCAACTGTATTTTGATATTCAGATTTATTTGATTTTGTTCCTACTGAAATATTTTTCTGTTTTGCATTCAGAAATGAAATAAAAATAGGATCTATAACAGTATTTTTCAAATCAGTTTCAGATTTAGTTTTAAACAATGAATATTCAAACTTCAGATCAAAATCAATATCATTTAAACTCACTAACTCTTTGGATAAAGAATTAGCTTTTCTTAATGGTATTTCAGTTTCTAAATTGACAATTTGCTTTTTATTTTTACCAATCTGATCTGGGTTATCTACTATAACTGCAGGTTTAGGATCCGGGTTAGAACTAGTATAGTAGGTTTTCCTACAAGCCAGAATGACTATTTTTGAATACCCACAACCTATAAAAGTAATCTTAAAGTGAAAGGATAATTTAAAGATTTTCCTTTAAGACTAAATCTAAGACTAGAGATTGGTTATCTCCAGTATGGTCGCCAATATGTTATCACTCTAGTAATTTCTTAAGTTGTGGGATTTTGAGTTTTTAGTCAAAGAACACTAGAGGTAACCACAAACCTATTCAAACTCTAGGATCTAGCCTTCCTAGGGTTCAGAGAGGGCTCTCTCTTTAAGATTTATCTTTGTTTTGATTTATAATATTAGGCTAGTTATGAAAGTAAAATTTGGTTTTGGTTTAAAGGGTTTGGTGGGAAAAGCTCACTTGGAGGTAAGATAGAGAGAAATCTACTTGTCCATTGGGCTATGGAGTCTAAATCAATCTAGCAGCACTAGAAATCAAGGCTAAAAGGTACAAATATATGTTAGGTCCCTATATTACTAGTATAGTCCCTTATTGTTATTAGTGTAACCCCCTTATTGTTATTATTGTACCCTTGTAACCTCCATTTTGTTATTATTGTGCCCTTAAATTATTATTGTTAGGTCGGCTAGGATTACATTGTGGCCCACTAGGATTACATTATGGCCACATGGACTCCTATATATAGAAAGGAGGTTTTGTAAATTGTATTAGCCAAGAATTGTTCATTTATGTAATGTATTGGAGGTTTCCCCCTCGAAGTGGCTTATTTCTAAGGTGTTGATATCTCTTTTCTTCTATTTTTGGAGCTGGTTACACAATATTTGGTATCAGAGCTTTGGATTCTAGGGTTTCGCTGCTCCAAACAGGTCATCGTGGCATTTTCGCTATAACGTTTTTTCTATGAAGTTTCAGAAGCTGAAATTTTTAGTGTGCGAAGATGAAATCCTAAGGAAGATCTTCTAAAAATTTCAGAGCTTGGTTCACAACATTTTCTAAGATATGATCTGTGGAAGTTAGGTATTTTTGCAGGCTCCTAAATAGGTCATCGTGGAATTTGCGCTATAACTTTGTTTCTACGAATGTTCAGAATCTGAAATTTTTAGGGTGTGAAGCTGAAATCCTGAGGAAACTCGTCACAAAATTTTAGAGCTTGGTTCGTAATATTTTTGGAGATATGATCTGTGGAAGGTAGTGCTTTTTCAAGCTCCCGAATTTCATCTCAAAGAGGTGATCGTGGGAAAATTTCAATAACTCTCTCTCTGAGCATCGGATTGGAGTGCTGTAAAAAGTGGTCACAAGTACACAGACTGGAGTTTCTTGGCTATCAATTTGAGAGGCAAAGGATGAAACAGTGACACTTTAGGTCATTGTGGGAGATTGGACATAACTTTGTCTTGGAGAATCCAAATCAAGTCAGACCCGTGGCATTCAAAAGAGAATTCAGAGGGCTACTTCAATACTAAATTTCAGATATTGAAGAGCTGCAATCACAGAGATAATCCAATTTCAATATCGAGCTCCTCAAAAGAAAGAAAAAGGTGTGTATTTGTTTTCGAATTCAATAAGTCTTGCTTGAAAAATAAATTTGAATTGATTCCAAGGGCATATTGTAGAATAAATATCAGTATTGGGTTCTAAAAAAATGCCCTGTAAAAATAATTCAACACCCATTAAGCCTTTAGAAGGCTCTACTATGACTCATGAAGATGAAGAATTGCAACATGATCTATCAAAATTACAAGAGAAAGTGCACCAAATTTCGCTCTCGCAAAGAGCAGCAAAAAATGAAATGGAAGTTTTGAAGAAAGGCGTGGAAGAAAAAATGGATGGTGTGAAGAATAATATGGATGGTTTAAATAAAGGCGTGGAATCTAAGATAGATGGCATGGAGGCTGGCATGGAATATAAGATGGATGACATGGAAGCTAAGATCGATGAGAAAATGGAAAACATGAATAATTTTCTAAAAGCAGACATGGAAGGTTTGACAAAGCTGATACAAGAAAGGTTTCCTAATGGTGAAAAGATAGTAGAAGAACCTCATGATGAGAACAAAAGAAATGTTAATTGTGATTTCATAAACTCTAATGTTGGCAGGAAGAACCACCATATTCCAAAGATGGATATGAGGAAGTTTGATGGAAAGGATCCTGTAACATGGATACTACAGATGGAGCAATATTTTGATCTCCATAACGTGCAAAACACTCAAAAGGTACGCATTGCAACTTTACATTTAGAACAAAATACATTTGTATGGTATCAATGGCTTTGCTCCCGTAAAAAAATTGTCACTTGGTCAATTTTTACGGAGTAAATGATAGCACATTATGAGGATACAAAGAGCAACACCTTCTTTACCCAATTGATAAATCTCAAACAAAAGGGTTTAGTGGGGCAGCACATTGAGGACTTCCAAATATTGAATATAAGGGTAACTGATCTTACAGAGGAACACAGGATTGATCTCTTCCTAGGCACTTTAAAGGACAACATCCAACATGAAGTTCGCGTTTTGGAACCTGATTCATTGGAGAAGGCATTCAGGTTGGCAAGAAAAGTTGAATGTAAAATTATGGCGACAAGGAAGCCTACCACTCAATTCTATAAAGAAGGAAGTGTTGCTACGCCTAGATTTCCACAACCTACAAGGTTGACACCACAAAAATTGGAAGAAAAAGAGCAAAAGGGCTTTGCTACAGTTGTGATAGAAAATACACTAAAGGTCATAAGTGTGCTGAGAAGAAATTATTTTACATAGATTGTGAAGAGGAAGAAGAAAATGAACAAGAAGAGGATATACACCAGGAACCAGCCCTAGAAGAGGAAGAAATGAATCTCACCATATCGTGTAATGCACTGGCAGGAATTACCACTCCTCAAACTCTCAAGATAGAAGGACAAATCAAGAAGAAAAAGGTAATAGTGTTGATTGATTCAGGTAGCACCCATAATTTTATTCATTGTAAGGTAGCCAAGGAATAAAATTGTTTCCTATACCCAGCACCAGAATGTCAAGTGATGGTTGCAAATGGAGGAACTATAAATTGCTCTGGAAAATGCCATAATATCAAGCTAACCATGGGGGAATATGTATTGAATAGTCCAATGCTTGCCATTCCTATGGGAGGTGCCGATGTTGTACTAGGAGTACAATGGTTACAATCTTTGGGGACGGTAGCTTTTAATTTTCAAGAACTTTTCTTGAAATTTTTTTCAGAAGGAAAGGAAGTCGAATTAAGGGGTATTGCGGGGAAGCCAGGAAGGATAATAAGCTCTAATGTCATGACAAAGCTTCTAAAGAAAGAACAGCGAGGCGTAATTGCACAATTATGCTCACTAGAAGTTCCAACATCAAAATCATCTATTTCTGCAGATCTCCAACAAGTCTTGGACAATCATTCCAAGGTGTTTAAACTCCCAAAGGACTCCCACCTATTCGTGATCATGATCATGCTATTCATTTGATTCCAGGAAGTGTTCCTCCAAACATCAGGCCTTATAGATATCCTTACTTCCAAAAGAGTGAAATTGAACGTATGATTGCAGAAATGTTAGAGGCGGGTATAATTCAACCTAGTCAAAGTTCTTTCTCTGCTCCTGTAGTTTTGGTACACAAGAAGGATGGATCATGGAGAATGTGTCCAGATTATAGGGAGCTCAATAAGCTCACCATTAAAGACAAATTTCCCATTCCTGTGATTGATGAATTATTGGATGAATTACATGGAGCAATTTATTTTACCAAGTTGGATCTTCGTTCAGGATATCATCAAATTAGAATGAAGACTGAAGATATTCCAAAAACATCATTTCGAACTCATGAGGGTCATTATGAATTTTTGGTCATGCCTTTTGGCCTTACCAATGCACCTTCTACATTTCAAGGGTTGATGAAGTCCATTTTCAAACCCTTCCTTAGAAAATTTGTGCTAGTATTTTTTGATGATATACTAATCTACAACAGGTCTTGGAAGGATCATGTTGAACATGTTGACAGGGTGCTCAAACTATTGCAGGAGAAATAATTATATGAAAAAACATCCAAATGTTTCTTTGGAGTACAAGAGGTGGAATATCTGGGTCATATTGTATCTCACGAGGGTGTTAAAGTAGACCCTAACAAAATTAAAGCTATTAAGGAATGGAAAGTCCCCACAACCATAAAGCAGTTGCGAGGATTTCTCGGGTTAACAGGGTATTATCGCAAGTTTGTTAAGAATTATGGGAGAATAGCATCACCTCTAACAACATTATTGAAGAAAGATGCATTTTCATGGACTCCTGAAGCAACTAAGGCCTTTGAACATCTTAAAGAGGCAATGTGCCTAGCACCGGTCTTAGCTACGCCAGACTTCACAAAAACCTTTATCGTGGAATGTGATGCCTCAGGAAATGGAATTGGTGCTGTTTTAATGCAGGAAGGAAGACCCATTGCTTTTGAAAGTCGTCCAATCAAAGGAAAGTATTTACAAAAACCTATTTATGAGAAGGAAATGTTAGCAATACCGCATGCACTAAAGAAATGGCGAACTTACCTAATGGGAAGACACTTCAAGGTAAAAACTGATCATGATAGTCTTAAACACTTTTTGGAACAAAGACTATCTTCAGAAGAGCAGCAAAAATGCGTCACAAAGATGTTGGGTTATGACTTTGAAATAATCTACAAAAAAGGAAAGCTTAATGTTGTTGCAGATGCACTCTCAAGAAAGAATGAAGAGGTGGAAGCATTGCTTTGTGCCATTTCTATTATCCAACTGGATTGGATAACCGAAGCAAGAGATGAATGGAAGAAGGACAAAGATGTATGGACACTCATTCAAAAGTTGCAGCAAGATCCTAGTACATCCGATACATTTAGTTGGAAAAATGATTCCTTATGGTACAAAGATCGCTTATATCTTTGTAAGAATTCCCAACTAAAACAAAAGATTCTTCTGGAATTGCACACTTCTCCTTTAGGAGGACACTCAGGATTTTTAAAAACTTACCACAGGGTGAAGAAAGAATTTTTTTGGCATGGCCTTAAATCTGATATTCAAAAGTTTGTGGCGGAATGTTTGGTTTGCCAGCAGAATAAAGTGGAAACAATTAAGACCCCAGGACTTCTACAACCTTTATCCATTCCAAGTCAACGTTGGGAGGAGATTTCACTGGATTTTATCACAGGTTTACCTAAGTCCGAAGGAAAGAGTGTCATCATGGTGGTAGTTGATAGACTTACCAAGTATGCACACTTTTGTGCATTATCTCATCCATTTAAAGCAAGTACAGTTGCTACTATATTTATGGACAGAATTCAAAAGCTATATGAAAGCCCAAGGGTTATTGTGAGCGACAAAGATCCCATTTTTACTGGAAATTTTTGGACGGAGTTATTTTCTTGTTTGGGTACTCAATTAGCTCATAGCTCATCTTATCATCCTCAATCCGATGGTCAAATTGAGATAGTAAATAAATGTTTGGAAGGATATCTTCGTTGTTTTGTATCTGATAAACAAACACAATGGGTCAAGTGGTTACCTCTCGCTGAATGGTGGTATAACACTTCCTTCCATACTACAACAAAAATTACCCCATTTATGGCACTTTATGGATATCATCCACCATCCATCACATCATCTTTAAGAGAAAATTCAAAGGTTCAAGCAGTGGAAGATCACATCGAGCATCAACAAGAAGTTCTCCAACTCTTAAAGGATAACCCGAATTTGGCACAAAATCGAATGAAACAACAGGCAGATCAACATCGCAGCGAGAGAAGTTTTGATGTAGGAGATTGGGTATTTTTACGGCTACAACCATACAAACAAATGTCCCTCAAGCAAGCTAAGAATGATAATAAATTATCGCCAAAGTACTATGGTCCTTACAAGGTGTTGCAAAAGATTGGTACTATGGCATACAAATTGGAGCTTCCTGCTTCTTCGCGAGTACATCCAGTTTTCCATGTTTCATGCTTAAAGAAGGTTATAGGAGAAAATCTTCCAGTTCAAACAATATTGCCAGAACTCGATGAGGAAGGAAAAATCATATTGGAACCAGAAGCGGTCATGGAAACAAGAACTCGACAACTACGGAATCGATCAATTTCAGAGTATCTCATCAAGTGGAAGAACTTACCCACTGAAGATTCTACATGGGAGGATGAGAAGTTTATACAGAAGCACCCAGAGCTACTCAAGCGTTGAGGACAACACTTTTTTGAAGGAGAGGGGCATGTTAGGTCCCTATATTACTAGTATAGTCCCTTATTTTTATTAGCGTAACCCCCTTATTGTTATTATTGTACCCTTGTAACCCCCATTTTTTTATTACTGTGCCCTTAAATTATTATTTTTAGGTCAGCTAGGATTACATTGTGGCCCACTAGGATTACATTATGGCCACATGGACTCCTATATATAGAAAGGAGGTTTTGTAAATTGTATCATCCAGGAATTGTTCATTTATGTAATGTATTGGAGGTTGCCCCCTTGAAGTGGCTTATTTATAAGGCATTTATATCTCTTTTCTTCTATTATAGTAGGTTTTCCTACAAGCCAGATTGACTATTTTTGAATACCCACAACCTATAAAAGTAATCTTAAAGTGAAAGGATAATTTAAAGATTTTCCTTTAAGACTAAATTTAAGACTAGAGATTGGTTAGTCCCCAGTATGGTTGCCAATATGTTATCACTCTAGTAATTTCTTAAGTTGTGGGATTTTGAGTTTTTAGTCAAAGAACACTAGAGGTAACCACAAACCTATTCAAATTCTAGGATCTAGCCTTCCTAGGGTTCAGAGAGGGTTCTCTCTTTAAGATTTATCTTTGTTTTGATTTATAATATTAGGCTAGTTATGAAAGTACAATTTGGTTTTGGTTTAAAGGGTTTGGTGGGAAAAAATCACTTGGAGGTAAGATAGAGAGAAATCTATTTGTCCATTGGGCTATGGAGTCTAAATCAAGCTAGCAGCACTAGAAATCAAGGCTAAAAGGTACAAATATATTTAGGGCAAGATAGATAACCCTCAGAGATTTGGGAAAGTGGTTTTTTATGAGGTGGTATGATCAGGATAAAGGGCACTTAAGGATCCTTTGATCCGGAAAATGGAAGTAGAAGGCAGAGGTCAAACAGGAGTGAGAGAAATTAAGAATTAGTAATTTTCTTTAACAGAGGGATAATTGAGCAAATTTGGCTAAGGATAGTCTCTTTTTGGTTTTATGCTCAATCAAGTTTATCTGAGGATGTAAGCGGTATAAAGCGGCTGGTTTTGATTTGTTTGGCCGAAATAGGGTTTGAAGGTACTATTTGAGGACAGCCTTTCAGATATTTGAAATTTATCTTTAAACTATGAAAATTGAGAAAATTCACTTGAAAAGGGGCGTAGAGGAAAATAGGGTTTCCTGGGAATTTTGCCAGGGTTTGGCCTCTTTTTTGTGATTTTAAGCTGTTCTACTTTGCTCAAATTCGTAAAAATGGATTGGCTTTCTTAAAATGCAGTTTAAAACATTGATTTGCAGGTTTCAATTTTGAGAAAAATACCTTTGTTGTAGGTATTCGGCTCTGAAAGGGTTTCTGAGGTTTTTAGTTGAATTTGAAGACTTTAACAACTCTTTTGGAGTGGTGAATAGCTCCTCAATTAGTCTTCAATGGTGAATTTTGATGAAATTCGGAGTTCTGGGCATAAAAGGGAAATCAGAAGCTTTGAAAATGGTTTACACAGTAGTCTTAACATTCGGGAGATACTGCGAAAGGGTTTGAATGCAAAGATTAAATGATAAAAGGATTTACCAAAGGTTTAACCATATTCATTTGATCGCATTAATTGACATTCAATGTAGGTTGGGTCAGGGCGGGAGGCGGTTTTGCGATTTAAAACGAAAACCAGATAGTGGTTATCGCGCGGTGTTTGGGCGGTAAGCTGATTTGAACCAAACACATGCGATCTAGTAAGAAAGCGGCACGTTGAGGAGAGAGAAATGGGAAAAACTACCCATTTCGCGTCAATTTTTAATTTGGTCGATTGATTACTTTTTTTGTGCGATATTGTGTATCATCCGTCATATTTGAAGATCAGATGCGAACGGTCAGGATCAAATGGGAAGCTGCGGCTAAAGTAAATGGTGGGAGCGGGCTTCATATGCATGCAGGAAGTTTAAAACATATAATTAACCTTTATGAAATATATCGTAGGTTTAAAAAACATAAAACGCGAGGCGTTATATAGTATGGAAAATATGGATAGGTGTGGGGTTAAGGTTTAATTGAAACAAACCTTAGTTAAATTTCGATAAAACTTTGGTTTATGAAATATGCGGGGAGGGATGAAAAACATTGTAAAGGTCGGACTTTGCATGGGCACAATTATTTTATTATATAGTATTAAACTTGTTGAATGATTTAATAACCATAGGGGGTGGGATATTTATTTAATATTCATTTTAGACCAAAGGGCATTTTATTTGGGTTTTTTATTTAACATGTGGGTAATAAATTTGGTCTGAAATTTTTCTAATAGTGGGTTTTTGGGGGTATTTAGATATAGGGAATTGGATAAATAGGATAAGGTTTTATTTAAGGATTTAATCACTGTTGGGGTCCTATGATTTGGTAGATTGGCATACCAGATGACAAGGAAACATCAGAACCACTTTGGAATCCTCGGATCTAGCCCTCTTGGATTCAGAGAGGGATCTCTCTATATGTGTGTTTTCAAAGAATATATCTTTAAGGCTTATGATATGATACTAGACTAGTTATGAAGTACAAGGGATTTGTTTGTTTTTGGTTGGGAATCATTAAATGAGTAGGTCATGTGAAGTGAAGGAGGAAATAAGTGGAAGGATATTTCAGCATGGGAAGATAAGTCAAAAAACAGTGCTAAACCATTGGGCTATGGAGTCATAAAAGGGTTTACTTGCACAACAACTATACAAGGGTTTTCAAAGGGCAAGTCATCTATATAAGAAGATCTTTTAAGTTGAGTTTGTGTTATGAAACATTAAGGAGTGAGGTGAAATAAGCAACATGTAAGAAAACAAAGGGCAGCCTAAGATCAGGTGAGGACTTTTAACCTATCCTACTTTTGAAATACTCTTAAGAATAAAAAATTTAAGATAAACATAAAAAGTCACCTAAGATCAGGTAAGGAATTTTAACCTATCCTGCTTTTGGCACACTCTTAAGGGAAATCTTCAAAACAACTGTTTAAGACTAAACAAGGGACAAGGCTAACCATAAACTTCCTTGATTAAGACTCTACTTAGCATGCAATGAAAAGATCATTCAAGAACAACATCTCAAGTTATACTCAGCAAGATATGGGCTCACCAACATTCATTGACTGGTTACACTCTATTGAAATCATTCCCAAACACACATTTAGAAGAAAACATAAAGATAAAGATTATCAGTGAGAGCTAGGGTACTTTGCAACAAATCCTACTCTATATTTGCTGTTCTTTATCAGAGAAAATGGAAAATATGGAAACATAAGGAAATAACAATTACAGTAAGAAAAACATCACCAATGATTTAGATCAGGATCCAGTGAATCTTCTTGTTTATTGATGTGCAAAACCAGTTACATACTTTAAGTCCAATAGCTTTTACAGTCCAATGCTTTTCTTCCCAGCCTACTATATTACAACTACTTAGAAAATTTTACTCAATAACAGTTCAAACTATTAACAATTTCCCAACCCTTTACAATGAATTTTCTGTGAATACATATAGGTGCCAAAGGAAGAGTGCTGCAGAAATGATAATAAATATGAATTAAGACAGAGTGGGAGAGGTATTCGAATGCCCATTCTACTTAATGATTGTTGCATTAACTGATTATACCATTTTGGTATTTTTCCTGTCTTTGAGGCATATCTGGTAGGCATGGTAATAACTTCGAAGTGTGTTCTTTGAAGATAACTGTGGCTGAAGTACTCTGTTTTACCTCTCTGACAAGTAAACTATCATTTTTCAGGTTTTGTAGCCCCATGACTGTGCAATAACTGTTCTGACAGTTTTAAGGAGTTTCTACCATCAGGATGGCTATCACAGTGTCTTTGAAAGGAGAAGTAGACTTCAGGTGTCCCTTTGGTCCTTTCATGGCATAAGAGCTTCTGTAGATGTGGCATTCAAGACTTTCTTCTGCTGATCTGTCTTGTTTTAGCCCCTTTAAACACTGATATTTAGCTATGAATTATGTTTTTAAGACTGTATTTGGCCTTCCCGGACCATCTTCTGTCTTTAAACTGTGAGTTTAAGCGTTTAATATTCAACTTTATGCTTAATCCTTTTGTCTTCATCCTTCTGATCTCTGTCTTTATGGTTCTTACTTCTGTTTCTTTTTCAGTGTACAGGTGGCTTCACTGCGTTGGAGGGTTTGATTTGTAATCATATCCATAAAACATTTGATTAAGATTTGAAATTTGACCCCTCGACTCCTTTTCCACTGTTTCCTTGGCCGTGGGAGACCTGTGTATTAATCCACCATTAAAACCTGCACACGACGACAAACTAGTTATGAAATCCTGCGTTTCTTGGGTTTAACTACAACAGAGGGCTTTGGCGGAGGTTATGAAGCAGTGAGGAGGCAAGGTGAATGTAGCGGGGAAGGTTTTAATAATGGCGGAGACGAGCCAGGGTTCAAATTTAATTATGGCGCGAAGATTTGGAAAGGCGGTATTAGAAAACCGGAGCGGTTTTCGCATGCGGTGAAGGCAGTACGTGGTTTGGCACTGATCGAACGTGATATAGTTTGGTGGCTAACGCGTGTCCCCTGTAAAACCACCTATTTTGCGTTCAAAGTGCTCGGAGGGAGATGGGGAGAAAAATGGACGCGAAATGAGATTTGGGCCGTTAGATCTACAGGGTGCAGATCTACGGTTGAGAATGATCGCGAAGGGATAAGAGTAGCACGGCGGGAGGAGGTGGTGGGGCCAGGCTAATGCGTGCTCTGGGAAAAAAAACTGCCTTTTTTGCGTTGAAAATGGGTTTTGGACAGCCACAGAGAAACGGGCACGAAAAATTCTGTGGGCCGTTGGATCTAGGGGGGGGCCAGATCAACGGTGGAGATCACGGGAAAACACAATGAAAGGTCCCAACGTGGTCGGGTGGGACCAATAGGATTTCATGGAAAAATGAAAGAAAACACATATAGCGGGGGCACTTGAGGTATAGGCAGGTTTGCGGGTCGGGTGCCCCCATAATGAATGTGGGCTATCGGATGAAGATTTCCCATATCCCGAGGAGTCAACTGCGGGGACACTCATATGGTTGACCTTTGTGCTGAAGAGTGCCCGTGGGTGAAGAAGAAGGTGAATCAATGTGGGCCGTCGGATCCATGAGATGGATGGTGAAGAAAGCATCGCTGGATTGGCAATCGGCTGAGCAGAGGGTCCAGGAAGGAAGAATTTAGGAGTTGCGATATGCCGATGCAGCGATGGAGCAATGGAGTGATGAGCGATGAAGCGATGGATGTGATGAATGCGATGACCGCGATGACCGTCAGATCTTTGAGGAAATGGATGGTTGCGATCATATCAGAAGATCGGCCATCAGCGGGGTAAAGGGTCAGGGCACCAAGAAATTAGGATCGTCGATGCACCGATGTGTGATGGAGCGATGTGCCGATGGCTTTAGCACTCGGTTACGGGGCTCAGGTCATATGAGAAGTGGGGTGGAAGATTTAAGCCTGCGGGGGATCGGATCGATGGGGGAAAAAAGGGAAAGGGATGCAGACATTCGGAAACTGCGAAGTGTGATGGTGATGGGGGCTTAAAACCTTTAGTCGACGGTTGCGGAGTGGGCCATATGGAGGAAAAAGGGTTAGGGTCTGAGCCAAAAAGTTCTTAAGGCCTTAAGTAAAAATGAAGTTTTTAGGCTGAAAATGGAGGTTTTTGGAGGGTTTTGGGAGGTTCCGATAGGATGAAAAATGGGTTTTAAACCAGAATAAAGGGATTTCATCGGGTTTACAGGGGATTTTGAGGAAGTAAAGGGTAAAATGAGGAAAGTGGGGGGATTTTTGCAGAGGGATTCATCCAAAGGAAAAATGATGAAAAATGGGTCTGAAGAAACAGTTTCTTTTATAACAACAGGGTTTCTTTGAAGATATCAGTGAGATGGATCCTTTTGGTCAAATGGACCCAACAAGGCTTCAAGAAGTCACAGATTTGCATGAAATTTGTTTCTTGAAGACTAAAGACCCTTTTTAGCCATCTTTGTATATGTAAAAAATTATGGATGGCTAACAATAACATAGGTTAAAAGTTAATATGAAAGGGATAATGGAATGCACACAAAATACACAATATGACTAAGTAAAGTGAATAAGTAAAGCAAAGCTTGTCTTTTCATCATTTCACAATTTACTTAGGATAAAGCATTTTTTAGGGTTTTTGTATGTTTCTGAGTGAAGGAAGTTAATCAGATCGGTTTTATGTTTCATTAAGTAAGAATGAGTCTTTACTTATGAAAATGAGTTAAAATGTATGAATAAGGGATAAATAATGATAAATGGGGATTTAACATAAGAATTTAACATTTTCAACTAACCAGTCATCGAGCCTTTGATCCGGTCCCAATAGAAGTCAGAGAAATGCTCTGAGCTTGTTTGACTGATAGTCTAAAACACTAAATACTTACAGGGGATGGGAAATTAGTGATTTTTTGCCCAATGATGAATATTGCATGATTTTTCCCACTTCTTTCTACCTACCCAACATTACTCTAACATTTTTTCTTCCTTTTGGCAGATGCATTTAAGCTTGCAACCTTGAAACATTTATTCTTTTGAAAGCATAAACTATCTAATTCTACCTTATTTCATTCGAGGGCTCAGATTAAACTGTAGAGCTCCTCATTATTTTCTACCTAACTAATGATTTGGTAGGATTAAACTGTCTAACAAATATTTATTCACAATCTAAAACATGGAAATTGAAAACATGACAAGTCAAGTTTAAACAATTTTAACTCATCATGGATTATGGCATTTATTGACACTCTGCCATAATCATTTGTAAAAAGCAAAAAGTTGTGGCATTTGGAATTGCACACTTTCATGTTTTATTTTCATCTTTTTTCTTTTGGGGTCTATATTTTTTAAGTCCTTTGATCTTTCTTTTAGGACTTTTACCCTCCTTTTGATTTTTGAATTTTTTTTTTTTTTAAATGGGAAAACAAGTTGTAGAAAGAAAGGTATGTACATATTTTACAATACTATCAAAAGTCAATTCAAAATTATGAATCCTATATTTATAGGACCCTAACATAGTAACAGTCTTCTAAAAGGTGATTGTTAGCACATAACGGGCATGTGAATTGAGCTGCCCATAACCCCACGTAGTAAGCCTTTTCGATCGGATACCATCTGTGGATGAGTTGCAATGCTGCACACTCTTCAAGGTAGTGGCCACGCTCATCGCATAGCGTACAACGTATAATGGGCATTACTGGGGGCCGCTCTACAAATCTATGTTCCTCTTGTAAATATAGGATGGTACGCGGCTCGTCATTGATAGACTGGAGGGAGGGATCCTCTTGATTGGATTGCTCGATCACATGTAAGGCGTCCCTATGCCGTGGTATTTCTGGAGAATGGTGGGTATAGTTCCCATAAGTGTCACAGCGAGCGCATGCGTGATTGGTACGCAGCGGTTTGCCTGTATTTTTTAGGCAGGTTCCTTTTTGTGGGAACGTGGTGTCGAGACGTCTGCTTCAGAACCTAGGAGTGGTTTTAATTCATCCAACTCCAGACATATGTGGGTAGGGTGTCCTATGACATCACATATAGCGCAGGCTGATGAATTCCTTTTCATGGTGGGAGTCACCTCTTTCTTTCCTCTTTTTGCAGTTTTCTTGGCCGTGATAACCAATTTCGTAATGGTAACTTCCCTTGCAGGGGCGGTTGCAACCGTTTCTTGGGTGGGTGAGGGCTCCTCTAGACTAAGGGGCTTTAACCCTACGATAGTAACGTTGGTGGATCCTGTTCCGGAAGGGGGAACGAGGTACCAAATTGGGAATGCCAATGATCTATTGGGTAACACCAGTGTTGCCAAAACCTGTTGGGAGACGAAGCGAGCTGGAGGGTAGAGGAAAGGGGTTTGGGAGGCGGTGTAGGCTAGAGAGGCTGCCGTGGTCGATGCCTCAATTTCGTTACTACTTGAGTCCATGTCCTAACTAACCTCAGTGCTTGATGTGGACATCATGCATACCGGGGCCCATATGGCATCAGGTGATACCTCAGGGATAATGGGAGGATCTCTTAGGAATGACCCTCGGACGGACGATGGTTTCAATTGGCCAGGGCCGTATTATTGGTACCGTGAAAGACCGTTTGCAGCTATATCTATGTAGGGTAGAATTACATCCATGTTGGTTAGGGGACGCTTTTCACTGTGCGTCAGCTAGTCTACCGTAATTATTTGATCCTCATGGGGGAACATCATAATGCGAAAGACGGAGGATGATATGGTAGACATGGCATACCTGTAACTCCACCCGAGGAGTATGCTGTAATCCAAGTGAGCATCCAAGACTTCGATGTCTATGTGGATTGTCTTGCCGGCTATGCAGACCGGTACATTTTGGTAGAGGCCGACGGGAGTCGAGGGACGACCATCATATGCTCTAAGTGCGATGACGAAAGGTTTGAGTTTTGGGGATCCTAACTTCTGCCACACATTTTTTGACATGATGCATGTTGATGCACCCTCGTCAATGACACATCGGTGAATAGTGATATTCTGTACCGATACTAGTATCTGGAAGGCGACCATGGAAGGAAGCCTAGGGGTGGCTTTGTCTAAGTCAAAAGCCATCATGTGCGTATCGGCGGGGTCGATAGTGCCTACAAAAAAAAGTAGGGCTTTCCGTTGGTTGGGGCACAACTGCAGTACTTCCAATGTGGACATAGCAATGGGTGATTGAGCTAAATCATCCACGATGCTATAATTATGGGCCGCTTTGGAGTAGTTACCTGCTCACCTGTTAGGTTCCTTTGCCATCTTTGGAAACAGTTCTATAGGGATCTTTGGAATGGTCAAAGGTGCAGTCGGTGCACTAGTACTATCCCCTAACGTATTGCTATCTGGTGAGATGTCATAGCTGCAATTATGAGTTTGGAAAAACATTTCTTCCACAGTCATGTAAATTTCATCGTTGCTTTTCCTGGAATCGTCTGGGTTTTGTTGTTGAGTGCTGACTGTCCCTTGATGGGGGAAAGGTTCTTGCATCACTTCAGTTTGCTGGGAAGACCCTCCTTGTCCTCAGTTACTTTATAGCTTTTTAAGCTCAGGGAGTTCGGGACAATGGTGAGTATAGTGCCCGTGCTCACCACATATTGAACAATAATGGTTTGTTCGTAGAGGTGGCCTTTTTCCTTGCCTTGGGGCAGTGCTTGGCTCCTGGTTTTGATTTTGGTTGGAGTTATCTCTAGCCTGGGATCGCGGTGGGTGTTTTTGGTTGCTGCCCCCCTGTCCAGGGTTCCCTTTGTGCTTTTTTTCTTTTCTTTTTCTTAACCACGTTAGGAGGGTAGTTATCCTGATCATACTGGTGTGGTAGATTTTGGGACGGCTGCACAAAATTAACCTGTGCATTGGTTTGCGTAGGTGGGTTGTGTGCTTGGGACTGAGCATAATGCTATCCTGTGTTTTCACCTGGCAGTTGAGGGGGGGCTCTTCCATCAGTGTTTCTTCTTGCGTACTGGGTCCCCTCAGCCGGAGGATAAGGTCCTCCTTGGTGATATGCTTGCGCCCTATTAGTCAAATTTCGTTGTGGCATATGATGAATTTATAATTTGGGTTGAGACATATTCTGGGTAGAATTATGTGTGTAACTGGGATTTTGACTGCTGCTACCTAGGTACCCTTGGGTCATTGACCCAATTAGTCTGCCTGTAGAGTTAGATGTGCCTGGAAATTCTTGATAAGATTGCAGGCACAGGGCATTAGGCAAGATATTGTAGATGTATCCTGACTGCGTATAGATCAGTTCAAGCTACTGGGCTTTACTGATGGCGTCCACTTCGGATGTGGGGTTATGTTGCGCCACATCCTTTGAAATCTCCGCCATCAGAGTTTTCAAGAATAAATCTAAGAGGACCCGGTCGTTGAGTTTAGCTTTGCATAAACTGTGACACTGCCTCCATTCATGGAGATGGTCTGAGATATGGATGGAGGGGGATTGTCTAAAATGAGTTAGTAATTCCATTCCCGAATCGTGGTGAATGGGCAATTGAAAGTATGTGAGGAATGCGGTTGTGAGGGTGCTAAAGGTTCCATATGAAGCAGGCAGTTTCTCCACGTACCATTTTGTGGCCACTTCCGTAAGAGTGCATTGAAATAGCCTCAACCAAATAGTATCGTCAATGATGCTATTCGATGAGCACCACATGTTAAAGGTCATTACATGATTACCTGGGTCTTCTGCTTGCTTACCTTCTAACTTTGGCATATCCGAAGGGAGCTTCATGGGCATGGGAGGCCAATTGGGGTCGTGTGCAATGGGGTCATTTGTGAGCTTGGTTAAATCGGGTAGATTCAATGTGGCTAAGAAGGGTGACCGAGAGGTTGATGCCATGGCAACGTATGAAGACATGAAGTTCTGTTTAGAACGAGGGTTAGTCTGTGAGGTACCCTGATGTGAATTCAACTGGCTTCCCATATGGGACGCGCTCCTCTGCCCCCTAGGGGACCAGGGGGGAGTGGTGTGCGGTGTGGTGTTGGGAGACCGACTAGGGTTCCCAACTAAGGCTTCTCCAAGAAAGGACGAACCAACGACGGTGGCAATGTTCCGTCCTTGACTCCTAAACCGTGAAAGACCTGGAACCCCTCCTGGTAATGGGGGGAGGTCCAAAAGATGCTTGGATCGATGAGGTTTAGGTCCAAAAGACTCCTAGAAAAATTTGAGGGGATTGAGTCTATGATCACAACAAATTTATGGCCACATACATAAAACAAAGCGAAAATGAAATTAATTTTCCCTTTAACTTAATATATGTGATCAATCAAGAAAAAAATGGTTTTGTTTGTTTGCGCGTGATACTCTAAATCCTAGAAGACCTATTACGTCCTCACACACTCAAAAGTAACTAGGCCTTGAGAATATTTCTTGCGAGTGCTGGCACAACGTCCTGTAAGAGCTAGCGACGCCCCCAGTCAGCTGAAGAGAATCCACCAAGGTAAGGGTAGAGGGTCCGGTGCTTGCCTGCACCATCACCTATAGGGTAAAGGATGCCCTAGTTTTTGGCCACTAAGAACCACCATCCCACATGAGCATTTGAGTCTTGGGCTTCCTGGTAGTCAGCTAACAGTACCGAGTATCAGCCAGGTTAGGTAGCCCCAACTGATACCACATGCACTACGCCTAAGCCTAACCCCCTCTGAATCGGGTCTCTACTGCGCTCGAGTTTTCTTTTCCATGGGCTAATAGGTGGATTTTAAAGCTCCCTAAATACACAACTTCTATGTTTCAATATGAAGTGTGATCAAGGCAGCTTATTGGATGCCTACCCCCTTGATCCTAACTTAATCTATAAATTATTTTGTGGCCCCTGTGGGGAGAATTTAGTGAGTTGTTTTAAGTTAGTTTTAGGTGGCTTTATTTTCTTAGTGGGTGAGTGTGTGTGAGCGTATGGTGAAAAATATCATAGTTTGAACATATGGATGTCGGTGATCCTTTACAAAAGTCCCCTAGTTAAACTATGTGACGTTGTTCCTTGCTTGAATGGGAATCATTTGAAGATAATGGGTCGCTTCCAAATCTTCCTAGTTAATCTATGTGAGTAACTAAAGGGAGATGGAGAATCACAAATGTAGAGCATTCATATGCTTGCCTAGGGTCACCAAATGGTGCAAAGGTAGCAAAGATTACTTGCTCTAATCGACGATTCAATCCTAGTCCCGCAATTTCCTAAATGCAAAAATTGAATTTAAGCTAAACAATTTCTACACTAGCTTATGCATGTGTGGTCTTGGGCCACTTACTTGGACTAGTTAAACTAAGTTCGCATACCAGAATTTGAAAAAAACATAAATTTTTCGGAAAGAAATGGTTAATTCGCCCCCTACTTAAACTATGTGAAGACTTTTTGCAACAAACCAACTTAAATGAAAACTAACTCTATGCCTACAGAAAGCAGCAAAAAGTGAGTTCTCATAAGCTGTGGGGTATCAACACAAGTGCTGGCAGATACATTAGGGGATGCCTAGCACAATTACAAGCAGAAAAAATGCAGAATATAGGGAGAAAAATCTCAGTCTGCAATTTTCGCGCAAAAATCCTTGACAGGTGCACCCTCTTGCACACAGGTCAGTCCTGAACGCGTGCAATGCGCCTCTGTGAGGAAAAACTACGCGCAAAAATCCTGCAAGTAAAAATATTAGGAGCTGCCTTCTTCAATCTATCACTTTAGTGAGTCCAGGGACTGTGAGATGGATCAGAGGACTATCAGCTCCACTCCAGCTTAGACAAAGGGTTTCCTGCAAAAGATGCCACAACCACATAAACTTGGAACACGTCAGTGGAGTCGCCAATCCTGTTGTGGTGGGTGTAAGAAATCGCACCAGCTTAAAGAGAGTGGTCTACTCTTTAAACTATTGGTAACAGGAAGAAATTGGGGGAGCTCAAAAGCATAACATTTAATGAAAAATAGTATGCTAAAGTATGCTCTGGTTAAACTAAAACTAAAACACAAATATACAGAAGCTATAAAGAGAGTCAAAACGATAATAATGCAAACGATGGCTCGATGGCCTCTTCTTATTAAACTTTTGAAATGGAGAAGAAATTTTACTCACTTGCCAAAGGGCCCCTAGGGAATGGCTCTAGGTCCCGATGCAAGGATGTTTCCTTCTAAGCTCTACCTCTAATGCAGTTTCCCTCTCTCTCTCTGCTATGGTGGACTAAGATGTTGGGTGGCCAACGATCGAGTCCTCTTTAGCTCCAGCTTCGGGTCACACACTGCTGGTGTTTCTTGGGCAACTTTGGCCAGCATAACAATGTGATCGCCATTTCTTCATCTCTTGGTGGCTTTATATAGGTGAGTTTCAAATCCTCCTTCCCTCCCTTGGTATATGATGGATAATGACCCAAGGGAGAGGTATGATTCCATTGTGTGCTCAAATATTCTTTTGTGTGCTTACATAGTGTCTAAGGAGGCACTGGTGGCTGTCCTTAGGTGGCTTTCACACAAGGAGTAACTTTCCTTTGCTTGGTGTGGTCCTGGAAAGTGACTTTTTGCCATTTCTAGGTATGCGCTCTTATCGGGAAAAAAGGTGCGCAGAGGGCGCTCTTCTCGAAGGATAAAGCGCGCAATTCAACATTTATGACTAGTTCAAATCTGATTTTCTCAAAACCTTAGAGATTTTAAATACTTCTTGATTCCATAATGTGTTCCTGCCCTATAAATGCTTAGTCTTGACATTAATTGTTGTCGTCTTCTGCTGTACGATTTTCTAGTGTTAACACCAGTGTTGCAAAAACCTGCTGGGAGACGAAGCCAACTAGGGGGTAGAGGAAAGGGGTTTGGGAGGCGGCGTAGGCTAGAGAGGTTGCTGTGGCCGATGCCTCGGTGTCGTTACTTCTTGAGTCCATTTCCTAACTAACCTCGGTGCTTGATGTGGACATCATGCATTTTGGGGCCCTTGCAGCATTGGGTGATGCCTCAGGGATAATGGGAGGATCTCCTAGGAATGACCCTAGAACAGATGACGGCTTGAACTAGCAAGGGCCATATTCTTGGTACTGTGAAAGGCCATCCGAGGTTGTATCTACATAGGGTAGAATTACATCCGTGTTTTTTAGACAACACTTCTCACTGTGTGTCAAATAGTCTGCAGTAATGATGTGATCCTCGTGGGGGAACATCATAATGCGGAAGACAGAGGAGGCTATGGCAGACATGGCATACATATAACTCTGCCCAAGGAGGATACTGTAATCAAAGTGAGCATCCAAGACTTCAATGTCTATGTGGATCGTCTTCCCGGCTAAGCAGGCCGGGACATTTTGGTAGAGGCCAATGGGGGTCGAGGGACGACCATCGTATGCTAAAAGCGTTATGACCGAGGGTTTTAGTTCGGGAGAACCCAATAACTTCTGCCAAACATTTTTTGACATGATGCATGTCGATGCACCCTCGTCTATGACAAATCAGTGAATAGTGATATTCTGGACCGACACTGGTATGTGGAAGGCGACCATGGAAGGAAGCCTAGGGGTGGCTTTGTTTAAGTCAAAAGCGATCAGGTGTGTATAGGCAGGGTCGATAGCACCTAATGCAGAAAGTAGGGATTTACATTACTTTGGGCACGACTACAGTACTTCCAGCGTGGACATAGCAGTGGGTGATTGAGCTAAATTGTCCACGATGCTATAATTATGGGCCGCTTTAGAGTAGTTACCTGCTCGCTTATTAGGTCCCTTTTCCATCTTTGGCAATGGTTCTATAGGCATCTTTGAAATGGTCAGAGGTGCAGTCAGTGCACTAGTACTAGCCCCTAACGTAATGGTGTCTGGTGGGGTGTCATAGCTGCGGTTCCGTGTTTGGAAAAACATCTCTCCCCAGTCATGTAGATTTCATGGCTGCTTTTCCCATAATCGTCTGGGTTTTGTTGTTGAGTGCTGACCGTCCCTTGGTGGGGGAAAGGTTCTTGCATAACAACGGGTTGTTAGGAAGATCCTCTTTTTCGTCGGTTACTCTGAAGCTTTTTTAGCTCAGGGAGATCAGAACGGTGGTGAGTATAGTGCCCATACTCACAACATATTGAAAAAGAATGGTTTGTTTGCAGAGGTGGCCTTTTGCCTTACCGTTGGGCATTGCTTGGCTCCTGGTTTTGATTCCTGTTGGAGTTTCCTCCAGCCTGGGATTGCGGTGGGCGCTGTTGGTTGCTGCCCCCCTGTCTAGGGTTCCCTTTTGGCTTGTTTTTTGACTTTTTCTTAACCACGTTAGGAGGGTAGTTCTCTTGGTTATACTAGTGTGGTTGATTTTTGGACGGCTGCACAAATTTCACCTGTGCATTGGTTTGCATAGGTGGGTCATGTGCTAGGGACTAAGAATAACGTTGTCCCTTGTTTGCTCCTGGTCGTTGGAGGGGAGCTCTTCCATCAGTGTTTCTTTCTACGTACTGGGTCCCCTCAACCGGAGGATAAGGTCCTCCTTGGTGATACGCTTGCACCCTGTTAGTCAAATTTTGTTGAGGCATATGATGACTTTGAAATCCAGGTTGAGGCATGTTCTGGGTAGAACTATATGCGTAACCAGGATTTTGACTACTGCTACCTAGGTAACCTTGGGTCATTGACCCTATTAATCTGTCTTCATTGTTCGACATTCCTGGCAATTCTTGATAAGTTTGCAGGCACAGGGCATTAGGTAGGATGTTTTAAATGTATCCTGACTGCATATAAATCAGTTCAAACTTCTAGGCTTTACTGATTGTATCCTCTTTGGATGTGGGGTTTTTCTGCGCCACATCCTTTGAAATCTCCGCCGTTAGAGTTTTCAAGAATAAATATAAGAGGACCCAATCGTCAATTTTAGCTTTACATAAACTGTGACGCTGCCTCCATTCATGGAGATGGTTTGAGATATGGATGGCGGGGTTTTGTCTAAAATGAGTCAGTAACTCAATTCCCGAATCATGGTGAATGGCTAGCTAAAAATATGTGAGGAACGCGGTAGCCAGGGTGCTAAAGGTTCCATGTGAAGCAGGAGGTTGCTCCACATACCACTTCGTGGCTACTCCCATAAGAGTGCGTTGAAATGGCCTCAATCGAATAGTGTCGTCAATGATACTATTTGATGAGCACCACAGGTGAAAGGTCATTACATGATTACTTGGGTCTTCCTCTTGCTTGCCTTCAAATTTTGGTATATTTGAAGGGAGCTTTGTGGGAATGGGAGGCCATGACGGATTGTGTGCGATGGGGTTATTTGTTAGCTTGGTTAAATCGGGTAGATTCAACGAAGCTAAGAAAGGTGACTGGGAGGTTGACACCATTGCAACGTGTGAAGACATGAAGTTCTGGTTAGAACGAGGGTTAGTCTGTGACGTACCCTGATGTGTGTTCAACTGGCTTCCCGAATGGGACACACTTCTCTTCCCCCCAGGGGTCAAGGGAGGAGTGGTGTGCAGTGTGGTGTTGGGAGACCGACTAGGGTTCCCAACTATGGTTTCTCCAATAAAGGATGAACCAATGATGGTGGCAGTGTTCCGTCTTTGACGCCTGAATGGCAAAAGACCTGGAACCCCTCCCTGTAATCGGGGGAGGTCCAAAAGACGCCTGGATCGACGAGGTTCCATTGGGACTGGTCGGGTGTCGACCAAGTTTGGTTTTGGAAAAAATTTAGAGGATGCAGTCTATGATAAAAGCATATTTATGGCCACATAAATAAAACAAAGCGAAAATAAAATAAATTTTCTCTTTAACTTAATCTATGTGATCAATCAAGCAAAAAAAATGGTTTTTGTTTGTTTGCGCATGATACTCAGAATCCTAGAAGACCTATGTGTCCTCACACACTCAAAAGTAACTGGGCCTTAAGAATTTTTCTAGTGAGTGCTGGCACAACGTCCCATAAGAGCTGGCGATGTCCTCAGTCAGCCAAAGAGAATCCACCAAGGTAAGGGTAGAGGGTCTGGAGCTTGCCTCACTGTCACCTATAGGGTAAAGGATGCCCTTGTTTTTGGCCACTAAGAACCACCATTCCACATGAGCATTCGAGTCTTGGGCTTCTTGGTACTCAACTAACAGTACCAAGTATTATTCGGGTCAGGTAGCCCCAACTGATATCGCACGCATTGCGCCTAAGCCTAACCCCCTCTGAATCGGGTCTTTGCCGCGCTTGGGTTTTCTTTGCCATGGGATGATAGGTGGATTTGAAGCTCCCTAAATACAAAACTTCTATGTTTCAATATGAAGTATGATCAAGGCGGCTTATTGGATGCCTACCCCCTTGATCCTAACTTAAACTATAAATTCTTTTGTGGCCCCTGTGGGGAGAATTTAGTGAGTTTGGTTAAGTTAGTTTTAGGTGTCTTCCTTTGCTTAGTGGGTGAGTGTGTGTGAGCATAAGGTGAACAAGCTCATATTTTGAACATATAGATATCGGTGATTCTTTAAAAAAATCCCCTAGTTAAACTATGTTATATTGTTCCTGGCTCAAATGGAAAACATATGCGGATAATGGGCCACTTTCAAATTTTCCTAGTTAATCTATATGACTAACTAAAGGGAGATGGTGAATTGTAAATATAGAGCATTCATATGCTTACCTAGGATCACCGGAGGGCACAAAGGTAGCATATATTACGTGCTCTAATCGACAATTCAATCCTAGTCCTGTAATCTCTAATGCAAAAATTGAACTAAACTAAACAATTTCTACACTAGAAAGAATAAAACTAGCTATGCATGTGTGGTCTTGGGCCACTTACTTGGACTAGTTATCTAAGTGTGAATACCAAAATTTTCAAAACTTAAATTGTTCGGAATGCAATGCTTAATTTCCCCCCTAATTAAACTATGTGAAGATTTTTACAAAAACCAACTTGAAGCAAAACTAACTCTAAGCCTACAGAATGCAACTAAAAGTGAGTTCTCACAAGCTATGGGGTATCAACATAAGTGCTGGAAGATAAATTAGGGGCTACATAGCACACTACAAGTAGAAAAATGCAGAATATAGGGAGAAAAATCTCATTTTGTAAATTGCACGCAAAAGGCCCTGACAGGTGCGCGTTCCTGTGCGCAGGTCAACCCTGAACGTGTGCACTGCGCGTCTGTGAGAAACAACTGCGTGAAAATTCCTACAAGTAAAAATATTAGGAGATGAATTCTTTAGTCTGTCACTCAAAGTGAATCTAGGGACTGCAATATGGATCAGAGGACTATCAGCTCCACTCTCCAACATTGTAATATTCCTTTTTCAGGATTGCTCATAAATCATGCACTGACAAATGCATTTTCAGGAAAATATTCAATGGAACAGGAAAATGACTCTTGGTTCCTTTATATCAGTCAATAAAAAAACTAAATCAAATATTTCAGCAGAAACAAATAAGACTAGGTGGGTTAAACAGATCTCCCACACCTAGTTATCTTCAAGAGAAGGCCCAATGAGGGGTTGCAGTAAAGTAAAATGCTCTACTGGAAGTTCAGAGAGATATAAATGCATAAAAGGTGCTTATAGACACTCAAAAACTGATTCAAAGTATAGCAGCAACTTAGATATGAATTTATGATCCAAAAAGTGAGGAAAAGCAGTGATTTCAACCCTAAAATAGATGTATTCAGAAATCTGCGTAAAATAAAGGGAAATTCCAGGAGGTTATTTCATATTAGGTCATGAGGGACCTATGCTCCAAATTTCAGCTCAAAAAAATCATTCCAGCTATGTTAAAAAGTTCCTCCATCCCCGGATATGCTTAAAAATGCTGATTTCCCATGACTTTGGGTATGCAGAAAATGGCTGAAGCATGCAGATTGTAATTTATAAATACATTAGACAAAATATGTCTAAAACATCAGATCTAAATTTTATTATCACTGAGCATGAAGAAAAATGGAGATTCAGCTCCTTTTATACATCAAAAGATCACCCAGCAAGGGGATTTCATGAAAGAACAAAATACAAGTATCAGATCTGTAGAATATGGATATGGAAAATGCAGAATCACTGAAACTATGAGTACATGAGCTGAAATTTACAAAATTACAGAATAATACTGAAATACAAACTTTCTGGAAGAAGGGATGGCCCTTCCTCAAGGAAATGAGCACCAAACTAGGGTAGAAACCATGTTGCAGCAATGCACTGGAAAAATAACGCAGTTTATGAAGTATACTGTGTAGATGATGATGGAAGGTCCTTTGGCCTGATGCCAAGATTGAAATTGAAGCTCAATTCTTCCTCACTAATCTTCTAGAGAAAGGAATGCTCCCTTTTCTGCAAAACTAGATCTGGAAGTGGTGTTGAAAACCCCTCACTGCAACACCCAACAACACAGTATTATTTTGCTGCAGAAATAATGCTATCTTGATGGAGGAAGCTTGGCCTCAAGCCTATATTTGAGGCATTTCAGAACATACTCCTTCAAGAGCTCCTTAATGAAGGAGGAGGAATTCCTAAACAGAAAATTCCTCTCTCTAGCTAAACAACCAGAGATTTTGAATTGCCTATGCAATCTCAAAATCGAACTATCTTCAAAATTTTTTCCTTGTGGCCTTCCTCTTTCTTTTATAACATTAGGGTTTGGAAAACCCTAAACCACCTCCAATGAGTTAACTCTTTTCACATGGAGGGTCTCCATCTAAAACTGCGCTGATCAATGAGGAGGTTCAATGTATCTGGACAGTACTGAGATTTGGTCCTGTTGACCCAGTCAACCTTCTTCATTCCTTTTCACACCTAAGTGTATTTTATTGAAATGGCCCAGATTTTTCCATGTTAACATTGGGCATTGATTTATTTTGCTGATTAGGAGTTTTAGAGTTCCTCCTTTACACTTTTATTCATGAGTTAAGAAAACTGAATTTAAAATGCAATATTCCCATTAGTTGCAAAAATTGGGAATATTACAGTCTCCCCTGGAAAAATATTTCTTTCCCTTAAGCAATTCTTATTGTAGATGCAAACCATCTATTCCCCTCCAAATGGCATCCACATAAGGAAGGCTTCCTCCATTTGCTGCAATAGCTCATGTATGTTTGGTTCCAAAGCTGTCTTCCACAAATGCATGAGATGACTTCCAACTGTAAGGTTAGATGTCCTCTTCTTATCATGAAGTACAAAAGGAAAATTATATGATGTCCAACACCATCATAAACACATGAGAGACATAAAATAAAGTAGCTCCTTCCATAAAGGAAAATCTTCATCATGCAAGAACAATCCTCTTTCCCATGTCTCATGGATTTGATTGAGCATTGTTATGCCTTCAATGTTAGCCCTGTTGGCTTTATTGGACCCAAAATCCATCATTCCAGTGTTAGGCAAAAGAATAAGGTAAGGAGTAATATGGGTAAACAAAGATTTCAAACCATATTCTCTTAATAGCAACCACCGGAGCAAGGCCATTTGCTTCCATCCTCCATCTCCTCCATGTAAGATGGACAAGCCAAGATTTTCAAAAGATGATGTACATGCCTTCATTTGCTGCAATTTATCTTTAATATATAGGGCATGAATCAGAAAATTATGAGCTATGGGGTGGTCACCATACTCATTTAAAAGCAACCAAAGCAACACGAGGTCTTGTTGCCTTCTTTCCTCCTCATGTGCATCATGAAACCAAACCATACTAATGGACATATGATATGTCACATCAGCCCAATACAAAGTACCATCATCTATGCACATCATGAGATCAATGTGCCAAATTTTACACAATGCAAAACACATAGACATAGGAGATGTCATGTGGTGGCCATACTCTCTCAAGTGAGACAAAAGTATACATGCCTTCTCTTGCTGCAACATATCATTGTAATACAAGGCATGATTCAGAAAATGATGAGCTATTGGGGAGTAACCATACTCACCCAAGAGCATCCATAGCAACAAGGACTTTTGCAGCCCTCTTGCCCTATCAACATGTGGATCATGGAGCAATAACACAATGATGGACATGTGAAATGTCTCACCAACATAGTACAAGCAAGCTTCCTCATACCACATCATGTGGGAGTCATCCCTCCTCCCAAGCCAAATTCCATGCATGAAACATACCTCCAACAGAAATGCATGTGGATAAATGAGACATATTTCAAACATGGGTAAATACATGGACATGAGATTTAACATGTGTTGTCAAAACTCTCCTTTTAACAGCCCCATCAACCATGCTTCCTTTTCATATAATCTATTAATGATGCACAAAGCATGAGATGAGAGAACGAGAAACTTTGGGTAGTGATCATGCTTACCCCAAAGAAACCAACGTTTCCATGCCTCCTTATTCATTTCATGACCATTCTTCAAGGCATAGATCAGAGAAATAGGTGCCTTTGGAGAGTGATAAGATTCTCCCAAGGGAAACCAGCATAACCAAGCTTGTTGGCCCATATATTTCTCCAAGTGATCATGTGATCTCTTGCTCATCATCCTCATCCACTCACTCCAATATGGAAGATGAGTGATTTGCTACATAATCATGGCATCCTCCCTTTATAGAATACCATCTCCTTTGAACCAATGAAGAACCTTGCATCTCATGAAATATTGAAATGCATCTCTGTTGAGATCTCTTAGTGAGACCTCTCTTCCATATATGGCCTTCCAAAACCATTGAGGCTTTGAATCTGTAGTAAGTAGAAGTCTCTCTTTGAGCTATAGCATGCTCATTGAGAGAGTGTCATCTAGAGGGGAGAAAATGCTTCTCATCTCAAGATGTCTACTCTTCATCTTCTTCTTCTCCATTGCCCCAAGGTTGAAGCTGCCTCTAGAGTGCTCCAAGAGAGATGAAGCCTCTTTGTCATAGTCACTAAGTGACAACACTGTAGATCTGCAAAGTGGTGCATGTACTGTCTCAAAGAAAGTTTCATTACTGATCTCACAATTAGCCATTGAACATAGGATAGTACTAATCCCTTTTCTTGAGACCATACATCTCAACCCAAGAGGTTGAATGTAGCTAAAAAATGATGCATAGGGATAGTTTCCAATCTCCTCCTTGATTAAATCAAGGGTCCTCTACATTGTGACATATCTTTGCTTCAAATCAGCATTTTGATTTAATCCTTGGATAAGCATTAATCTTGAACCAATATGAGTTGAAATTTCATGCATACCTTGGATCAATTGATATGTGGGAACCTCTTGACAGAACACAAGAGTTCCTCCACTCGGATCAATGATTCCTCCAACTGCTGGCAAGAATGATGGCCTCCTTTCTTCAAGCATACCAGTGATGGTATCATCCTCTTCACCTAGAAACCCTTTAGGAGTTTCTTTGCATCTCTCTCCTTCATTGCTATACCTCTCACCTTCTTCAAAGAAAGTGAGCATAGTAGATCTATGAGGAGATCTAGGATTCTCTGATCTTCTTCTTTGCTGATAGGAAGTGCTAGGGCTTCCTTCTTCTTCTTGAAACCTTATGCAGGTCTCACTGCAGCTTGCTTCTTCTCGAAACCATCTAGGAGTCTCGGTGCATCTTATTTCTCTCTTCTGATCTACGTCTTTGGAGAGGCTCTTCTTAGATCTGAACACTGATGAGAGTAAACTCATCCTATCCATCATTCTGATCTCTGTTTCTTCTCTTCTCTGATACTACTGTAAAGTTCCCTCTTCAGGAGTATCAAGATTCTATTCCAGAGATGGACTGCAGGGGCATTTACTAGATATGTCACCTTTGAGAAAAGGATGAGATCCAGAGGCTACCTAGCCTTCTGCAGACTCTGTCTATAAATATTTAAAGATTCCTGCTTCAGGGATTCAACACTTTGTCTTGAAGCCACAGACTGAGCCAAAGATCATGCTCTGATACCACTGTAATATTCCTTTTTCAGGATTGCTCATAAATCACGCACTGAAAAATGAATTTTCAAGAAAATATGCAATGGAATAGGAAAATGACTCTTGGATCCTTTATATTAGTCAATAAACAAACTAAATTCAAGATTTCAGCAGAAACAAATAAGACTAGGTGGGTTAAATAGATCTCCCACACCTAGTTATATTCAAGAGAAGGCCCAATGAGGGGCTGTAGCAAAGTAAAATGCTCTACTGGAAGTGAAGAGATATATCAGTGCATAAAAGGTGCTGATAGACACTTAGAAACTTATTCCAAGTACAGCAGCAACTTAGATCTGAATTTAGGATCCAAAAAGTGAGGAAAAGCAGTGATTTCGACCCCAAAATATATGTATTTATAAATCTCATAAAATTAAGAAAAATTCCAGGAGGTTATTTCAGATTAGGTCATGTGGGACCTATGCTCCTAATTTCATCTCAAACAAAGCATTCTAGCTATGTTATACAGTTCCTCCATCCCCAGATATGCTTAAAAATGTTGATTTCCCATGACTTTGGGTATGCAGAAAATGGCTGAAGCATGCAGAGCGTAATTTCTGAAGAAATTAGACAAAATATGTCTGAAACATCAGATCTGAAGTTTATTATCACTGAGCATGAAGAAAAATGGAGATTCAGCTCCTTTTATACATCAAAAGATCACCCAGCAAGGGGATTTCGTGAAAGAACAAAATACAAGTATCAGATCTGTAGAATATGGATCTGGAAAATGTAGAAACACTAAAAATCTGAGTACATGAGCTGAAATGTACAAAATTATAGAAGAATACTGAAATAAAAAATTTCCGGAAGAAGGGATGGCCCTTCCTCAAGGAAATGAGCACCAAACTAGGGTAGAAACCCTGCTGCAACAATGCACTGGAAAAATAATGCAGTTTATAAAGTATACTGCGCAGATGATGATGGAAGGTCCTTTGGCCTGATGCCAAGATATGAAACTAAAGCTCAATTCTTCCTCACTAATATTCCAGAGAAAGGAATGCTCCCTTTTCTACAAAACTAGATCTAGAAGTGGTGTTGAAAACCCCTCACTGCAACACCCAACAACACAGTATTATTCTGTTGCATAAATAACACTGTCTTAATGGAGGAAGCTTGGCCTCAAGCCTAGATGTGAGGCATTTCAGAACATACTCCTTCAAGAGCTCCTCAATGAAGGAGGAGGAATTCCTAAACAGGAAATTCCTCTCTCTAGCTAAACAGCCAGAGATTTTGATTTGCCTATGCAATCTCAAAATCGAATTATCTTCAACAACCTTTCCTTGTGGCCTTCCTCTTTCTTTTATAACATTAGGGTTTGGAAAACCCTAAACCACCTCCAATGATTTAACCTTTTTCACATGGAGGGTCTCCATCTAAAACTGCGCTGATCAATGAGGAGGTTCAATGTATCTGGACACTACTGAGATTTGGTCCTGTTGACCCAGTCAACCTTCTTAATTACTTTTCACACCTAAGTTTATTTTATTGAAATGGCCCATATTTTTCCATGTTCAGATTGGGCATTGATTTATTTTACTGATTATGAGTTTTAGAGTTCCTCCTTTACACTTTTATTCATGAGTTAAGCAAATCGAATTTAAAATGCAATATTCCCATTAGCTACAAAAATTGGGAATATTACAAACGTAGAAAAAGGTCTCATGCAAGGGATGGCACAACCACATAAAATTGTAAAATGTTAGTGGAGTCACCAATCCCATTGTGGTGGATTTGATGCACCAGTTTAAGGGGTGTGGTCTACCCCTATAAACTATTCGTAATAGGAAGAAAGTGGTGGAGCTCAAAAGCATACAATCTAGAGGAAAAAGTATGCAAATGTATGCTCAAATTAAACTAAAGACTAAAACACAAATATACAGAAGCTATTGAAGAGAGTCAAAACGATAATAATGCAAATGATGGCTCTGGGCATCTTCTTATTAAATGTTTGATATGGAGAAGAAATTTTACCCACTTTCCAAAGGGCCCCTAGACAATGGTTCTAGGTCCCGATGCAAGGATGTTGTTTTTCCAAGCTCTGCGTCTAATGTAGTCTCCCTCTCTCTCCGATGTGACATATTATGATTGTTGGGTGGCCAACAATCGAGTCCCCTCTATCTCTAGCTCCGAGTCACACACTGTTGGTATTGCTTGGGCAATTATGGCTAGCATAACAATGTGATCACCCATTCTTCATGTATTGGTGGCTTTATATAGGAGATTTCAAATCCTCCTTCCCTCCCTTGGTACATGGTAGCCGGTGACCCAAGGGAGAGGTATGATTCCATTGTGTGCTCCAAATTTTCCTTTATGTGCTCACATAGTGTCTAAGGAGGTGCTGGTGGGTGTCTTTAAGCGGTTTCATGTAAGGAGTAACTGTCCTTTGCTTTGTGTGGTCCCGGAAAGTGACATTTTTCCACTTTCAGGAATGCATGCTTATCGGGAAAAAAGGCGCGTAGAAGGCGCTCTTCTTGAAGGATAAAGCGCACAATTAGCATTTTAAGACTAGTTCAAATTTTATTTTCTCAAAACCTTAGAGATTTTAAATACTTTCTTGATTCCATAATGTCTTCCTGCCCTGTAAATCCTTTGGCTTGAAACTAATTAATGTCATCTTCTATTGTACGATTTTCCAGTGTTAACAAGTGGGATTGGATACCTATTATGGAAAATGATATTGTTTAGTGTAGAATAGTCAATACAGAGTCTCCAGGTCCTATCTTTCTTCTGTACAAACATGATAGGGATCCCACAGGGTGATTAACTTGGCCCGATGTGCCCATTCTACAACAGATCCTAAATCTGCCTCTTGATTTCATCGTTCTCTAGAACATTGTTAGGTCCCTATATTACTAGTGTAGTCCCTTAGTTTTGTTATTTTAACCCCCTTATTGTTATTTTTGTACCCCTGTAACCCCAATATTTTTATTATTGTTCCCTTACATTATTGTTGTTAGGTTTGCTAGGATTATATTGTGACCCCATGGACTCCTATATATGGAAGGAGGTTTTGGTCATTTCTATCATCAAAGATTTTTTCATTTATGTAATGTATTGGAGGTTTCCCCCTCGATGTGGCTGATTTATAAGGCTTTTTTCTCTCTTTTCTTCTATTTTTGGAGTTGTTGTCATAACATTTGGTATCAAAGCTTTGGATTCTAGGGTTTCCCTGCTCCAAATAGGTCATCGTGTAATTTTCGCTATAATTTTTTTATATGAAGGTTCAGAAGTTGAAATGTTTACAGGCTGAAGCCAAAATCCTAAGGAACATAATGTAATAATTTTAGATCTTGGTTCGCAATATTTTCAGAGATATTATCTGTGGAAGTTAGGGTTTTTTTAGGCTCCCGAATTTCACCTAAAATGTGTCATCGTGGAATTTGCACTATAATTTTTTTTCTATAAAGTTTCAGAAGCTAAAATATTTACAGAGCGAAGATGAAATCTTGAGGAACTTCCTGTAAAACTTTCAGATCTTGATTCACAATATTTTCGGAGATATGATCTGTGGAAGTTAGTGTTTGTTCAGGTTCCCGAATTTCATCTCAAAGAGGTGGCCGTGGTAAAATCATCATAACTCTCTCTCTGAGCGTCAGATTGGAATTCTATAAAATGTGGCCACAATTACATAGACTATAGTTTCCTTTCTATCAATTTCATAACTGAAGGAGGAAACAGTGACACGTGGAATGTTGTATAATTTCTCTCTACTGAACCAGTCCATAACTAGGTCATTGTGGGAGATTGGGCATAAATTGGCCTTGAAGAATTCAAACAAGGTCAGACCTGTGGCATTTGAAATAATATTCAAAGGGCTACGATAGAAGAAAATTTCAGATATTGAATATCCGTAATCAAAGAGATAATTCAGTTTCAATATCGAGCTCCTCAAAATCAAGAAAAAAGTGTGTATATTTTTCGAATTGCATAAGTCTTGTTTGAAAAATCAGTTTGAATTGATTCCAAGGGCATATTATAGAATAGATATCAGTATTGGGTTCTAAAATTCCCCCTTGAAATTATTCAACACCAATTAAGCCTTCAGAAGGCTCTAATATGACTCATGATGATGAAGAACTGCAACATGACATGTCAAAATTACAAGAGCAAGTGCACCAAATTTCGCTCTCGCAAAGATAAAAAAAAAATGAAATGGAAGTTTTGAAGAAAAGCGTGGAAACTAAGATGGATGGTTTGAAGAAATTCATGGAAGCTGAGATGGATGGCATGGAAGCTGGCATGGAATCTGATGGATGACATGGAAGTTGGCATGGAAGCTAAGATGGATGACATGGAAGCTAAGATTGATGAAAAAATGAAAGACAACATGGAAAACATGAAGAATGATCTAAAAGTGAGCATGGAAGGTTAGACAAAGTTGATACAATAAATGTTTCCTAATGGCGAAAATATAGTAGAGGAAACTCATGCTGAGAACAAAATAAATGTTAATCGTGATTTCATAAACTCTAATGTTGGATGGAAGAACCACCATATTCCAAAGATGGATATGAGGAAGTTTGATGGCAAGGATCCCGTAACATGGATACTACATATGGAGAAATATTTTGATCTCAATAATGTGCAAAGCACACAAAAGTTATGCATTGCAACTTTACATTTTGAACAAAATACATCTGTATCGTATTGATGGCTTTTCTCCCTTAAAAAAATTGTCACTTGGTCAATTTTTATAGAGGAAATGATAGCGCATTATGAGGATACCAAGGGAAACACCTTCTTTAGCCAATTGATAAATCCCAAACAAAAGGGTTTAGTGGTGGAGCACATTGAAGACATCCAAAAATTGAATATAAGGGTAACTAATATTCTAGAGGAACAAAAGATTGATGTCTTCATAGGAATTTTAAAGGATAACATCCAACATGAGGTTCGCTTTTTGGAACCTGATTCATTGGAGAATGCATTCAGGTTGGAAAGAAAAATTGAATGTAAAATTATGGCGACAAGGAAGGCTACCACTCAGATCTATAAATATGGAAGTGTTTCTACTCCTAGACTTCCACAACCTACAGGGTTGACACCATAAAAACTGGAAGAAAAAAGAGAAAAAAGGGTTTTGCTATAGTTGTGATAGAAAATACACTAAAGGTCATAAGTGTGCTGAGAATAAATTATTTTACATAGATTGTGAAGAGTAGGAAGAAAATGAACAAGAAGCTTCAAAAGAAGAGGATACACACCAAGAACCAACCCTAGAAGAAGAAGAAATGAGTCCAAACATATCGTGTAATGCATTGGAAGGAATTACCACACCTCAAAATTTCAAGATAGAAGGACATATCAAGAAGAAAAAGGTAATAGTGTTGATTGATTCGGGTAGTACCCATAATTTTATTCATTGTAAGGTAGCCAAGGAATTGAATTATTTCCTATACCCAATACCGGAATGTCAAGTGATGGTTGCAAATGGAGGAACTATAAATTTCTCTATAAAATTCCATAATATCAAGATAACCATGGGGGAGTATGTATTGAATAGTCCAATGCTTTCTATTCCAATGGGAGGTGTTGATGTTGTACTAGGAGTACAATGGTAACAATCTTTGGGGACAATAGCTTTTAATTTTCAAGAACTTTTCTTGAAATTTTTTTCGGAAGGAAAGGAAGTCGAATTACGGGGTATCGCAGGGAAACCAGGAAATATAATAAGCTCTAATTTCATGAAAAATCTTATGAATAAAGAACAACGAGGCGTAATTGCACAATTATTCTCACTAGAAGTTCCAGCATCAAAATCATTTATTTCTCCATATCTCCAAAAATTCTTGGAAAATCATTCCAAGGTGTTTGAAACTCCCAAAGGACTCCCACCTATTCATGACCATGATCATGCTATTAATTTGATTCCAGGAAGTGTCCCCCTAAGCATCAGGCCTTACAGATATCCTTATGTCCAAAAGAGCGAAATTGAATGTATGATTGCAGGAATGTTAGAGGATGGTATAATTCAACCTAATCAAAGTTCTTTCTCTGCTCCAGTAGCATTGGTGCACAATAAGGATGGATCATGGTGCATGTGTTTGGATTATAGGGAGCTCAATAAGCTCACTATTAGAGATAAATTTCCCATTCCTGTGATTGATGAATTATTGGATGAATTACATGGAACAATTTATTTTACCAAGTTGGATCTTCGTTCATGATATCATCAAATTAGAATGAAGACTAAATATATTCGAAAAACAACATTTTGAACTCATGAGGCTCATTATGAATTTCTGGTCATGCCTTTTGGCCTTACCAGTGCACCTTCCACATTTCAAGGGTTGATGAATTCCATTTTCAAACCCTTCCTTAGAAAATTTGTGCTAGTATTTTTTGATGATATACTAATCTACAACAGGTCTTGGAAGGATCATGTTCAACATGTTAAGGTAGACCCTAACAAAATTAAATCCATTAAGGAATGGAAAGTCACCATAACCATAAAGTAGTTGCGAGGATTTCTGGGGTTAATAGGGTATTATCGCAAGTTTTTTAAGAATTATGGGAGAATAGCAGCACCTCTAACAACATTATTGAAGAAAGATGCATTTTCATGGACTCCTGAAGCAACTAAGGCCTTTGAACATCTGAAAGAGGAAATGTGCCTAGCACAGGTCTTAGCTATGCTAGACTTCACAAAAACCTTTATTATGGAATGTGATGCCTCAGGAAATGGAATTGGTGTTGTTTTAATGTAAGAAGGAAGACCCATTGCTTTTAAAAGTCGTCCTATAAAAGGAAAGTATTTACAGAAAGATATTTATGAGAAGGAAATGTTGGAAATACTACATGCACTAAAGAAATGGTGACCTTAACTAATGGGAAGACACTTCAAGGTAAAAAATGATCATGATAGTCTAAAAAAATATTTGGAGAAAAGACTGTCTTCAGAATAGCAGAAAAAATGGGTCACAAAGATGTTGGGTTATGACTTTGAAATCATCTATGAAAAAGGGAAGTTAAATGTTGTTGGAGATGCACTCTCAAGAAAGGATGAGGAGGTGGAAGCATTTATGTGTGCCATTTCTATTATCCAACCAGATTGGATAATCGAAGCAAGGGATGAATGGAAGAAGGATGAATAAGTGTGGACACTCATTCAAAAATTGCAGCAAGATCCTAGTACATATGATACATTTAGTTGGAAAAATGATTCCTTATGGTATAAATATTGCTTATATATTTGTAAGAATTCCCAACTAAAACAAAATATTCTTTTGGAATTACACACTTCTCCTTTAGGAGGACACTCGGGATTTTTAAAAACTTACCACAGGGTGAAGAAATATTTTTTTTGGGATGGCCTTAAATCTGATATTCAAAATTTTGTGGTAGAATGGTTGGTTTGCCAGCAAAATAAAGTGAAGACAATTAAGACCCCGAGTCTTCTACAACCTTTATCCATTCCAAGTAAACGTTGGGAGGAGATTTAAATGGAGTTTATCATAGGTTTACCTAAGTCAGAAGGAAAGAGTGTCATCATGGTGGTAATTGATAGACTTACCAAGTGTTATCACTCAGAAAAAATGAAGTATCATTTGACAAATTCCTAGAGGTTTATGTGTCAAAGGTAGGGTTATAGGATTCATTTTTCATTTCTTGGTCAAGGAAAATTTTTAATTTTTCTTATTTAGCTTACCCTAAGGTCTAAACCCACCCTCTTTCAAATCCCCTCATGTCACATCAATCATAATTTTCTGAAATTTTTCATTTCCCAAAGCTTTAGCATGGAAATGGTTGTTTTAGCCAAGAAACCACAGTTTCGTAGTGAAATACATTGAGAAATTTCACTTTTCGCTACGAAACTGCTGATACTTTCATATAAAAAATGCCCAGAAATACACTAAGATGCTATGAAAGTAAGATTTCCTATCTGTCATGTCAAATTAGCTGTTAAGTGTCAGAAAATGACTTGAAAAGGATAATTTAGATTCCATTCGTGTCAGTTAGGGTAAATATCAAGGTAAATAGTTAGGGTTGAAGTCATCATCACCATTTTAAGCATGTATGAGTCATCATTAGGATATGAGTGGTCATCAAACTTCAAAATATTTCCAAATTGAGTCATTTTTCATTCTCCATTCTTCTTTGCATGATATTGAGCTCTAGAGAGCTAGTTCATTAAGGCCAAGATGTGGTTGGTTTCTTTCAAAGGATTGCAGATACCACTTATCAAGCGAGGCAGAAAAATTATCAAGCTAGGCAGAGAAGAGTTCAAAGAACTATGGCTGCAAAAAGGAAGACAAGTAAAGGTGGTAAATGTCTCAGATATGAGCCATCAGATATGAACCTGATTAATGAAGACCCAATAGCTATAGAAAACTTCAGAAGGACAGGATGTTTACAATTTTGTGAAAGATTACAAGGCTTCCATGTACAGGTTTCCAAAGAATTTTCCCTAAACTTTAGTGGAATGTAATGTTCCCAATTTTTAGACTCAAGCTAAAAGGAACATTATAGTTAGCAGTGAATGAATAACATGGGTAGGGAGGCCCATTAACCTCTTTAGGAGGAAAAATAACATTCCTCATGTGAAAAGGGGAAGAATAAGTAGCTGGATTGAGCACCTACAGATGTGAACAAGATTGGATCATGTTGATTCAGTCATATTTGACCAAGTCCACATGCACTGTCTAGATACATTGTATCTCCATGATGGACTACGCAGTTCTAAGGGAGGACAACTTGCATGGGCTAGGTGGCACGTATGGATGGGACCCATTGTGGAGAGGAGCACTTGCTATATATGGAGAGGAGGACAACCATTGTATTCATGTTTGGATTATTATTTGCTTTGGTTTGTTGAGACTTTGCTTCCTCTTGTTGTTTAGCAGGGTTGCAGTGCTATTTAGCACAAGGGTGTTCCCGGTCGGGAATCCCTACCTTATCTTCAGGGAAGGATAGGTTCTTGAGCTACATTTCCTCATTCTGACATTTTGGCTAAGCTACATCCTTCAGCTACAGTGCAGTTTCTGTTTAGAGTTGGGTTGTGTTGCAGGGTGCAGCAAAGGAGGATCTCTTTGAGCCACTTCTAGGCTTGTTTTTTAGTGGAGAGCTTGTTTATCCATTGGAGGATCAACAAGGGAGGCTCCCGGGCATATTTTCACATCTTGGCACTGGGCCAAAGCATCTCTGCACTTTTACATCGTAGTCCCTTGTAGCATTTTTATGGTCCAGATCACTGCTTTTCCCCACTTGGAGATAACATATGGAAACATAGTTTTGTTGATATGCTTCTAATATGATCTAATAAGTAAATTGACACAAAATTTCATTATTTTTTTCAAGTATTTCTGGATCTCCAACTCTAGAATATCTTAAGATATTCTCATTGTTGTAGAATTTCCCTATTTTGGGATATTACAGTGGTATCGGAGCATCAATCTTGGCTTAGCTTGTGCATCCAAGACATTATACCATTAGGAGGAGAAGCTTCTCATAGAGAGAAGTTGTGCAGAAGAAACACAAGCATGACTCCATTATTTGGAGGAATGAAGGAAGAGAGGATATCCCTGCTTCTTTTCCAAGCTATGAAGAATATCAAAGAAGATCTCAAGGAGATGAAAGGGGAGGAGTGTAGAAGATTTTTGAGAGGGTTTGAAGCAAGCCCTAGCTATTCTTATGATGGGTGTGAGAATTCAGCCACACATGCAGATCCACAGTGTAGTCTATTGCCCACATTCATTGCAAGAAGGATGGAGGAAGGAGATACACCAAGGGAGGAGACCTTGAGTGACTATATTCAGGAGTATGAATCTCAATCATGGAGATTTAAAGAGCACTTAAACTTCCAAGGGTTTTGCAAACTCAAGGAGGCAAGATCCAGCAGCCACAAAAAAAGCAAAAGAAGTAGAATCTTCCTATCTCACTTTGATGGACCAGTAGAGTGCACAGTAAAAGCTTGGGTAGAAGAGCTAGATTCCTATTTTCAGCTACACCAAGTTTGAAAGAAGGAGGCCATCTGAGTAGCAGCGTTGCACCTCAAAGGTATGGCCCATGATTGGTGGTTTAATGATTCTACTTCATTTTGTCATGCAAAGTAGAAACTTATGTTGAGTTCACGAAATAATTGATGAGGAGATTTGATAAAGAACATTGTGAACCATCATTTGTTAAGAACAAAAACTCAAACACTTTGCATGAGTTGGAGAGACCTGCTGAACCAACTCCACTCCATATTTTTAAAGGGGATAAAAACATGCATGATAGTTTGCCAAGGGAAAGATCCCCATTTCTTGAAGAGCCCTCTTCTATTTGTGAAGACATGGAGTCTTCTCCTTCAAGGAATGATTGAGATCAAGGGTCTCTCATTGAGGATGAGGCATTCTCATACATGGAAGAAGAGGAGAACGATCAACATCAAGGGATGATGAGAATTCACCCTTATCTATTTTGGGAGGTTTCTGCACATAAGGAGAGGACTTCACTGTGCAGTGAAGAGAGGGAAAACTTAGTCCACTCATATACATAGTCCACTTCATATTTTGATGTCTCACTACATGGAGGCATTCCACTTGGGAGGCCACTAGATCTATCGTTGATGAGAGACATCTCGTCTTGTGTAATATTCAAAAATTTGCATGCAGCAAATTGGAATATTATATTTTGCTAATGTCACTTAGGAGATGAATAAAAGGGTAAGGATACCCATGCATTTCAGAAATAAGGATAAAATCCCTCATGTTGTATAAGGGGATCATAATGCCAGCTGGATTTTACAATCTCATGTGTGAACAGGGACATTTTTCATGTGGACAAGGCCAAGTTTAACCAAGTCAACAACATAAATGTAGGAGTGGATCAGAAAATAAAAGAGCTCAATGTGAACATGGTTCAGCCTAGATAGATATATGTGAGATGGATTGAGGACCCTTAGGTGTGAAAAGGGATGAAGCAAGTTGAAGTGGTCAACCTTGACCAAATCAAACAATGCAGTTTAGAGGGGTGGTTCTAATGAAGGCACAATGCAGTTTTGGAGGGAGTGGGACCCAAGGTGAGAAGGCTCACTTAGTTTATAAGGAAGAGGATGGCAACCATTTGTGGGTTAGCTTATGTATTACATTTTCATGTCTGCTTAGACTTTGATTTCCTAGCTGTTTAGCTAAGATTGCTGGTGTTGTTCAGCACTAAGGTATTCCTGTTCAGGAATCCCTTCTCTTCCCTTTGAGGAGCTCTTGGGAGAGATATGATATTTCATTCCTCATATCTGGAATTGGTGCCAAGCTTCAGTATTCAGTTTCAACGCAGTTTCTACAAGAGATTGAGTTGAGTTGCAGGGTGTTGCAGGGGAGGGTTGAGGAACCCATTTTCTAAGTTGGTTTTTCACAGGAGGGAAGTTTCCTTCCATTGGGGAATCATTTTGGAGAACTCTTGGGCTGATATCAGACCTTTGGTAGCAGGCCAGTACATTACCATCACCTACAGTTTTATTCCATCCTGGAATTGCGTTATTTCTGCAAGGCAGTTTCATCAGTGTCTCTTGTGGCTCTTTCAGGGAGTTTTCCCATGATTGGAGAGTTGTTTCTTCCATGGGGGAATGAATTTGATCATAACTGCATCAAATTTCTATTCTTATAGCCTTATACACTCTTGTGTTTCAGTTTGTAGTGATTATTCAATCATACTGCTGAAAATCACCATTTGTATTCAGGGTGAATTCCTAAAAACTCTTCCCGGGTTCTCTAGCTTTTGTATCAAGGAGACAAGATCTCATTTTTCTGAGAATATTGTTTAATATAATATCAGATCTACTTGTCTCTACTACTTATGCGTAAAAACCCTCAATTAGACTGTGCAGTCCCTTTTATACAGTAATTTTTGTGTTGTAGTGTTGGGGGTTTTAGCCTCTTTTAGCAATCCTAGGTGTGGGAGGTTTGTTTAATCCACCTAGTTTTCTTTGTTTCAGCTCTATTTTTGGATGTGTTAAAGCCTCAAAAATTTCTGCTTCAAACATTGGGGGATAACCACCCAGTCGGTACCTTAGGACAGCTCCTTTTCCGTTTGGTGTGGTGGCTCCAACTGGATTGATAGGACCAGTTTCCTAGTAATTTAAATGGGTTGGTAATGGAATGATTGGATGAAGGGAAAATGAATGAAATAAAACTATCTAATATAATTTAAAACTAATAAAACAAATTCTAAAACTAACCTGGGCATAAAATGTGAATACAACTTTAAATTGTTTCAATTAACCAACAACCATGAAAATATATTATAACTTAATTGAAATATGCAGTAACAAATAAAGATAAATCTGTTTAAGAAATTAAACAGAGTTATAATAACACATTGCATTCATCATTATATATCATTTTCATATACTGTAAAAGATAAATATTTCTACACACTCAGAAATGATATGTATAAAGAAATATTGTAAAACGAGTAGACATAAATGATAGCAATTTAAAAGAGAATATCACATAACATAAGAAAAACTAACAGTGGATAGATAGAAATACCATATCCATCTCGATACTTTCCAATGCAATCTGATATCCAAATCCAGCAACTTCAATGTAAAATCGACTCCAAGATACAGAAATGAAATTCTTAAAGACAATTTTGCACAGAGTCACTAGATGTGATCCTTTATAAAAATATAAGAGTCAATGGAGTACAGAAATGTAAACTCCAAGTCAAAATATTACAAATTCAGGACCCCTTTCTAAATGCATGAAAGGGGTTTAAATAGGTACTTAATAAAAGAAAATAACTAAAACTATTCCTACAATCTATCTTAATCAAAAAATCTTGAAACAAAAATGTGATCTTGAGGTGAACCGACTCATTGATTATCTGTTGCGTTTGATGTGCCCAGATGGCAGATTTTGAGCATTTCCTTCAATTATTATGGATGACTAAGCTTTGAGTGCAACTGCCTTGTATATGTGGCATCAGAGAATTCAGGAATGATGCAATCGATGGCATTTGAAAGAAATTTATTGCTGTTTGCTGGCTATGCAGCTTGATAAGATAGGTCCACATTGTATCCGATGATATTCCTTGTAGTTGGCCAATTTTCTGATTTTTATTGTTTATCTCTTGTTTCCATCTGTAATCAGTTTCTTTTACCCTAGGTAATTGGCCAGGGGTACAATCTGAAATCAAATTGATTGCATACAGGTTATCATTCACCAGCTGTGTTACATTGTTCATCATACTTTTAGCTCTGGATGTAGCTCCTTTCGCTTTGATTAAACACCATTCCCATTCTACAAAAATAATTTCTTTATGTCTCTCCATAATCCTGGGAAGTTTTTCTTTTCTTCCTGATTCTGAGTCTTGCCATAAAAGAAATTCAGAAATATTTTCATCAGCTTCATCAAACTCAATTTTAAGACTGAATCTTTCATCTACTAAGGAAGATGTGATTTCACATAAGGATTCTGCTTCTGCAAAATTTAGACAAAATTCATTTAATTGTTGAGACAATAACTTGTTTGTCTCCAGGGCTTCATTTTTGAATTGATCCAAATTAGGATAATTCTTGAACTTGTCTAATTTGGATTGAAACATCTTCTCTTGCTCAATATTTGAAGTCTTCTCATCTTGCAGAAGAGCTTGTAATTTTGCTATCTCTTGATTTAGCTGTTGTTGCTTTTCTAAAGTCTGTTGATCGATCTTTTTCTTTTCAACAGCAAGTTGCTCTTATAACTGTTTGGATTTGAGCTCTCCATCCTTCAATTGATGTTCTAACTGAATGATTTTCTGCTGGTTCTCTGTAACCTTCTCTTCTAACATGGCTATTTGCACATCCTTTTGTTTCACTAATTGTGTAACCTCAGAGGCCTTGTCTATAGTAGCAGCACTATAGGCACCTACATATTGGGATAATTTGGTGAGATCCTCAGATGGATTCACCTCAGCATTTTTATAAACAATATTCATAAACTCCACCTGTGATGTGGAAAGTGCATCTTGATCAGTTCTCCTCCTTTTCCTTTGTTTTCTCACAACAGTCCTATGCTTAGGACTCTAAAATATATCCAGAGGAGGGATTTCTTCTATCTTCAACATGATTTCACCCGTGGGATTTTCAGGAATAATTTCTATATCCTGATCTTTCAGATCATTAACTTGGGGATTATTTTGTTGTCCTATCTACTGGGAAAATTGTTCATATTGGCTCAGCAAATGAGGAGAAACTATAATTTTAGCAGATTCAACTTCCTTTTTAGTAGCTTCCTCTCTTCCAAGTTGAGAATCTGGATTATTGTTTATATCTCTTTTTGGTGCCTGTTCAGTAATGTTATTGTCTGTGCTTCCCTTTTGAGTATGCACATTGGCATCAGTACCTGCGCTTTCTTTACCTACCTGGGCTGAAGACTGTTGTACATCAACTTTAGCAGTTGTTTCTTTCTTTTCAGTATTAACTTTGCTGCTAATATCTTCCTTTTGTAAAACAGGATTAGTTCCTATTACTTCTTTTCTAGATGTATTCTCTGTTCCCTTCTATTGTGATTCATTCTCCTGTATAGGAACTCTCAATTGATCTAGAGGAACTTTGAGTAACCTTTGACTTCTAAATAACAAAAAAATATTCATTTCTTCGGCCTGAAATTTGGACTTGGCCAAATAAAAAACTTGGGACATTTTATCTACAGAAACAAATAAATCATCAAACATATCTGGTTCATGTTCGAACCGAGCAATTGCAATAAAAGTAGTAAAATCATATGCCACTTTCCTAGGATCATATTGCCTCCCTGGGATTGTTGAAAGCTTGAGATTGGTTAACTTTCCAACTTCTTTCTCAGCATCAACAAAATTATTGAGAGCATAGTCACCACATTTAAAAGGAAAAGTAGGCCACATAAGCTTTTTGCTGTTCTTCAAAGTTCTAGACATGCCTTCTACTGTCAGCTGATAAGAAATTTCTTGTGCTAACAGTTTTTCTGGAACATACAAAGGAAGAATGTGTGGTTCTACAATACTTCTGAAAACTCTGATATATGTGAACTTTTCCTCTCCAAACCAATCTCCAATTGAGGACAAATCAACTTTAGCTTTGTCGGAAAGCCTAGGAGGGAATCGGCCAAAAATAGTTTGATAAATCGGAATAAGAAAACCGTGACAGACTCTGTAAACATGGCTTTTGAAATGCCCCTTCCATAAGGACTTGTGATATATATGAATGGGAACAGGGTCCCTAGGGGTCCATTTCCATCCTAATATGGGGAATTTAGAATTGAAACAAAGGGAATCTAGGATATAAGCACAAAAATAAAAAGGAGTGGTATTTCCTGAATTTCTGTCTTTCCTATACTCAAGAATTCTGTTGGCTATCTTATCAGAAAGAATGACAGCCCAATCCATTATCTCGGAACTAATAGCAGAATGTATTAATGGCACATCATTGCTGCGGCATAACAGTATGGAGGCAAAAGAGACTCCACAGAGTACATACCTGAAGCTTAATGTCTATGATTTTCAGGAACCCTTCTCCATTCTTTAATTGGTTCTGACTGATTTTCATGATTCGCAGCAAATTCCTTGATGAAATCTTTGTTATAAATTTTCTGTGGGTCTGGAAGGTGGTATATCGCTTTAATGTCCTCTAGTTTGAATGACCCGAATATTGCTCCAGAAGCTAAAACAAATGTTTTGTCTTTGATAGCCACATTATCAATTACCCACCTAATAACATCATAATATGGAAAAATGTTTGCCCGAGTTGCAACTCGGTGCAGAAAAGAGTTTGCTAATGCTCTAAGAAGATTTTCAGAATCAGATTTTGAGTCATCTTCGTCAGGAACTGTAGCCTTAGCTTCAACAACTTTAGGGTCTTCCTTTTCAAGCAAGTTATGTACATTTTCCCATGTCATCTTACCAAGTCCCTGGCATGAGGTATCTATAACCAGCTTAAGCTTTGTTGGTTTCTCTTTAGGCGGCATAGTGAACATAGGAGTTTTGGCAGCGATGGCGGCTTTTGATTTTCTGGATCTTTTCGACATTTCAGTATCAGGCAATGTTTCCCTCATTCTGCGAATGAAAGAATTGGACGTTCTATTGTTCTGCAACAAGTAAAAGCTTTCAGTCGAGGTGAAAACGCAATAATGAAAACAACCATGTCAAAGAATTTATTCGTTGATTTGCATTTATTATTTCCGTGGTTAAAACTTAAATGCCTTCTAGGGAGTCACACTCACGCATTCGAAAAAAAATAAAACGTTATCATTTGTTTGATTTTCAATTAATGGTAACGTACAATCAGAGATCGATATATTTTGAAATAAGTGTAAAAATATTACCTTTTAAATGCTTGGGATGCCATAAATAAATAATATATGAAATTTAAGAAGTATTTGCATCGCAAGTCTTTTAAAGGTAAATGAAATAACGTAATATGATTTATGCCGAATTCTGATTGCGAAGATTGCATCGGGGATTTTCAAATGGAATGAAGCATTAAAGAGTTTCTCTGATAATCTGATTGTGATGAGGTGGGTTCCACCGAATCAGAATCTTTCAATCAAATGAATATAACGTTTTAATTCTCCGAAATGCGATTTGCGATGAATCGCATCGCATCGGAAGTATGCAAAACAAACATAACACTTTAAAGCTTATCTGAAATGCGATTGCGATTGAGTTCCATCACATCGGATTTTTACAAAGTGAAAATAGAACTTAAAGATTTCTCTGATTTTCTAATTTGCGATTACTGTACACATCAAATATTGTTAAATATAAAGACTTTATATAATATTTTGATATGATTAAAAGCTTAGTGTCTCATCGGATCGGAAATTTTTTTAAGGTTTTATTTGTTTATACACACTTTTTAAATAAAAATATGAAATATGTCCTTTTATCAATGAATCTTTTATTTCTAAAAAAAAAATGATCGGATTGTTTCTAAATTTTTTTATTTCTATCTAGAAAGAAAGATAAAAAAAGGGGACCTATTTCTAAATGGAATTTATTCTAAAAATTTAGAAATGGGGAGGGTTGTTGTATAGTACAATAGGATGTAGGTTGTATATTGACATATCTATGGGAACCAACAGCTATTTTCATTATTTATAGCATCCATTTCTGAAAATGGATTTTTTCTGCATGCATGGTTGAGAAATCCCTATTTTGGGGATATTAAAGTGGTATCAAAGCAAGATCTTTAGCTCAGCCTGTGGACTTCAAGAAAAAGTGCTATAAAAGAAAGAGAAAGGACAGAATGATGGGAAGGATGAGCTTTCTCTCATCACTTTTCAGATCCAGTATCTCCGAGGAGGTTGAACAAGAAGAAGAGAAAAGGTGCAGTGAAACTTCTAGAGAGTTTCAAGAGTAGGAAGAGCCATGCACTTCCTATGATCAGAAGAGGAGACCATTTTTGCATAGAGCTCCAGAGCATTGGAACATATCCTTTCCTTTTGAGAGGAAGGACAAATTTCTGGAAGATAGAGGACACTTGGATCACATGGTTCTAAGTGAATACCTTGTTGGGTACAAATCCCAACCTAGAGCCTTCAAGGAGACTCTAGCTTTACCTCAGTTCATTCATTTGGAGGAAGAAAGAAGACCTCATGGCCAAGGAAGGATCAAAGGAAATAGGTTTCTATTGTCTACTTTTGATAGGTCATCTGTAGCAAGGGTTTGGGCAAGGAAACTTGATGCATTCTTCCTACTACATTTGGTGGTAGAAAGGGAGGCTGTAGAGATTGATGCACTGCACCTAGAGGGTGAAGCAAAGATTTGGTGGTTCAGCCATTTGAGCCATGCAGGAGTGGTCAATTTTGTTGAATTTACTCAAAGGTTGATGGGAAAATTTGGTGAAGGAAAATCAGGGGAGAAGAAGCCCTCACCACCAGTGGAGGAAACTTGTACCAGCGTTGTCAGAACTATGGGGTAGCAATCCTCAACATATTCAGTTGGAGGAGCCAACATATTGGAGGGAGAAGCCCTTACAACCATACAAGATACTTCAAAATTTCATCAAGGTATGCCAAAATTTTCATCTCCTATTATTTCAGCAAATCATATGGAGGACTGTATACCATTTCATACTACTCATTTGGAACAACATGATCGCACTGTGCTATGCAACCTTGACTTGATCAAGGAAGGGATGAAACATCATCCTAATGGGCAACTGATGGGCTGCACACCACATGTGAGGTTGGGGTGTGAATCCTTGGAGGATGGGATGAACTTTGTCCCCACCAAATTTATGCAAAACCATATGTTCATCCTTGAGTTGAGACATGAGACAACCAAAACACCATGGAGGAGAATTACAACGCTGTCAAGAGATAGCAGTGAGGAGGCTTGGACTTCAGCCCACTTGGATCCTTATGGATTCAAGATGATCCTTGGTGTGGGATCTTTTCTAAGAGATCTCCAAGGAGTGGAATTTCAGCATCCCATGGAATGCAAGAAGAAAAATCTGATTTGGAAGGAGGGTAGTCTTCTTTGGAAGGGTACCAAGGTTGTTCATGATGGGAGGCACTCACATTGGGGGAAATGGGAGTCGATCGAGAGCAAGAATCTGGTAATCTACTTGCAAATATATGACACCGGGAAGCATGAGGCTTGGTGCGTTGGCTACTCTTGAAGGAGTTTGGAAATTATGGGACATATCCTTTTTCCAAGGGTATGTGGATGGAAGGGACTTGGCAAGGTACTTGCATCATGGGGCAACAAGGAGTGTGGATGCATTATGAAGATATGATCATTATGTTCTCACCACATGGGTTGTATGATGGAGGTATGAGAAGGCAACAAAGACTTTTGTTGCTTTGGAGGATTGAGAGAGAGCAAGGGTAGATTTGCTCTCCCATTTTGCATGATGTTGCAGGAGGAGAAGATGGCAACATTATGGAAGGATTATTTGACATTGAACATGTCAAAGAATGGATTTATGAGTTGGTAGGAGCCTATTTGCATAGGCCAACAACACTGTCACTTTGGAGCAGGGACTTGTTGATGGAGTGTTCCCAGGATCACTTCACATTTGATGCACTTGGTGGACAAGGAGGAGGTGAGAATGATAGAGTAGTGGATGGACTCATCTATTAATGTGGTATGTCCTTCTTGACTTGGACTCCCAAGCATGAGAAGGGGGATCTTCATGTAGCATATGGGTCATTCCTCTTCATAGGAGTATATCATACCACTATGAAGGACTCATTTATGCATCCTATCACCATCTTACTCTCATTACATGGTAAGAATTCTGTTTTTGCATTTATTGATTTTTCACCACAATATTTGCATGCTCTTACCATTTCTTTGCAGTGCATTTCTCTACAAAGGGGCAAGTTTTTCTTTGGGCTCCATGGACCATTTTTGGCCATCTATTATGATGGAGACAACCATCTACTATATGACCTTGGGCAAGTGTTTGGTTACTCCCTGTAGGCTTAGTTGATACATTCAGCCATTTACTATTTGCTAGTAGATGTGATGACTTACACAACAAGCCATTTGTCAAGAAACAACTTGCCATGCTATTTTCTGAAGCTCCAATGGGGAAGACTGCACTGTGACCACTTGGGAGATTGTTGGTACCTTCCAGCACCACATGAAACCTTCAGTCTTTCTTTCATTTCGATGCTAATCGTGAGCCCATTTGCTGATGTTGTTCTTGCCTTTATGGGGAGCATGATTGGGGAGAAACACATTGGGTGGATGTGCTCTTGGGGGAGGAGGATCCCCACACTTTCTGCATTACATGTTATAAGGGGAGCATGGGAAGAGATATGGCCACAACAACAAAATATTTTTTTCTTTATGAGGAGGGCCATGAGATTGATGGGGTGACATATGGTGGTGATTTCTTATCCATCATGTATGAGATGGTTTGGGCTAGCTGGGTTCACAACATTGGGAAATGGATCTTGGGAGATCTAGTTTCCTTCTTGCCATTTCAGGGAAAAATTATTGCAGCCCAAGATCAAAAAATTCTCTGCACTTATCTTAAGTGGAGAGGAGGACAGCGTGGGGTAGGGCACTTTGTCTACCATGTTTAGCATTTTAGCCCACCTACTTTGCAGGAGCTCAAGGTGGAGGAGGATTTTCAGGAGTTGCCATGTTGGGAGGAAACTCATTTTGCATGGATGATAGCTTGGAGACATATTGAAGAGGTAGAACCTTTATCCTTGGAGGATTTTATCTTATGAGGTTGCTACAGGGGAAGAAGAGGGTGCTCTTCAGTTCTATCCACGCAGTTGCTTGAGGACAAGCAATTTGGGGGGGAGGACTGTAATATTCCAAAATTTGCATGCAGCAAATTGGAATATTAATTTTTGCTAATGTCACTTAGGAGATGAATAAAAGGGTTAGGAGACCCATGAATTTCAAAAATAAGGATAAAATCCATCATGTTGTATAAGGGGATCATAATGCCAGTTGGATTTTACACTCTCATGTGTGAACAGAGACATTTTGCATGTGGACAAGGCCAAGTTTGACCAAGTCAACAACATAAATGTAGGAGGAGTGGATCATCAAATAAAAGAGCTCAATGTGAATATGGTTCAGCCTAGATATCTATATGTGAGCTAGATTGAGGACCCTTAGGTGTGAAAAGGGTTGAAGCAAGTTGAAGTGGTCAACCTTGACCAAATCAAACAACGCAGTTTAGAGGAGTGGCTCTAATGAAGGCACAACAAAATTTTGGAGGGAGATTATTTGTGTGAAGGTGGAAACCCTATTGAGTGGGACCCAAGGTGAGAAGGCTTACTTAGTTTATAAGAAAGGGGATGGAAGCCATTTGGGGGTTATCTTATGTATTAAATTTTCATGTCTTCTTAGACTTTGCTTTCCTAGTTGTTTAGCTAAGATTTCTGGTGATGTTCAGCACTAAGGTATTCCTGTTCAGGAATCCCTTCTCTTCCCTTTGAGGATCTCTTGGGAGAGATCTAATATTTCATTCCTCATATCTGGAATTGGTGCCAAGATTCAGTCTTTAGTTTCAATGCATTTTCTGTAAGAGGTTGAGCTGAGTTACAGGGTGTTGCAGGGGAGGGTTGAGGAACCCATTTTCTAAGTTGGTTTTGCATAGGAGGGAAGTTTCCTTCCATTGGAGAATTATTTTGGAGCATTCTTGGGCTGATATCAGAAATTTGGCAGTAGGCTAGCACATTACCATCACCTACAGTGTTATTCCATCCTGGAATTGCGTTATTTCTGCAAGGTAGTTTCAGCAGTGTCTCTTATGGCTCTTTCAGGGAGTTTTCCCGTGATTGGAGAGTTGTTTATTCCATGGGGAAGGCCTTTGATCATATATTCATCAGATTTCTATTATTACAGCCTGATACACTCCTATGTTTTATTTTGTAGTGATTATTCAGTCATACTGCTGAAAATCACCATTTGTATTCAAGGTGAATTCCTAGAAACCCTTCCCGGGTTCTCTAGCTTTTGTATCAAGGAGACTAGATATCATTTTTCTGAGCATATTGTTTAATATAATATCAAATATACTTGTCTCTACTACTTATGTGTACAAACCCTTAATTAGACTGTGCAGTCCCTTTTATGCAGTAATTTTTGTGTTGCAGTGTTTGGGGTTTTAGCCTCTTTTAGCAATCCTAGGTGTGGGAGGTTTGTTTAACTCACCTAGTTTGCTTTGTTTTAGCTCTATTTTTGTATGTAGGTTGAATATTGACATATATATGGGGACCAAGAGCTGTTTTCATTATTTATAGCATCCATTTCTAAAAATGCATTTTTTATGCATGCATGGTTGAGCAATCCCTATTTTGGAGATATTACATCTTGGGTTTCACCACTCTTGGATTTTGGAGAGGTGAAGAGTTTGGAGGAAGAATTTGGAATGGGGGATGTCAAAGTAGTAGGCAACAACATGAGGAGAGCTTCACATGCCGGATCACCAATGCTGTCTCTTGGGAGGATTGATCCCTATTAGAGGTCTCAACTCTTGGTAGAGTACTCCAAGGATCTTGGTGCTTGCATGATTCTTGATGACCCAGATGGAGATGATAGATATATGGTGGATGACATGGTAATCTATTCTTATGGAAAAGTCTTCTTGAGTAGAGCTTCTAGCCTCAAGGAGAAGCTGTTACATGCAGCACATGAGGACTTCCTTTCCATGCATTATGATGCATATCTTTCTTTGATAGAGGAGTTCACTTGGGAGGGCATCTAGCATGACATATTTCAGCATATGGAGAGATGCATAGCCCAGATGATGATAGAGAGGAGGTCACAGCCACTTCCCTACTCATTGGAGATGAGGGAGGAATTCTAGTTGAGCCATTTTAGCTCAAGATCTCAAGTACATGATGGAGGAGGTATAATTTCACATTTTGTATTGTACTTCTTCTCCTTGTTTGAGCAGCATGATGTATCAAGGAGAATCATCCCTTCTTGCTTAATGTATAATGATGTACTTGTAGTTACTTGTAGCATTGATTTTGGCTACCTTATGGGTGGTTTGTGGGGGAATCCACATGATTCTTGGTGTGCACCATTGACACCACATTGTATCTTCATGTTTCCATCTTATGAGATGAATATGGTAGCAAAAAAGTGGCTGGTGAGGCACTTGTTATTTTTTTTTTGATGCAGGCATGGAATGCACTGCGCTGGTTCCTTGTGTGGAATTTTGATTCACTCTTCGGATGTCATTTGGCAACTTGTTTTCATAGTATCTTGCTTGCATATATTGCTGATATGTTTGTACTCATGGGAAGTTTTTTTTGGAGAGTGAAATTTGAGATAGAGATGCCCATTGGGAGTATGATTATCCCTATTTTACATGTTGTATGTTTCCAGAGAAACAATGGGCACACCATGATTGCCACAACACACCTCTTTCCTTCATGTAGGAGGAGCCATTGGGAGAACTTGCGTTCTTGGAGGAGGCACTTCATGGTTGGTTTGTCTTGTGGGGTAGCTTGGGCCATTTTTGAAGGCCATGACATTGCAGCCCAATATCAGCAACCCCCCCATACTTACCATAAATGGAGAGAGAAAATACATGGATGGGAAAATATAAACTCTCCATTCAGCCCCAACACATTGCATAAAACTCGGGTTGCAGATTTCATTGATGAGCTACCTAGGATTGCTCATTTCATTTGGATGATAGCATGGAATGAGATTTCCCATGTGTATCATCACTCCTACCTTGAGGATGCCATGAGACAGCAATAAGGTTTCCACTTACACCTTCCGCCTTTTCATGATGTGAGCCATTTAGTCATGTATCTTTGGGAGGAGACATTGGAGGGAAGATTTGTTACAGATTATCTTGAGCAGTGGTGGGGACTATTGATGAGGAGGCCACAAGAGGAGAAGGGGAGGAATTTTTCTCTCTCTATGCAGTTGCTTGAGGACAAGAAAAATTTTGGAGGGGAGGACTGCAATGTTCCCAATTTTTAGCCTCAAGATAAAAGGAACATTATAGTTAGCAGTAGATGAATAACATGGATAGGGAGGTCCATTAACCTCTTTAGGAGGAAAAATAACATTCCTCATGTGAAAAGGGGAAGAATAAGCAGCTTAATTGAGCACCTACAGGTGTGAACAAGATTGGATCATGTTGATTCAGTCATATTTGACCAGGTCCACATGCACTGTCTAGATACATTGTATCTCCACGATAGACTGCGCAGTTATAATGGAGGAAAACTTGCATGGGCTAGGTGGCACATATTGATGGGACCCATTATGGAGAGGAGCACTTTCCATATATGGAGAGGAGGATAGCCATTTTATTCATGTTTGGATTATTATTTGCTTTGGTCTGTTGATACTTTTCTTCCTCTTGCTGTTTAGCATGGTTGCAGTGTTGTTTAGCACAAGGGTGTTCCCGATTGGGAATCCCTACCTCATCCTCAGGGAAGGAGAGGTTCTTGAGCTACATTTCCTCATTCCAGAATTTTGGCCAAGCTACCTCCTTAAGCTACAATGCAGTTTCTGTTTAGAGCTGGGTTGTGTTGCAAGGTGCAGCAAAGGAGGATCTCTTTGAGCCACTTCTGGGCTTGCTTTTCAGTGGAGAGCTTGTCTATCCATTGGAGGATCAGCAAGGGAGGCTCCCGGGAATATTTTCACATATTGGCACTGGGAAAAATCATCTCTGTACTTTTACAGTGTAGTCCCTTGCAGGAACTATGTCATTTTCCATAGAGCAGTTGCAGCAAGGTTTGATACCTTGATTTTGGGCTAGTTTCCTTGGGCAAGGGCCAACCCTTCCCCCGGAAAGCTAGAAAAATGGATTATATTACCTATTGTACTTTATTCAGCTTTGTTCATGTAATGTTGTAGGGTACTGAGTTATTTTTGCAGCTGAATATTCAGGTCTATTCCTTTTGTACTTGAGCTTCCAGGAAACCCTTACCGGGTTATCTTTACAGTGTAGAAAAGAGACTAGATCTCTGTTTTTCTCTATGCTTTGGCTAAATAAAATCCAGATCTGTTGTCTAAAACATATTACTATAGAAACCCTCTTTTAATTACGTTTTTATTGCTTCAGAGTTTTCTGTATGAGCTAAGCTATGGGTTTTTAGTGTTTTTAAGCCATATAAGAACTGGGAGATCTGTTTAACTTAGTTAGAATGATTTGTTTCAGCTCCCATTATATATGTGAGATGAATATTACATGAAATGAGGGATCCAAGTCCCATTTATCATAGTTATAGCGTTATTTTATGGAAATAGCATTTTTATGGTCCAGATCACTACTTTTCCCCACTTGGAGATAACATATGGAGACATAGTTTTGATGATATGCTCCTAATCTGATCTAATAAGTAAATTGACACAAAATTGCATTATTGTGTTCAAGTATTGCTAGATCTCCAGCTCTAGAATATCTTAAGATATTCTCATTGTTGTAGAATTTCCCTATTTTGGGATATTACATGGAACAACTACTAAAGTGGGGATGCTAAATCTCAATATTACACTGGAGATCATTGCAGCAGCAACAAGGATTCCAAGAGGACAATAAAAATGGTTCAAAGGGTTCAAGTTCAACATGGAAGAGTGAAAATATTTTATCAAGCCAGAAAGTAGTGAAGTTGACCTTACAAATGCTATTCCAAGGAGCTGCATGAAGGAAAATTTCTCCCAGCTATTGATCATTATCCAGAAATATTTCACATGTGAAGGAAGATATCATAAAGTCTATTCTTACAACTTCAAGCTTCTCCTCCACTTTTTTGGTAAAATATCTCTTGAAATTCCTTTCTATTTACACAGAAGCCTAGAAAAAATGGCAGATAAAGTTCAAGCAAAATATGAGGGAAGTGAAACATCAATTTTTCATCATGGCTTAATAAAATTGTTGGTTTTAGATGAGTTACAAAGACTAGGCAGAGACTAGTCTTCATTTCTGTTTGTTAGTGGTTTTGAAATGGATACTCTTACCCCTAAAAGAACTCCAAAACCTAGAGGGTTACCATCACCTTTAGTGGCAGAACAAAATGAACTAGTAGGGGCAGAGAAAATTGAATCAGTCATGATGGAAAAAGAGAAGTTGTAGAGATTTGATACACCCACTTTTCCACTTGCAAAATAAAAGTAAATAATGATCAAACCTGCAAAACAAGAGCAAGCTGTGAGTAAAAAAAGTGGCAAAAGGATAACAAGGAGCCAAACAGTGGCTAAAGGAAATTTAGAAGACATACTACATGCCATTGATATTGAAGAGACTCCAATAGTCTAGGCTGAGGATATAGATGAAGGTGGACATAAACTCAAGAAAGATAAATATGGAAAGAATCTAGAGTTTGAAGGTGAGGATGTAGGTTTTATGTTTCAGGCTAGGAAGCCCATGACAAGGCGTGCTAGAAATTTTTTGGAGAGAAGAAAATAATTTCATCCAACCACTCACACTGTCCAGCCACCACAAGACAATATTGATCTTTCATCACCTGCAGAAAATGATCCAGTTAGCAAGCCAAGGAAAGGAAAGGAAAAAGTAATTGAAAAAATAGAGTTTGAACTCCTTGAAGAATAGTTGAGGTTAGCTAACCATGAAATTGTAGTTATGAAGAAGGAGGCAAGGAAACACAATATCCAAAAGGTTTAGTTTGAAAAGATGAAAGAGGTTTGGGAAGAGCAGGTTGACACTGTATCAAAGACCTTAGAAAACACACAAAAATTAATCAAATGGACAATGCCATTGAGAAAAGAGGTGAAACATGTCAGAAGAATGAAATTTCATTTTAAATATACCAACATGAAGCTAAAGGATCAAGTTAAAGACCTCCAAGAACAACTGGAACTAATCCATGAGGAGCTGGAGAAGAAGGGCCTAAAAATGACAGTAGTTGAGGAGCCAATAGATCAACTCATCATCAATGAGGAAGAAACACCTCAAGATTCTTAGTTTGGGCTGGTTTATAATTTGTAAAGTAAATGACATGTTGAAAACAAAATTATTATAGGCAGAAGGTACATTTTTGAAGCTAGGAAAAAATATGGAATTTACATGGTTTTCAATAGTTTCGTAGCCTTTCCTAGGCTTGAAGCCAGGAAAACGCTACGAAACCACCTGTAGCCTTATTTTTGCATAAAAAACCACTTTTGGTAACTTTCAAGAGAAGGAAATGATAGGAAGGATGTGTTAGAACATGATGAAGACCATGCAAGAGAAAAGAAGCAGAAATTGTGATGGCAAAGGTCATTTTTTGTATGCTACGAAGTACGCTACGAAACTGTCATACTTTTGCAACGTGTTGTTTTGAAGATTTATGAGCAAGTTTTTGTGTAGTTTTGAATAGGTGGATGCTTTCAAAGGTTCAAGGGACTTTTCCAGCATTCATTCAAGACTTGAAGACCATGAGATGAAGAAAAATCATCAACCAAACCATTTGTTGAAGATAAGGACCTATTTTCCTGAAAAATAGGGTTTGTTTCCAGATTTGGAGGAGGGTAATCAAGATGTCAAGTAGTGATGAGCTCCATAATAGCTCGTTCGAACGTGTGAATCATTAGTTGCTTGGATCAGTTTAACATCTATACATATACCTTGGAAGATCCTTTTGTACAATTTCTAGAGTCAAGAAAGGAAATTGAGTATTTCCTTATCTTCACATTTGTTGACAAGTTTCTAATGGTTTGCAGAACTTCATTTTTAATCACAAACAAGCACATGCAAAAAAATACCTCAATATATATAATGCTTGAATGGTTGCATTGGATATTTCATTTTACCTAACCAACAATTGGACAACTGATTAGAGTAAGTAGGCAGAATTTCAATTTATTTCAGTTTCAGTTTTTAGCAAGTGTTGAAATAAATTCATTAAGATTTGAAGCCAAGAAAAAGGCCCTATGGTGTTATGATTTAGTATTTTGGTTTGAAGGTTGCAGCACCTTTTAGTTTCAGATAAAATTTTTAGTTTGTAGAAAAAGGTATGATTTTAGTTCAAGATTTTTAGTCACAAAGATTATAGAACAAAGCATATGCAAGCTTGAGATTGGCCCAATGGATCAGGCTACTAGTCAACGATGTTCTTGACATCTCACAAGGAGATACCATCCCTAAGTGAAGCCACTGTTAGGGTTCTATAATAATAGGATTCATAATTTTGAATTTTCTATGTTAAAATCTTGCAATATTGTACATATCTTTGCTTTCTACAATTTTTTTCCCATATTTAAAAAATGAAAAGAGGGTAAGTCCTAAAAGAACAATCAAAGGGCCAAAAGAAACAAGAAAAAAAAAGAATAACAAGTATGAACCCCACAAAAAGAGATAAAAATAAGGTCATGAAAGTGTTGCACATTCTAATGCCACTACTATTAGTTTACTTTACGCAAATAAAATTGTGTGCAGCTTGTCCAAAATGCCACAATTCATGATAATCATACAGTTTAATCTTGATTATTCATGTTTTAAAATTTCATGTTGATAGTTAGTGAATAATATCTAGCCAAACCATTTAATCTTGGAAGATCAGTAGTTAGGTAGAGAATAATAATGAGCTCATCAGTTTAATCTAAGCCATTGGAAGTCATAAGGTTAGAATTATATTAGTTTTCTTATTAAAAGAAAAATAAAAGGGTTTGCAAGCTCAAATGCGCCCAATGAAGGAAATAAAAATGTTAGGATAAAAGAAGGGTAGGTAGATTACTTTCACAGGAATTGGAAATCATCAATTGGTTTGTTTCTTAAAATCTTACTAATTTTCCCTTTCTAAAAATCCAGGAGCTCCTTCCTTCTTCATTTTCCCTCATTTTAACCCTTTATTTAGCTTAAAACCCCTTTTCCCTAAGTTAAATACCCATTTCCCTTTGAAAATAAATCTCCCCTTTTCAATTAAAACATGCAAAAAACCCATTTTGTATAGTTTTTAATGATCAAAATATCGATATCCACTGTAAAAATACCTCCCCAATATTATTTTTAATCCCCTTCCTAGTGTATTTCTAAATACCTCGTTAACATATAGTTTAAAACCCTTTATATATTAATCCCACATATATATTTTCCCATACCCATTTATATTATTTTTAAATTTTATTCATTATATATTAATCCTCGCGCTTATTATATATCCCTAACCCATTTATGTATTTATCCCCGATCCATACCCTACTTACCTTTAACCATCATTTCACATTAATCACCCCAAGGTCCCACCTATTCAAAATCTCTCGAATTTCCCATCCGATCATTTCCATTTGGATCTAATGGTCCATATACCATTTCACAACCCCCGACCTTCTGACGTTTAAAACACCAGAAGATTGCGAAATAGGTTGTTTTGAACATCACCTCCCTGCCACACGGCACTCCCTCATATCATCGCACTCCCATCCATGAAACAACTAACTTCTTTGCTTCTCTGCAAAAAACCGCCAACTCGTATGTGCATATGTTAACTTCCATTGACAATCCCTCCACTGCGCGATAAACCACCGATCTACTCCTATGCTATATAGTAAAATACTATTATAAAACCCCACGCCAATGCGTTAAACCATTCAAATTTCAAAAACCAGCTTTACCCTTAGTCTCCCATCTCTGTATTAAAATTGTGAAAATGAAAAGCCATTTACAATCCAGACTCTTTCCTCAAAATTTTGAGTTTAAATGAAACCATTGCTTGCCCCTTGCAAACCCATGTTCCATTAACAAATTGTTTTATTTTTTGCAGGTGATCAAACAAGACATGGACAAACAATTTTTATACTAGTTAAAAACCTATTTGCTCTAGATTTTTAGGAAATGTATTCGAAGGCTTCATTCGGAAAAAGTTTTACAAAGAAAAAATCTAGTTAAAAATCAAATTAGGGACAGATAAAAATGAAGAAATTTACACAGTGATGGTTTAAAAGATATAGAAACCTTTACCTCAGCAACAATATATTCACATTTTTACATAAATTCAAATAGATCTTTTAGTAAAATCTAATTTTACTAAAAGTTGGATCAAAATAAATATTCAGATGATGTAAATCACTATGACAAGTAAAAGTGAAAGTAGGAGACCGAGCATGCAGATAAGACAAAGACAGAGTTAAAAGACAAGTCAGAGGAAGACAGACAATGTAAGAGACAAACCAGCATGAGAGAAACAAAAAGATAACAACAATGAAGTAAAATAGGAACAACTTTCAGTGAGTTGAAATGTGTCACTACCTTTTAGCATCTAGATATTCTATTTCTAGGGATAAATCCTAATTAGTTAAATAAGATATTTAGTATTAAGTTTTTGTATAAATACTTCATCCATTCAAAGTATTAAGTGTGCGTGGATTGCTAAAAATTTCTATAGTTGTATTGATTTGAAACCTAAGGGTTTTTTGGTACCATTTTCAAGTCAGCGGACTGGATTTAGCAATAAAGGCATTATATTACAGGATTCATGTGTTGAGCCACTTCAGAGAAGTATCTTTCTATTGTTCAATTGTAATTTTCTGAAGTTTTTTCACATTCTTTCATGTTTTCTGAATCTAAATGATATAACAGGAATTATATTTCAGAACTTATTTAAATACACTATGTCTTGAACTGTTATTCATTTTCATGTTTTCTTCCGATATCCAGAACAGGAAATTCTTCATTGCTCCCTAGTTTTGATTGACCTCTGTCATTTCTTTAATTTTACGGATCTGAGAATCCTTAATTTCTCTCTCATCCCAATTGAAACCATTTCACTTTCCAGCCTAAATATCTGAATTTACTCAACTACCTTGCCCTGTGAGCACTTCCTTTAGAAATTGATTCTGATCTATTGCTTGATACATTGACTCCAGAGCCCAGTGGAAAACAAACTTGCATCTATCCATCTGAATCAGTAATTCCACCACTCTTGGCTCGAGGGGTCCTGACCCAGGTTCGGAGGTGAAGGTTTTCCAACAAACCCCTATACTACTGGCCCTTTCGGCAGTGACCTGCTTACACAGGCCAAAGTCTCACTCGAAGTAGTATGGGAGGGTGCTAGAACCAAGTTTTCGCACCCTAGGGGAGGGTGGGTAATTCATGCAGAGCTACGTTCGACTTCACAAATATCATATCACATATTACAGAACCTAGATCTTTCATTCCCTTCACATCCACATGCTCAATACCATATATAATCACAATAAATAACAAATACAGGACAATAAAGCAACTATCACAACTATTCTTGCCTAATGTCTAATAAACAGATTCAGATCAATTGTCAACATAGCATAAGTACTTAACACAGTTACTGGCAGAGCTCAATATAGTATTATGCATAACGTAACAGATCTAGATCGCAGTATAAACAAGTATCACAAGTACTTTCGCAGCTTAAATAAATGACACAGAGCATACATCATCAAATATCACAGATTCATAAGTCCAATAGATTCAGATATTCAATAGCCTTCCACATTCATTAATCCTTTAGATCCTTTTACAATACCCAAAACCCAACCTGCGCACACAACAGCAGGGTCTGCACACAGCAGGACTGAGGATCTCTGCGCACACAGCCAGCAAGAGTCCTTTCCCCAAAAACCCAAAATAGATATACTAATTCTCAATTCGCACCAACCTTAGTTCAATATCTACCTTACAACTCAAAAAGGTTCAATTACTTATACTACTTTAGCCTACGCATCCAATGGTCCGCAAACTGTGGTTTGCGGACTCTTGGTCTACCCTTGACCCATTTATAATGCATTAGGGGCTTTGACCCACCCCAAAACCCCTGCGTTAGACTAAATATAATAAAAAATATATAAAAATGGACCAGATTCGCAGCTTTTGTAGGAGACCCTCTTCCAATAGTCCCCCAACACTATCTTGTGACTCGTCCCGAGTCACTGTGGTGGTGGGGTCTCCACCTGCGCGCGCAGTGCATTAACAACTGTGACCAACGGGCGCAGCACTTCCTGACACTGAGCAACAGTGCTCTGCGCAATATCGACAAGCTTCTACAATGTCGGTCCCTTTGTCATAGCCATGACACTCTCCAATGTTTGGTTTAGTCGTTTCACGGCACCATTAACATCCTGTGAGAGCTGGAGGGCTGCGATAGCCCAATTCTTCAAGTGTTCTCTGATAGCATGCGTCTTCTGGCGGAGTCCCTTGATCTTAGCTTTGAGGGTGTCGTTGGTCCTTAATCATGCCAAACACTATGTAGGGACCAAGGTAGGTAATGTAGCCTCGATCTGCTCGAAAGCTTCCTCCTTCTGTCGCAAATCCTGATTTATTCTTCAGAGGATCAGACTACGCTGGACCTTGGTCTAGAGCTGCATGGCATCTTCTAGTAACTGGGCTCCCTGAGCAATCTGTCCTGTAATGGTGTTGGTAGCTGCGGTTACTAGCACAACGCGCTAGGCTCGTACCTCCGGGGGTGTCTCAGGCTGCAATTTGGCTTGTAAGCGACAAATTTGCTGCTCCAACTGTGTCTTAATGACCTGCATCTCCATCCTGGAAGCCTTCAATGCTGCGACCAATCCTTCCACTTTAGCTCGGGGGGTGGCTGCAGCTGAGATTTCTTCTGTAACCTTTGTGAAGAGCTGGTGGATTATAGTTTTGAGCTTTTCTTGCTGTGCGACAGCAAATAGTACTTTTGGGTTCTGCTGTGAGATGGTCTGTTTGGCCATGCCAAGTTGTTGGTGTACTTGCTGGTCCTGATGGTGAATCTCCTAAAACACCGCGGTGTGGAGACCCTGTAATGCTGCATGGGGTAGCTTGGCAAGATTCAACTACACCCTTGAACCTACTTGGAGCTAGATCTCCTGGTCCGGCAAACCGATCACAAGGGCGGCGCTAGGTAAGGGATAGAGATGACTTTCTTCCGTGGCTAGCGCTTGACTGCTAGATTCCAAGGGAATTCGTCCCTAAGCCACGTTGGTCTGTATCGTGTCTATCTTTAGCTGCAAGGTTCGAAGCTCTTCCTGGATGGCGTTGATTGTAGCCTTTTGGTGTTCCTCTAAAGATACCCATTTTTCTTCAGTGGCCAGTGTGACGGCATCTGCGATTTGTTCGAGATCTCTGTACATTAACGTAACTATCTCATCTCGTTCCTTCCGTTGGGCACACTGCTTCTTTCAGGATCCCTTCACAGGCTCGCCTGTCCGCTTCATACCTCTGACATTTAATTCCTCCGTGCCCAGCTACGAATCGACCTAGGTTTCAACCTCGGTGTTCTTTGTGGTGGTCTTCTTTGGCTGTGTGTCCTTTTTTGGGGCTTCGCTTGAGTATTTCCCTATGCTTCCAACCTCTTTGGTGATAACAGGTGGGAGTACCTATGTCGTGCTAGTACCGGCAGTGCTCCTTGCGTTGGTTTTGAAGCCTATCTTCCAGGCGGGAGGCCAGAGCGCAATCACATTGTTAATTTCCTCGTCTACTACCATATAAGGCAGTGACGTCCAGGTTTTATCCTTATGGCTGCGAAGTTGAATGTTGTTCGTGGTAACTTGGAATGCTGCGGTACTCTTGTATTTTTCATATATTGTTGGGGATAGTCGAGGTCGAGAATTGATGGTTGTGGCCACGCTACTCTGGAAGAGGACCCAGAAGACTTGGTTATCTTCTATGCGTTGCGCATCCTTGGAATCCCACAAATGGGCATACTGGGCCCCTTCGCACATATATGGAGGGAGCTCGGGGAGGACCAACTCCACAGGGGTTTCCCAGGCAATGAGGGCTATAAGAAATAGTAGCCAGGCATAGTAGAAGGCTTTTCCCTGCTCCTGCAATTTGCGGACGTTGGCTAAGAACTCATTGCGTAAGTATTGGGCCCAATTGAGGTAGACCCCCTTCGCACACTGATCAGCTAGCCGAATGACATAGGCAGGGATGGTTGCGACCTAGCACTTGCGCATTAGCTTGCAAGCTAGTAATATGGTGCCCATCTGCGTAGCCAGGTCGCTAATGGATTTTATGACGAAGCCCCTCATATTCCTTTCCACATGGTAGGTCTTATGCACATATTCAGTGGTGTCCCCTTCATATTTCTTGCCCACATGCTCCAGAGGGTGTGGCCTGTTCATGGGAAGGCCCGTGATTCTGTGGACCAATGCAGCATCTATGGGGACCCTATCCCGAATCCATAGGTAGCCATTGTGAATTAGGGTGAGCAGCTGTTGGGCCAGCCGATCTGTGATGTTATAATGGCCATAGTGGGGCATACGTAACAGGTTCAAGAGCCCGAATCCTGCCAATTTGCTTACCCAGTGCTGAGGAATGACTGTGACCCCATCTTCTGCGTAAATTGTGTCAAAGTATAGTGCAGGGGTCAGCTTAGGGAAGGCTTCGTAATTCGCTAAGTCATGATTGTCGAGGTAACCATGATCGTATAGGTAACCATGCCATCAAGGTTCTTTGGTGTGCGCATCGAGGGCCTGTGTGGCTGGATGAAGGGATGTAACCAGTTGATCGGATTGGGAGGCAGGGCTTCCTCCTGCACAACCTAAGCTTGAGGCGTTGCTCGTGGGGACTTGGTATGTCTTGGGGAGGTCCTAGGCTTCCCTGAAGTCCATTTCACAGCTTTGGGGGGCTTCCTAGAGCCCTATGCCTGCTCTTTTCCCTTCCTTGTGACCAGCGTTGAGGGCACTTCTTCATCCTCAGACCCGATATCCATTACTTCCTCAACTTCTGGGGCAGTAGGTGCTGAGGGCTCAGCTGGTTTAGTGGTTGTCATCCTAGTGTGGAAAATGAATCCTGACTCTAGGTGGCTACTGTCAGTAGGGGGAGGTTGATCCGACATGAGAGGGACAGTGCAAACCCGAAAAATCTTACAGCTCAAGCTCGCGCGAGATAAGGAGGATAAGTACAAGTTATGCAAGTGAGACAAAACCCTTGTTTGAGCTATCCGATCCTTTTTATAGCACCTGCGGGCATCCAACGGTAGGTTAAACTTGACCTGGAACTTACCATTAGGTAAACGGTAAATAATCCTCAAAATATTCCCCATTAAATGCCAGTGGCCCGCTCCCTTTAATGGTAACTTTTGCTTTCTACTAGATGTTACTATGCCGACGGCTAGTTTTCGCACCTCCTATGTGCTTGGCATTCCTGCTACGCTTGTCTTAAACACCTGCGCCTTCTGCGCACCTTCCCCTAACATAGGATTAAGCCCTAGTACTTCAAACCCAAAGATATGTTCGCTCGGCTTGTGTCATCGCAACAGAACCAAGCTGCCTTCGTAAGCAAATCTTTTAGAGGTGTTATGATCACTGCAGATTTACGAACAAAATTTATATAATAACCTATGTGGTGGAGAACTAAGCATAGCTGCCCCTTTGTTGCGGGAGCTGGCATATATGTAATATTCGCATCCCCAATTTTAGCCAATGTGGGGTGCGTCTCAATGCTATTCATTCGCAGCCCGAGTGGTCCAGTAACCATGCACACCCTGTTCAACTCTGAGTTAGGAACCTCTTGTGGATCGTTCTTACCTTCTTTTGGGGCTAGGCTATAGTATTTGACCATGCTTGGTGTCTGCAGCTCCCAATTGGGTATTTCAGGTGCGACACACAGGTGCGATTCACCCCATGCTACAGTGTCAATGTTCTGCAGAGCTGCGTCAAGCGCCTCTGTCCTGCCTATTTAGCCAAATGTGCCTAGAAATTCATCCCTCAAAGTCTCCCAGTGGCGGGTGCATCGATGGAGCTCCGCATCTAAGTACCATGGAGTGGGAAGTGGTCCTAGGGCATGAATAGGTAGATGAACCCACTCCTGGGCAGTTCTATCGCACCATTTTTTCATCCAAGCGAACGTATATTCGCGTGGATATTCAAGTCCAAGGAAAGTTTTGATTCACACATCGGCTGGGGCCTCAAATCGTAGGATCATCATATTATGACACTCCTCCCAGTCCTGGAATTCCTCCTCATGCATTGCCCACCATTGCGTAGGTGATCCACGCATGGCCAGCTTACAGGCCCATAGCCGTTGTTCTTGGGGAACCTCGGCTTCAAATGCCCACAAAAAGTCCCTAACATTACTAGAACCATCGAAATAAGTTAGATCTCTTACCTCCGAGGAGATGCAACGGAAATTATTCGTGATACGAAGACATCGCAGCGCAGAGACATCGTGTAACCGGTTTTTCCAATTCTCTATCTCCTCATTAGAGTCGGAGAAAAATTCATTGTCCTTTTCCCAGCAGAGTACCTCCTTCGTCGTGGGGTTGATCCAATCTTCATCTCACACAATAAATTTATAGAGGTGATCCACATCCTCTTCGTCACGCACTGGTTCTATGTATCATTCGCCTTCTACAAGATCTAATGGTACTATTACCCTTGTACCGTTATTATCGAATAACATGCTTCTCTTCTTTAGTTTAATGATTCCCCCCATATCGATGGCCCAATCCAAGCCTAGGAGCACAGGGTAGGGGTTCGCATCTTCAACAAACTGAATTACTTCAAAGTCAGCCCAGACCTCAACCCTCGCGATATCCACCACAATCTTCGATAGTCTTCCCAATGGTATGATCTTCTGTTGGTTGGCCATACACAGCTAGATAGTGGACCATTCCAACGTAAGTTCCCCCATTTGTTGCCAAGTCTGCCTAGTTAGTACATTCGCATCTGACCCTAGGTCCAAAATAACCTGATCCATCTCATAATCACTGATCTGCGCAGTCAACCGCATCTCCCTACCAATGCATTTCTTATACCTATAGAGTTTGTGTACATCCTTGACTGCTGGAGGAAGGATAGGTTGTGTTGAGCATCTATCTATCAATTCATGAAGATTTTCCACAACCTTTGGGTTGCGCAGCAGCTTCATACATGCTTGTAAAAAGGGTTTGACCTCCTCATCTGTCTTGAGGTCTTCAGGCAGGTGCGAAGTAGATGCCTTTGCCTCAGCAAATTCATTGTGAGCTGCAACAAATGTTTCTTTCTCATTTTTTAGATCCAAACCTTCCTTTTTGATAGTTGCTGGTCGGATCAGAGGCTCGGTTACAATTTCCTCCCCAGGCCATCCCACTGCGCGTTACGACATTCACACTTGGATCTTTGTCTTGTATCTCGGCCTTAACCCTCTGCACATTTTGTGTAGGTGTCAGATTATTTTCTTGCATCTTCGCTATCAAGACTGGACAGTCTTCAATCGCATGGTCCAGCTACCTGCAATCCTGACACGACTGTCTTGTAGGGTTTGGATAGTCCCTGGTAAAGTGCCCTACCTCCCCACAGTTATAACAGATTAGTTTCCCTCGTCCTCGACCTACGATACCACCTCTTCTGCATCCCCTGCCCCTCGCTGGGGAGCCCCTTGCAGTTGAGAGGGATCTGGGTGAGGATGGATCCGACTGCACCCTATAAAGATTCCCTTTCTTTTCTTTCTTTCAGGTTTTCAGTACGACCTTAGCATTACCCGATCCCTCTCTCAAAATTCTCCCAGTCCTGGCAATAGAACCATTTATTGGCTCCAGGGGTCCTGACCCAGGTTTAGAGGTGAAGGTTTTCTGACAAACCCCTATACTACTAGCACTTTCGGTAGTGACCTACTTGCGCAGGCCAAAGTCTCACTTGAAGTAGTATGGGAGGGTGCTAGAACGAGGTTTCCACACCCTGGGAGAGGGCGGGTAAGTCAAGCAGAGCTGCATTCGACTTCACAAATATTAGATCACATATTACAGAACCTAGATCTACCAGTCCCTTCGCATCCACGTGCGCAATACCATATATAATCACAATAAATAACAGATACAGGAAAATAAAGCAACTATCGCAGCTATTCTTGCCTAAAGTCTAATAAACAGATTCAGATCAATTGTCAACGCAACATAAGTACTTAACACAGTTACTGGCTGAGCTCAATATAGTCTTATGCATAACATAACATATCTAGATCATAGTATAAACAAGTAACACAAGTACTTTCGCAGCTTAAATCAATGAAACAAAGCATACATCATTAGATATCACAGATTCATAAGTCCAATAGATTCAGATATTCAACAGCCTTCCGCATTCATTAATCCTTCAGATCCTTTTACAACACCCAAAACCCAACCTGCACACATAGCAGCAGTGTCCGCACATAGCAGGACTGAGGATCTCCGCGCACACAGCCAGCAGGAGTCCTTTCCCCAAAAACCAAAAATAGATCTACTAATTCTTAATTCGCACCAATATTAGTTCAATATCTACCTTACAACTCAAAAATGTTCAATTACTTATACTACTTTTTCCTACGCATCCAATGGTCCGCAAACCATGGTTTGCGGACTCTTGGTCTACCCTTGACCCATTTACAATGCATTAGGGGGTTTGACCCACCCCAAAACCCCTGTGTTAGACTAAATATAATAAAAAATATACAAAAATGGACCAGATTCACAGCTTTTGTAGGAGACCTTGTTCCAACAACCACCAAACCAAATCAAAACCAAAACCAATCAATCTCACATAACTAGCCTAAAATCAACTAAAAACAACAAATTTAAATCATAAAGAGAGAGCCCTCTCTGAGCATTAGGAAGGCTAGATCCTAAGCTTAAAAGTAGGTTTGTGGTTACCTCGGTGAATTCTTTCTTTAACCTTGAGAAATTACTGAGTGATAACAGAAACAATGGCACTAGGAACCAAATCAATAATGTACATCCCTTTGTCATTACCCTTGTCGGGATTTGACTTAGATTCAAAACATGCATCTCATTCAGAATCCTTCATCTCGGCCACCAGTGACTACTTGGATCGACACTCACTCATGTTGTTGGTGGGGCTCTTATGGAACTCACACCACTTTCATATGTCCTTATTTGTCTTTGTGGTGTTGTTGTTTTCTTGCTGCTTTGACGGGTTGTCCTGGGTCACCCCACCTTGGATTTTTCCTTTGCTCTATGGTTTGGGGGCACCTTTCCCTTTCTTTATATTGGAATATCCAAAGTCTCATTTCTTCTATTCAAACTTCTGCTTAATCTTGACAGAAGATCGATAGGCGACACCGAGTGAGGAGATGTCCAAGCACTCTATTTTGCCCTATATTTACTTATGTAAACATATGCGGTAATTGAGTACCAAATTCTGCTCATAATCCTTGATACCCAGCTTCGTGTGAAGGGCATGGAAACCATTTGTGAACTTTGGCACATCTTGGTCCCTTCCCTGTCGCAGTGTGGTCCACTTTATCTCTTTATCTTCATAGCTTCCGACAGGGTAATATTGTTCCTTGATGGTGTCTCAGAAAGAATACTAAGTGGGCGTGACTAAAAATAGTTAGGATTCCCTCTATTCCTTTTTCTCACAGTAGGTTTCCCTCTAGTATTTGACATGGAGGGCGGATTTGAGGAGTGAAAACACAATATTTTCCTGATTGGAAAAGTCATGAACTAAAAAATATCCTTCCTAAAAATTTTACCATCTATATATGGCATCTGCATCTATTTGACCTTCAAACATGGGAATGTCAAAATTAACTTGTACCTTAAAGGAGTGGCACCTCTAGAGTGACTGTTGGAGGAATATGTGTCGCCTAGGGGTAGTTGTCAAAGGATCTAGGCAAATTTATCCATCATCACATTCTTTTATTTCTCGAGGGCCTCCTCGATCAATATTTTTAAAATATCTCCCACTCCTTATTTTTTTAATCTTCCACCAAGGGAGTCTGTTGAGGTTCATGAGGATAATCTTGCAAAGGTTCAACTAGCTCGAGCCCTAACTCCTTATACCTTGACCTCATCGGGGATATGCAAAGAAAAACAAAGAAAAATCAGACCAATCTAATACCACTAATATGGAATTATGTAGGAACACAATAGAATACAAATATAAACATAACGACATATATGCAGCAAAAATAAAACTTCATTTCATTAATATTAAAGAATTGAAATATGCTTACATACAAAATTGAAATAAACTAGCTCGAGCGATGGTAGCTTATCTCTGAGAAGAGATGTGGAAACTACATGTCTTTGAAATATCTTACAATGAGGCTCAATGGAATTTTTATTATTGAACGATAATGGAAAACACTAAAAATCCAAATCCCTAACCCTAGGAGATGGAACGACAAGAGTTTGTGGGCCTCGTTGGGGTTAGTTGGGCAGCGAACTTCCTGGGGTCGTAACTTGTTCATATTATCTCCATTTTGTGTGTATGATACCTTGTTGGAAACATCTCTTTGAATACTACAATATTTTCTATATGCCCCTAAATATTCCTATGGAATTAATCCAGAACTAAAACAAATGGCGTTTAGAGGGTCAAAACTGCTCCAGAAGTTCAAGACTCGAAAAACTGCTAAAAATATTAAATGATGCTACAAACAAGGAAACTGAAAAAACCAACTGGAGGTCTAGGTGGAATAGGTAGGTGGCCACCAATATCCACCTGGATCATTCCTCCCTCCTTAGGAAGAAATGGTACCCATTGCGTGTAAATCTTCTAGAGGCGAGGAAATTTCTGTTGAACCTGGTCCCTCATGAACCACTTTCCTCGGTGAAGGAGTTGGCCTACATTGACAACCCAATATAGCTATATCTTTTGTTTTCAGGTGTTCTTGATCTATCTATCCATGATTCGATTAGTTGTGGCTTGTTTTGTGTTGGATTTAACTCCATTGGTGTGAGTTGTTCTGCAATGTCAGATGTGTCCAGTAATGGTGGAAAGTATGGTTGAAGGCAATACACATTGAACAATGGGTGTAGACCAAGGAATGAAAAAATTATGAGTTTGAAGGAATTGTCCCCTATAGCCTTGGGGATGGTGTAAAACCCATATCATAGAAATCAAACCTTGCGGTGGGGCCAAACAAGGCGCTCCTTATGTAAATCTAGCAAAACTTTGTCACGTAACTGGAACTTGTGTGGCACTAGATGCTACTCATGTCATTGCTTGTACTTAGGATTTCCTCTGTCCAATATGTCATGGACCTATTGGCAGATGTGTTGAATACACTCAATGAATTTTTTCACCCTTTCAACTTCATACTGGACATGAGCCGAATATGCCTGAGTAGCTACAAATGGTATGGCCACATCAATGGGACATAGTGGTTGGAATCACAACCCCACTGTAAAGGGGCTATGGCCAGTTGAGATATGGAGAGATCTGTTATATATATGTTGTACATATGGGAGGCTTTCATCCCATGTGATTGGATGCTTCAAGTTGTACATTCGCATAATGTGTATGATCATCTTGTTGACGACCTCTATCTGGCCATCAATTTGAGGGTGGAAAGTTGTGGCCTTAGTGAGCTTGGTATCTAACATTGACCAGATACTTTACCAAAATGTACTTAGGAATGTGCTATCTTAGTCTGAGATAATGGACTTTGGGATCCAAAAGTGTACCCACACTTTTTCAAAGAAGAGCTTAGCAGTGGATTATTCTATGATACTCTTCTTGCAGGCTGCTAGAATGGCCATCTTAGAGAATCTGTCGATGACCGTAAAAACATAGTCATTGCAATGATTGGTAGAAGGAAGGCCCGAAATGTAATCTATGGAGATGGATTACCAAGGTCAACTAGGAGTAGGAAGTGGACTATAAAGACCTTGCTTCTTGATGGTCGGTTTGGAAATGGCATAGGCAGTGTAAGATCTGATGCACTTCCCAACATCCTATCGAAGGTTTAGCCAATAGAAATACTTCTGTAGAACTGCCAATGTTTTCTTTACCTCGAAATGTCTAGCGAACCAATTGTAGTGTGCTTCCCAATTCATATTGGCACGTTCACTTAAAGGAACATAGAGTTGTCCTAGCTGGCATAATAGTGCATTCAGGAGGTGAAAATTTGGAAATTTCTTGCCATCCAGGAGAATCTGGTACGTGTCACTGAATTCTGGATTGATTTTGTAAAAATAAGGCCACCCTGAAGTCTCATGCCCACAAGAGTCGAGCACAGTGGTCAACGCCATGATAGGCGGTCGTTAGAGGCAATATGAAACATTGTTGGTGCTACCCTTCTTGTACTTAATGTTCAAATGGAAATGTTGTAGGTATGTGGAGCATTTCCGATGGTGACTGTTATGCAACTTCCCTTGTATCTGTATGAACTACAACGGTCGGTGGTCTGTGTGGATAACCATTTCCTTCGCCATAATGTCATGTTCTCATTATCAGCAATCCTGCATAATGTAATACGTCTATTTGTCATAGGTGGGATAATTTTGGACAGTGTTTGAAAGTGTCTCACAGTGATATGTTGCTAAATGCCCCTGCTGAGTAAGAATTGCACTAGTAGAATAGTCGGAGGCATCTGTCTCAATCTCAAATGGTTGTTGTAGGTCTAGTAATGTGAGCACTGGTGCAGAGTAGAGGAGATGCTTCAAATTGGAAAATTCCTTCTATTGGGATTCTAACCAAAATAATTTTTCTTTCTCTCTTCCCTTGGTGACTTGACTTAAAGGCCAAGTGATATGAGAGAACCCCAACATGAACCTGTGGTAGAAGTTGGCAAGACCCATAAAGTTGTGAAGCTCTGTTAGAGTGGTTGGGGTTGTCCAATATCGAATGAATTGTATCTTGGTTGGGTCCACATGCACACCCCACACATCAATGATGTAACCCAAATATTGAACCTAGGTCATACCAAAAGTTCATTTCTCCAAATTGGCACACAATGTGTGTTGTCGTAGGGTTTGGGGGACCTGTTGAATATTTTGGAGGTGCTCTTCCCAACTCTAGTTGAAGATCAGAATTTCATCTAGATACACCACCAAGAATGAGTTGGTAAAGGGTCACAATATGTCATCCATTAGCCTCATGAAGGTTGTGGGAGAATTCATCATCCCGAAAGGCATGAACATCCATTCAAAAAGTTCCTCCTTGCATTTAAAGACACTCTTCCACACATTAGAGGGTTTGATCGGTACCTGGTGATAACCATAGCTCAAGTCAATCTTGATGAAATATTTCCCCCCCTTTAGTTGGTCCAGAAGGTAATCAATAAGTGGGATTGGATACCTATTATGGACAATGATCTTGGTTAGTTCCCAATAATTAATATAGACTCTCCAGGTCCTGTCCTTCTTCTTTACCAACACGATAGGGATCCCACAGGGTGATTAACTTGGCCTGATGTGCCCGTTCTACAACAGATGCTAAATCTGCGTCTTGATTTCATCGTTCTCTAGAACATTGTTAGGTCCGTATTAATAGTGTAGCCCCTTATTGTTGTTAGTGTAACCCACTTATTGTTATTTTTTTACCCCTATAACCCCAATATTGTTATTATTGTGCCCTTACATTATTGTTGTTAGGTCAGCTAGGATTATATTGTGACCCCATGGACTCCTATATATGGAAGGAGGTTTTGGTCATTTGTATCATCAAAGAATTGTTCATTTATGTAATGTATTGGAGATTTCCCCTTCAAAGTGGCTGATTTATAAGGCGTTGGTCTCTCTTTTCTTCTATTTTTGGATTTGGTTTCATAACATTTGGTATCAGAGCTTTGGATTCTAGGGTTTCTCTCCTCCAAACAGGTCATCGTGGAATTTTCGCTATAAATTTTTTTATATGAAGGCTCAGAAGCTGAAATTTTTACATACCGAAGCCGAAATCTTGAGGAATGTCGTGTAAGAATTTTAGATCTTGGTTCGTAATATTTGCGGAGATATTAACTATGGAAGTTAGGGTTTTTTCAGGCTCCCGAATTTCACCTAAAAAGTGTCATCGTGGAATTTGCACTATAAAATTTTTTTTGCGAAGTTTCAGAAGCTGAAATTTTTATAGAGCGAAGATGAAATCCTAAGGAACTACCTGTAAAAATTTCAGATCTTGATCCGCAATAATTTCGAAGATATGATCTCTGGAAGTTAGTGTTTGTTAAGGCTCTCGAACTTCATCTCAAAGAGGTGACCGTGGTAAAATCGTCATAACTCTCTCTCTGAGCATTGGATTGGAATTCTGTAAAAAGTGGCTGCAAGTACATGGAATTTAGTTTAATTTCTATTAATTTTAGAACTGAAGGAGGAAACAATGACACATGGAACATTGTACAATTTTGCTCTGCTGAACCAGTCCATAACTAGATCATTGTGGGAGATTGGGCATAACTTTGTCTTGAATAATCCAAATAAGGTCAGACCCATGGCATTAAAATGAATATTAAGAGGGTTACGAATGAAGTGAATTTAATATATTGAATATCCTAAATCAAAGAGATAATTCAGTTTCAATATCGAGCTCTTCAAAAGCAAGAAAATTGTGTGTATATTTTTCAAATTTCATAAGTCTTGTTTGAAAAATCAGTTTGAATTGATTCCAAGGGCATATTGTAGAATAGATATCAATATTGGGTTCTAAAATGCACCCTTAAAATAATTCAACACCAATTAAGCCTTTAGAAGGCTCTAATATGACTCATGAAGATGAAGAAATGCAACATGACATGTCAAAATTAGAAGATCAAGTGTACCAAATTTCGCTCTCGCAAAGATCAATAAAAAATGAAATGGAAGTTTTGAAGAAAAGTGTGGAAACTAATATGGATGGTTTGAAGAAAGACATGGAAGTTGGCATGGAATCTAAGATGGATGGCATGGAAGCTGGCATGGAAGCTAAGATCGATGAAAAAATGAAGGACAACATGGAAAACATGAAGAATGATCTAAAAGAGAACATTGAAGGTTTGAAAAAGTTGATACAAGAAAACTTTCCTAATGGTGAAAAGATAGTAGAGGAAACTCATACCGAGAACAAAATAAATGTTAATCATGATTTCATAAACTCTAATGTTGGATGGAATAACCACCATATTCCAAAGATGGATATGAGGAAGTTTGATGGCAAGGATCCCGTAACATGGATACTACAGATGGAGCAATATTTTGATCTCAATAATGTGAAAAAAACACAAAATGTATGCATTGCAGCTTTACATTTAGAACAAAATACATCTGTATGGTATCGATGGCTTTTCTCTCGTAAAAAAATTGTCACTTGGTCAATTTTTACGGAGGAAATTATAGTGCATTATCTAATATCCAAAAATGGGGATGCAACAATACATGAATACAAAACTGGAGTAGCAGTGATAAATCAACTCATAAAATGTAAGAAGAGCACATAGCCATCATATTAATGTTATAGAAGAAAAATGTATACAAGATCTTGAGGAAATAATCACTCATGTTAGGCAATACAAGCCTCAAGAAAGCATGTACATGAAATATGAAGTATACTGCTACACAGTGTTGTGTAACCAGCTCCAAAAATAGAAGAAAAGAGATATCAATGCCTTAGAAATAAGCCACTTCGAGGGGGAAACCTCCAATACATTACATAAATGAACAATTCTTGGATGATACAATTTACAAAACCTCCTTTCTATATATAGGAGTCCATGGGGCCATAATGCAATCCTAGTGGGCCATAATGTAATCTTATCCGACCTAACAATAATAATTTAAGGGCACAATAATAACAAAATGGGGGTTACAAGGGTACAATAATAAAAATATGGGGGTTACACTAACAACAATAAGGGACTATACTAGTAATATAGGGACCTAACATGCCCCTCTCCTTCAAAAAAGTGTTGTCCTCAACGCTTGAGTAGCTCTGGGTGCTTCTGTATAAAATTCTTATCCTCCCATGTAGAATCTTTAGTGGGTAAGTTCTTCCACTTGATGAGATACTCTGAAATTGATCGATTCCATAATTGTCGAGTTCTTATTTTCGTGATCGCTTCAGGTTCCAATATGATTTTTCCTTCCTCATCAAGTTCTGGCAATATTGTTTGAACTAGAATATTTTCACCTATAGCCTTCTTTAAGCATGAAACATGGAAAACTGGATGTACTCGCGAAGAAGCAGGAAGCTCCAATTTGTATGCCATAGTACCAATATTTTGCAACACCTTGTAAGGACCATAGTACTTTGGCGATAATTTATTATTCTTCTTAGCTTGCTTGAGGGACATTTGTTTATATGGTTGTAGCCGTAAAAATACCCAATCTCCTACATCAAAACTTCTCTCGCTGCGATGTTGATCTGCCTGTTGTTTCATTCGATTTTGTGCCAAATTCAGGTTATCCTTTAAGAGTTGGAGAACTTCTTGCTGATGCTCGATGTGATCTTCCACTGCTTGAACCTTCGAATTTTCCCTTAAAGATGATGTAATCGATGGTGGATGATATCCATAAAGTGCCATAAATGGGGTCATTTTTGCTGCAGTATGGAAGGAAGTGTTATACCACCATTCAGTGAGAGGTAACCACTTTACCCATTGTGTTTGTTTATCAGATACAAAACAATGAAGATATCCTTCCAGAAATTTATTTACTATCTCAGTTTTACCATCAGATTGAGGATGATAAGATGAGCTATGAGTTAATTGAGTACCCAAACAAGAAAATAACTCCGTCCAAAAATTTCCAGTAAAAATGGGATCTCTGTCGCTCACAATAACCCTTGGGTTTCCATGTAGCTTTTGAATTGTGTCCATAAATGTAGTAGCAACTGTACTTGCTTTAAATGGATGAGATAATGCACAAAAGTGTGCATACTTGGTAACTCTATCAACTACCACCATGATGACACTCTTTCCTTCGGACTTAGGTAAACCTGTGATAAAATCCATTGAAATCTCCTCCCAATGTTGACTTGGAATGGATAAAGGTTGTAGAAGTCCTAGGGTCTTAATTGTTTCCACTTTATTCTGCTGGCAAACCAAACATTCCGCCACAAACTTTTGAATATCAAATTTAAGGCCATCCCAAAAAAATTCTTTCTTCACCCTGTGGTAAGTTTTTAAAAATCCTGAGTGTCCTCCTAAAGGAGAAGTGTGCAATTCCAGAAGAATATTTTGTTTTAGTTGAGAATTCTTACAAATATATAAGCGATCTTTGTACCATAAGGAATCATTTTTCCAACTAAATGTATTAGATGTACTAGGATCTTGCTGCAAATTTTGAATGAGTGTTCGTACATCTTTGTCCTTCTTCCATTCATCTCTTGCTTCAGTTATCCAATCTATTTGGATAATAGAAATGGCACAAAGCAATGCTTCCACCTCTTCATTATTTCTTGAGAGTGCATCTGCAACAACATTAAGCTTTCATTTTTTGTACATTATTTCAAAGTCATAACCCAACATCTTTGTGACCCATTTTTGCTGCTCTTCTGAAGATAGTCTTTGCTTCAAAAAGTGTTTAAGACTATCATGATCAGTTTTTACCTTGAAGTGTCTTCCCATTAGGTAAGTTCGCCATTTCTTTAGTGCATGCAATATTGCTAACATTTCCTTCTCATAAATAGGTTTCTGTAAATACTTTTGTTTGATTGGACGTCTTTCAAAAGAAATGGATCTTCCTTCCTGTATTAAAACCACACCAATTCCATTTCTTGAGGCATCACATTCCACAATAAAGGTTTTTGTGAAGTCTGGAGTAGCTAAGAATGGTGCTAGGCACATTGCCTCTTTAAGATGTTCAAAGGCCTTAGTTGCTTCAGGAGTCCATGAAAATGCATCTTTCTTCAATAATGTTGTTAGAGGTGGTGCTATTCTCCCATAATTCTTAACAAACTTGCGATAATACCCTGTTAACCCGAGAAATCCTCGCAACTGCTTTATGGTTGTGGGAACTTTCCATTCCTTAATGGCTTTAATTTTGTTAGGGTCCACTTTAACACCCTCGTGAGATACAATAAGACCCAGATATTCCACCTCTTGTACTCCAAAGAAACATTTGGACTTTTTTGCATATAATTGTTTCTCCTGCAATAGTTTGAGCACCCTGTCAACATGTTCCACATGATCCTTCCAAGACCTGCTGTAGATTAGTATATCATCAAAAAATACTAGCACAAATTTTCTAAGGAAGGGTTTGAAAATGGAATTCATCAACCCTTGAAATGTCGAAGGTGCATTGGTAAGGCCAAAAGGCATGACCAAAAATTCATAATGACCCTCATGAGTTCGAAATGCTGTTTTTGGAATATCTTCGGTCTTCATTCTAATTTGATGATATCCTGAACGAAGATCCAACTTGGTAAAATAAATTGCTCCATGTAATTCATCCAATAATTCATCAATCACAGGAATGGGAAATATGTCTTTAATGGTGAGCTTATTGAGCTCCCTATAATCCGGACACATTCGCCATGATCCATCCTTCTTGTGTACCAATACTACAGGAGCAGAGAAAGAACTTTGACTAGGTTGAATTATACCCGCCTCTAACATTTCTGCAATCATGCGTTCAATTTCGCTCTTTTGGAAGGAAGGATATCTATAAGGCCGGATGTTTGGAGGAACACTTCCTGGAATCAAATGAATAGCATGATCATGATCACGAATAGGTGGGAGTCCTTTGGGAGTTTCAAACACCTTGGAATGATTGTCCAAGACTTGTTGGAGATATGCAGAAATAGATGATTTTGATGTCGGAACTTCTAGTGAGCATAATTGTGCAATTACGCCTCATTGTTCTTTATTTAGAAGCTTTGTCATGACATTAGAGCTTATTATCCTTCCCGGCTTCCCTTCAATACCCCGTAATTCGACTTCCTTTCCTTCTGAAAAAAATTTCAAGAAAAGTTCTTGAAAATTAAAGCTACCGTCCCCAAAGATTGTAACCATTGTACTCCTAGTACAACATCAGCACCTCCCATAGGAATGGAAAGCATTGGACTAGTCAACACATATTCCCCCATGGTTAGCTTGATGTTATGGCATTTTCCAGGGCAATTTATAGTTCCTCCATTTGCAACCATCACTTGACATTCTGGTGCTGGGTATAGGAAACAATTTAATTCCTTGGCTACCTTACAATGAATAAAATTATGGGTGCTACCTGAATCAATCAACACTATTACCTTTTTCTTATTTATTTTTCCTTCTATCTTGAGAGTTTGAGGAGTGGTAATTCCTGCCAGTGCATTACACGATATGTTCGGATTCATTTCTTCCTCTTCTAGGGATGGTTCATGGTGTATATCCTCTTCTTGTTCATTTTTTTCTTCCTCTTCACAATCTATGTAAAATAATTTCTTCTCAACACACTTATGACCTTTAGTGTATTTGCTATCAAAACTGTAGAAAATCCCTTTTGCTCTTTTTTCTTCCAATTGTTGTGGTGTCAACGTTGTAGGTTGTGGAAATCTAGGTGTAGCAACACTTCCTTCTTTATAGAATTGAGTGGTAGGCTTCCTTGTCGCCATAATTTTACATTCAACTTTTCTTGCCAACCTGAATGCCTTCTCCAATGAATCGGGTTCCAAAACACGAACTTCATGTTGGATGTTATCCTTTAGAGTACCTATGAAGAGATCAATCCTGTGTTCCTCTGGAATATCAGTTACCCTTATATTCAATTTTTGGAAGTCCTCAATGTGCTGCCCCACTAAACCCTTTTGTTTGAGATTTATCAATTGGCTAAAGAAGGTGTTGCTCTTTGTATCCTCATAATGTGCTATCATTTCCTCGTAAAAATTGACCAAGTGACAATTTTTTTACGGGAGCAAAGCCATTGATACCATACAAATGTATTTTGTTCTAAATGTAAAGTTGCAATGCGTACCTTTTGTGTGTTTTGCACGTTATGGAGATCAAAATATTGTTCCATCTGCAGTATCCATGTTATAGGATCCTTTCCATCAAACTTCCTCATATCCATTTTTGGAATATGGTGGTTCTTCCCACCAACATTAGAGTTTATGAAATCATGATTAACACTTATTTTGTTCTCATCATGAGGTTCTTCTACTATCTTTTCACCATTAGGAAACATTTCTTGTATCAACTTTTTCAAACCTTCTATGTCTTCTTTTAGATCATTCTTCATGTTTTCCATGTTTTTTTCCATGTTGTCTTTCATGTCATCCATCTTAGCTTCCATGCCAGCTTCCATGCCATCCATCTTAGCTTCCACGCCTTTCTTCAAACTGTCCATCTTCACTTCCACGCCTTTCTTCAAAACTTCCATTTCATTTTTTGTTGCTCTTTGCAAGAGTGAAATTTGTTTCACTTGCTCTTGTAATTTTGATAGATCATGTTGCAATTCTTCATCTTCATGAGTCATAGTAGAGCCTTCTGAAGGCTTAATGGGTGTTGAATTATTTTTATGGGGCATATTTTAGAACCCAATACTGATATCTATTCTACAATATGCCCTTGGAATCAATTCAAATTGATTTTTCAAATAAGAATTATGCAATTCAGAAAAAACATAAACACCTTTTTCTTGCTTTTGAGGAGCTTGATATTGAAATTGGATTATCTCTGTGATTGCAGCACTTCAATATTTGAATTTTTGTACCAACGTAGCCCTCTGAATTATCATTCGAATGCCACAAGTCTGACCTGATTTGGATTCTCCAAGACAAAGTTGTGTCTAATATCCCACAATGATCTAATTATGGACTGGTTCAGTAGAGTGAATTTGTACAAATTTCCACATGTCACTTTTTTGTCCTTCGGCTCTGAAATTGATATCCAAGAAACTAAAATCTGTTTTCTTGCGACCGATTTTTAGGGCACTCCAATCCGATGCTCAAAGAGAGAGTTATGAAGATTTTCCCACGATCACCTCTTTGAGATGAAATTCTGGAGCCTGAAAAAGCACTACATTCCACAGATAATATCTCCAAAAATATTGTGAACCAAGATCTGAAATTTTTTTACGAGTTTCCTTAGGATTTCATCTTTGCACCATAAAAATTTCAGATTCTGAACCTTCGTAGAAAAAACATTATAGCGCAAATTCCACGATGACCTATTTAGAAGCCTGAAAAAAGACCTAACTTCGACAGATCATATCTCTGAAAATATTGCGAACCAAACTCTAAATTTTTTTGATGATGTTCCTCAGGATTTCGGCTTCGCACCCTAAAACTTTCAGCTTCTGAAGCTTCATAGAAAAAACGTTATAGCGAAAATTCCACGATGACCTATTTGGAGCAGCGAAACCCTAGAATCCAAAGCTCTGATACCAAATGTTGTGTAACCAGCTTCAAAAATAGAAGAAAAGAGATATCAACGCCTTAAGAATAAGGCACTTCAAGGGGGAAACCTCCAATACATTACATAAATGAACAATTCTTGGATGATACAATTTACAAAACCTCCTTTCTATATATAGGAGTCCATGGGGCCATGATGCAATCCTAGTGGGCCACAATGTAATCCTAGCCGACCTAAAAATAATAATTTAAGGGCACAATAATAACAAAATGGGGGTTACAAGGGTACAATAATAACAATAAGGGGGTTACACTATCAACAATAAGGGACTATACTAGTAATATAGGGACCTAACACACAGAAAATGCCCAAGGCTATGACAGCGCAGTTTTATTAAATATAATTGCTACTAGAGTATATGAATACATGGATCTACAATAATATAGCTCATACAATGTTGGGAGTGAAGATCTGGACTCCCAAAATCTATCTCAAGACAATCTTGGAAGGATTTCCTGAAATATGCAAAAGTACAAAAATGTCGGAGTTGCAGTCCTAGGACTGAGTAGCAGCTGCAACTCAAGAACTGGATGGAGATGATTGAATATGATGCAAAAGCTAAATAGACCTCCTCCAACGTATCTTCCAAGTGAAAGGCTGATCCTAACACTGAAGATCTCACCCTCCAATCAATCTCTGCAACCCTTACTGCAAACTCACTAAAAATAACGCAGTCAAGGAGAGGAACTACACTGTAGAGGATGGGAAATGGTTGGCCTGATGCCAAATATAGTGACATCAGCTCAAAATTACTTCTCACTAATCTCACAAAGGAAGTAATGCTTCCTCCTCTGAAAAACAAGCTCCGTAAGTGGTGTTGTGAAACCTCCACTGCAACACCCTGCAACACAACGTTATACTTCAGCAGAAATAACGTTGTAGCTGAATGAGGTGGTTTGGACTTAAGCCTGAATATGGAGAAATGAAATCCAAGATCCCTCAAGAGGCATCTCTTGAAAGGATAAGGAATTCCTAAACAGGAATGCCTTGTGCTAAGCAACACAACAATCTCAACTAAACAGTTGAAGAAAGCACAAATTCATACAGACCATAAAATCAATAATCAATAACATGTCTTCATATGGCTAATTTTCCCTCCTTTTATACAAATGGAAGCCCTCTCACCTTGGGTCCCACTAATTAGGATTTCCTCCACCAAGGAATATTCCTCCCACTATCTCTGCGCTGTCTCTAAAGATGATCTCCACCTCCTATCCCAGCGCTATTGAATTGGTCAAACCTGACCTTGTCCACATGAAAATGCCCCTTTTCACACACGAGGGTGTGAAATCCAGCTCCTATGATGATCCATTTTCACACTATGAGTGATTTTATTCATATTTCTGAAATGTATGGGCCTCATTGCCCATTTATTCATCTCCTAAGTGGACTCAACAAAAATCAATATTCCAATTAGCTGCATGCTAATTTTGGAATATTACAATCCTCCCCTCCCAAATGTTGCTTTTCCTCAAGAAATTGCAAGGATAGAACTGAGAAGTATCCCCTCCTCCTGCTATAGCATCCACATATGATATGCTCCAAGGAATGAGATGTTGTCTCATCAATAAATCTCCATATTGCCCCTCCAAAGCATGCAATCTAACTGAACAATTATCATCATGAACAAGTAGAGTAATCAAGGAGGCAATAAGGTGTTGTCTAGAGGTCCCTTTGAGGAATGGGATCTGAAATGTATTAGGAATCATCATTCCCATGTGGATCCTCCATCCCCAAGCAATCATCCATACAAAGTGAGTTACCTCCCAACTTGGCAACCCCTAAAAATTCTCCTCCACCTTTGGCTCCTGCAAAGTAGGTGGGCTAAAAATCTGAACATGGTAGACAAGGTAGCCTACCCCACGCTGTCCTCCTCTCCACTTAGGATAAGTGTAGAGTGTCTGCTAATCTTGGGCTGCAATAAGGTTTCCCTCAAGTGGAAATATGAAGACTAGATCTCCAAAGATATTTTCTCCAACGTTATGAACCATGTTGGCCCAAACCATTCCATATGTGATGGATTGGAAATCACCACGATATGGCATCCAATCAACCTCATGGCCCACCTCACAAAGAAACAAGCGTTTTGCTGTGGTGGCCATATTACCTCCCATGCTCCCATTAGAACATGTAATGCAAAAAGTGTGGGAATCCTCTTCCCCAAAGGACACATCCAACCAATGTGTCTCTCCCCCAATCATGCTCCCAATAAAAATAAGAACAACAAAAACGTAGGAACCATAATTAGAATCATACTTACTGCCATATGTAGCAAGGAAGAAGGAAAATGGCCCCTCAAATGCAGCCAACATAGTTTGACTCTCAACTACAATGGAGAATGACATAATGTGTGGCTTCTCAACCACTTGCTTGCTGCCCCAATCTCCTCACAAGTTTGGAGAAAGTATAGGATTTATGGTGCACAGTAAGCATGTTCTCCATAAGACATCTCCTCCGCAAGTCCTCCTAGGGAATGGCCATCAATACCGCTCATGGCCTCAAGTAGACCATGAGGTCTAGAAGGAAGAATTATCCTCCTTTGAGCAAAGTCCTGCACATATATGGTTAAGGAATGCACATATTTATACAAATCATTATGCAACCAAACAATATCCTTACCATATTTTTTTTTCATGCAAATGGAGTGGCTCATAGATGAATCCCCTCTCATTCTCAAAGAGAAAAGAGGTGGCTATGTTAACTCTTCCAAAGAGTTAGGTATCCCCTCCATCTCCACATGATCCATGCATCTCCTCAAATGTTGATATATCTCCTCCTCAAAGCCTTCCCAAAAGTACCCCTCCATGATGGTGTGGTATGCTCTCATAGAATAAGTGTGGCTGAAAAGGAAATCTTCATGAGCTGTTTGTAGTAACTTCTCCTTGAGCTTGGAATCTCTAGGTAAGAATATCCTACCATGATAGTAGATGACCCCATCTCTGACTGAATATCCCTCCTCATGCAAATGTTCATCCAATAGCATACAAGTAGAAAGATCCTTGGAATAATCCACTAATAGCTGGGACTTCCAATATGGATCTATCCTCGAAAGTGACAACGATAATGATCTATCACAAAGAATATCTGTCACATGAATGTCCTCCTCTTTGACATCTCCCATGCCAAAGATGCAAGTTGGAAGGTTGCTATCCTTCCCATGCTGCTTCTGCCACAACGTAGAATCTGAAGTGAGAGTGGGTAATGATGATTTTGAGAGAATTCCTCTCCCCTCCTTGAGTCTACCCAATACTCTCAGTGCTGTATCAAGCTCTGCCAAGGTCTCCACTCCTCTAAAATAAATGAGCGGTGCCTCAAAATGTGTAGCATCCCTCATCTTCTGCTGATCTGGTGGTCTCCCCGGTGAAATGCCTCCATGCAATGAGACATCAACATCAAGAGTAGACTGCATATATGAATGGACAAAATTTTCCATGCCCTCACTGCGCAAACTAGTCTCCCTCTTTTGTGCATCAACCTCCTGAAATGGATAAGGGTGTGTACTCCTCATCACATGATGTTTTTCATCCTCCCTATCTCCTCCTTTTATCTCCATGGTTTCACACTCTACCAATAATGGCACATGACAATCATGGGTTGTGCCTTGATCTCCACATATGAGATCCTGGGGACTTCCTTGCAATGATAAAAGAATCCATCTTGCTAGAGCAAGAGCTCCCTCTTCCTCTGCATGAGGTGCTAGACAAGCTCTAGACATGACAACATCATTGCCCTCAACTGTTTCTTCCTCTCCAATATGAATGGGCAACCTCCCAAGAATTGGATCCTCTTTTGAAAAAGGGATCTCCATGCCCTCTTGTTTAAGAATATGAGATATATGTATTTCCTCTAACAAGGTATGATGCAAGATTTCAACCTGCTCAATGGTTTTCTGAAGTGGAATTGAGCTCATAGGTTCCTCCCACACATGCAAGGTTTTTGTTTTTTTAGGTTTTTTTTGTTCCACCACATGTGTTTCATAATGTTTCTTATCAAATATTTCCACTAATGCCTTAGCGAACCTTGAATAAGAAGAATTATTTGCATTTTTCAAAGAAAAAGACTCAAATATCCACCATGCATAGGCCTTACCTCCAAAATGCAGCATTGCAACTTTGATGGCTTCATCTTCAGAAATTTGGTGATGTTGCAAATAGGTGTCTAGCTCCTCCATCCAAGCTCTAGCTGAACATGTAGGTGAACCATCAAAAGTAGATAGGAGAAATATACTCTTATTATTCAGCTTGATTCTCTCCACCTTGATCTTGCAAAACTCTGGAAAGGTGATATGATCTCTAAAATTCTGAGTTTGAGACTCATACTCTTGCAGAAAATCACTAAGAGTTTCTCTCTTAGGCATTTCTTCTTCTTATATCTCCCTCATACCAAATCTAGGCATAGGACTGCGCTGTGCATCATGATGTGTGGCTGCATTCTCACACTTATCATATGAAAATCTAGAGTTTTCTTCAGATTCAAACTCTCTTGGAGATTCTGTACACATCTCCCTTCTCATCTCCTTGAGATCTCTCTTAATACTCTACACAGTTTGAGAAAGAATCATTGAGAGCTTCTCTTCCTTCCTTCCTCCAAATAATCGAGTCTTCTTCTTGTCCTTTCTGTTCATCTTCTCTTCTTCTTGTCTTCTTGATAACATATTGGCTGAGATTCCATAGGCTGAGCCAAGATTATGCTCTGATACCACTGTAATATCCCAAAATGGGATGCAACAATACATGAACAAAAACCTGGAGTAGCAGTGATAAATAAACTCATAAAATGTAAGAAGAGCACATAGCCATCATATTAATGTTATAGCAGCAAAATGTATACAACATCTTGAGGAAATAATTACTCATGTTAGGCAGTACAAGCCTAAAGAAAGCATGTACATGAAATATGAATTATACTGCTACACAGAAAATGCCCAAGGCTATGACAATGCATTTTTATTAAATATAACTACTACCAAAGTATTTAAATACATGGATCTACAATAATATAGCTCATACAATGTTGGGAGTGAATATCTAGACTCCCAAACTCTATCTCAGGACAATCCTGGAAGGATTTCCTGAAATATGCAAAAGTAAAAAAATGCTGGAGTTACAGTCCTAGGACTGAGTAGCAGCTGCAACTCAAGAAATTGATGGAGATGGCTAAATATGACGCACAAGCTGAATATAAATCCTCCAATGGATCTTCCAAGTGAAAGTTTGATCCTAACACTGAAGATCTCACCCTCCAATCAATCTCTGCAACCCTTACTACAAATACTCACTAAAAATAACGCGGTCAAGGAGAGGGACTGCACTGTAGATGATGGAAAATGGTTGGCCTGATGCCAAAGATAGTGAAATCAGCTCAAACGTCCTCCTCACTGATCTCCCAAAGGAATGAATGCTTCCTCCTCTGAAAAACAAGCTCCAGAAGTGGTGTTGTGAAACCTCCACTGCAACACCCTGCAACACAACGTTATACTTCAACATAAATAATGTTGTAGCTGAAGGAGGTGGCTTGGCCTTAAGCCTGAATGTGGAGAAATGAAGTCCAAGAACCCTCAAGAGGCCTCTCTTGAAAGGAGAAGGAATTCCTAAACAAGAATGCCTTGTGCTAAGTAGCACAACAATCTCAACTAAACAGTTGAACAAAGCACAAAGTCATATAGACCATAAAATAAATAATCAATAACATGTCTTCATATGGCTACATACAAATGGAAGCCCTCTTACCTTGGGTCCCACTCATTAGGGTTTCCTCCACCAAGGAATCTTCCTCCCACTATCTTTGCGCTGTCTCTAAAGATGATCTCCACCTCCTATCCTAGCACTGTTGACTTCGTCAAAATTGACCTTGTCCACATGCAAATGCCCCTTTTCACACATGAGGGTGTGAAATCCAGCTCCTATGATGATCCCTTTTCACACCATGAGGGATTTTATTCATATTTATAAAATATATGGGCCTCCTTACCCATTTATTCATCTCCTAATTGAAATCAACAAAAATCAATATTCCAATTAGCTGCATGCTAATTTTGGAATATTACACATTATGAGGATACAAAGGGCAACACCTTCTTTAGCCAATTGATAAATCTCAAACAAAAGGGTTCAGTGGTGGAGTACATTGAGGACTTCCAAAAATTGAATATAAGGGTAACTTATATTCCAGAGGAACATAGGATTGATGTCTTCATAGGAACTTTAAAGGATAACATCCAACATGAGGTTCGCGTTTGGGAACCTAATTCATTGGAGAAGGCATTCAGGTTGGAAAGAAAATTTGAATGTAAAATTATGGCAACAAGGAATCCTACCACTCATATCTATAAATATGGAAGTGTTGCTACTCATAGACTTCCACAACCTACAATGTTGACACCACAACAATTGGAAGAAAAAAGAGAAAAAGGGCTTTGCTATAGTTATGATAGAAAATACACTAAAGGTCATAAGTGTGCTGAGAAGAAATGAATTTTACATAGATTGTGATGAGGAGGAAGAAAATGAACAAGAAGCTTCAAAAGAAGAGGATACACACCAAGAATCAACCCTAGAAGAAGAAGAAATGAGTCCAAACATATCGTGTAATGCATTGGTAGGAACTACCACACTTCAAACTCTCAATATAGAAGGACATATCAAGAAGAAAAAGGTAATAGTGTTGATTGATTTGGGTAGTACCCATAATTTTATTCATTGTAAGGTAGCCAAGGAATTGAATTGTTTCCTATACCCAACAGTGAAATGTCAAGTGATGGTTGCAAATGGAGGAAATATAAATTTCTCTGGAAAATTCCATAATATAAAGCTAACCATGGGGGAATATGTATTGAATAGTCCAATTCTTTCTATTCCAAGGGGAGGTGTTGATGTTGTACTAGGAGTACAATGGTAACTATCTTTGGGGACGATAGCTTTTAATTTTCAAGAACTTTTCTTGAAATGTTTTTTGGAAGGAAAGTAAGTCGAATTACGGGGTATAGTAGGGAAGCTAGGAAATATAATAAGATCTAATGTCATGAAAAATATTATGAAGAAAGAAAAATGAGGCGTAATTGCACAATTATGCTCACTAGAAGTTCCAACATCAAAATCATTTATTTCTCCAGATCTTCAAAAAGTCTTGGACAATCATTCTAAGGTGTTTTAAACTCCCAAAGGACTCCCACCTATTCGTAACCATTATCATGCTATTCATTTGATTCCAGGAAATTTCCCTCCAAACATCAGGCCTTATAGATATCCTTATGTCCAAAAGAGCAAAATTGAACATATGATTGCAGAAATGTTAGAGGCTGGTATAATTCAGCCTAGTCAAAATTCCTTCTCTACTCCAGTAGTATTGGTACACAAGAAGGATGGATCATGGCGCATGTGTCCGGATTATAGGGAGCTCAAGAAGCTCACTATTAAAGGTAAATTTCTCATTCCTGTGATTGATGAATTATTGGATGAATTAAGTGGAACAATTTATTTTACCAAGTTGGATCTTCGTTCAGGATATCATCAAATTAGAATGAAGACTGAAGATATTCCAAAAACAACATTTCGAACTCATGAGGGTCATTATGAATTTTTGGTCATGCCTTTTGGCCTTACCAATGCACCTTCGACATTTCAAGGGTTGATGAATTCCATTTTCAAACCCTTCCTTATAAAATTTGTGCTAGTATTTTTTGATGATATACTAATCTACAACAGGTCTTGGAAGGATCATGTTCAACATGTTGATAGGTTGCTCAAACTATTGGAGGAGAAAAAATTATATGCAAAAACATCCAAATGTTTCTTTGGAGTACAAGAGGTGGAATATCTGGGTCTTATTATATCTCACAAGGGTGTTAAGGTAGACCCTAACAAAATTAAATCCATTAAGGAATGGAAAGTCCCCATAACCATAAAGTAGTTGCGAGGATTTCTGGGGTTAACAGGGTATTATCGCAACTTTGTTAAGAATTATGGGAGAATAGTAGCACCTCTAACAAAATTATTGAATAAAGATGAATTTTCATGGACTCATGAAGCAACTAAGGTCTTTGAACATCTTAAAGAGGCAATGTGCCTAGCATGGGTCTTAGCTACGCTAGAATTCACAAAAACGTTTATTATGGAATGTGATGCCCCATGAAATGGAATTGGTGTTGTTTTAATGTAAGAAGGAAGACCCATTTCTTTTAAAAGTAATCCTATCAAAGGAAAGTATTTACAGAAAGCTATTTATGAGAAGGAAATGTTGGCAATACTATATTCACTAAAGAAATGGTGACCTTACCTAATGGGAAGATACTTGAAGGTAAAAACTGATCATGATAGTCTTAAACAATTTTTGGAGCAAAGACTATCTTCAAAAGAGTAGAAAAAATGGGTCACAAAGATGTTGGGTTATGACTTTGAAATCATCTACAAAAAGGGAAGTTAAATGTTGTTGCAGATGCACTCTCAAGAAAGGATGAGGAGGTGGAAGCATTGTTGTGTGCCATTTCTATTATCCAACCAGATTGGATAACTGAAGAAAGCGATGAATGGAAGAAGGATGAAGAAGTGTGGACACTCATTCAATAATTGCAGCAAGATCCTTGTACATCTGATACAGTTAGTTGGAAAAATGATTCCTTATGGTACAAAGATCACTTATATATTTGTAAGAATTCCCAACTAAAACAAAAGATTATTTTGGCATTGCACACTTCTCCTTTAGGAGGACACTCGGGATATTTAAAAACTTACCACAGGGTGAAGAAATATTTTTTTTGGGATGGCCTTAAATCTAATATTCAAAATTTTGTGGCAGAATGTTTGTTTTTCCAGAAAAACAAAGTTGACACAATTAAGATCCTGGGTCTTCTACAACCTTTATCCATTCCAAGTCAACGTTGGGAGGGGATTTCAATGGATTTTATCACAGGTTTACCTAAGTTAGAAGGAAAAAGTATCATCATGGTGGTAGTTGATAGACTTACCAAGTGTTATCACTTAGAAAAAATGAAGCATCATTTGACAAAGTCCTAGAGGTTTATGTGTCAAAGGTAGGGTTATAGGATTCATTTTTCATTACTTGGTCAAGGAAATTTTTTTATTTTTCTTATTCAGCTTATCCTAAGGTCTAAACCCTCCTAATTTCAATCCCCTCATGTCACATCAATCATAATTTTTTGAAATTTTCATTTCCCAAATATTTAGCACCAAAATGGTCATTTTAGCCAAGAAACCACAGTTTCATAGTGAAATACACTGAGAAATATCCCTTTTCGCTCCAAAAATGCTGATACGTTCGTAGCGAAAATGCCCAGAAATACACTAGGAATGCTACGGAAGTAAGGTTTCTTGTCTGTCATGCCAAATTGATTGTTAAGTGTTAGAAAATGATTTGAAAAGGATAAGTTAGATTCCATTCGTGTTAGTTAGGGTAAATACCAAGGTACATAGTCAGGGCTGAAGTCATTGTTATCACTCAGATTGAACCTCAAGCTGAAGAAGGAAATCTCGAGGTAACCTCAAACCAAACTTTGGACTTGGTATCTAACCCTACCAAGTCAGAGAGGGATATCTCTATAGAATCATAGCCAAGAGGGCTGGATGAAAAATATTTTAGGCTAGCTAAGGAATACAAGGGGTTTTGATTTTGATTTTAGGGTTGGGCTCACTGAACAGGGATTAGGTCAAGGGGAACAGATAAGGGCCAAGAGGATGAAATTGTAAACTTCTTGATGGGGAGAGGTAGGTAAAATATTTAACATTCAAAATGGATTAAATGAGATGAAAATACTGGTGAGGAGATATGGAAAGCATCTGGAATGTATTTTCCCTAAACTGAAGAAAATGAACACATTATACTGAATTTCCCAAAATAGAACATAAATAAATATGAATTTTGTCTTTAAAACTTGAAATCAAGTATATTATAGATGTGAAATGGTTTATTAATTAACAATATATTCTAACAAATCAATAGCAGAGAGGAAACTATGTCTAAAAATCATACCACAGGGATCCCAAGAAAATAGCTGCAATTTTCCATTAATGTCCAAGCCAGAATGATACTTGATCAATACAATCTATTCAACTGATGCCAACCATTAAAAATACTAAAAAACTACAACTTATAGACCTCAAAAACACTTCCTATAATCCTCAGGGGTCGAATCCATGAGTTGAGGGAGTTGTTACATCAAAAGTTGAATTGAAAGCTAGAGTCTAGGATGAGGAAAGTGACTCATTCCTATCTTTAAGAACAGATACATTTGACTTCAAACTAATGATTTACCTAATGTATATACCTTAGGTAAAAGTAAAATATGATATTTACATTGGTAGCTTTATCATTTACCCAAATAAAAAATGAAATAGAGGTGAAACTTCAAAATTTACTGAAACTGGTGAAAATGTAAATTTCCTAGTAAACACGCAATGCCATGAAAAAAAAATTGACCTATTTTGTAAGCCTTTTTTGGAGGCCTTAACCTTATCCAAATAAGATCCATGATAGTTCATTGGAAAGGTCTCTGAGTCTAGTTTCCAAATGTGCTTTCACATTCCAAAATGGTTCCCATTTTCCCTATAGAAAACCTATTCTCCCAAGACTGGTAAACGCGCAACGCCAAACTCAAAAAGAGGGTAGAAACATGATTGTTTGGTGGTGTTTTGCCTATTTGAGGGACCAGTTCTCCTCCAAATCTTCTGAAAATTTCTGAGGTTTATGTATTCATATTTAGGAACATGAGGATGCTAACCATTTTCCATTTGGATTTTCCAAAAAAGAGTGTAGCACCAGTGGCGTTGCACGTTTAGCCAATTTTCTGCATGCTAAACTGTCAAAAAAATCAAAATTTGCAGAAGGTGTGCCAAAATTGGAATTTGATTGCTGATCAAGGGTTTGAGGCCTAGAGGGACACCTTAGAAATAATTTTCAACTTCTCTTTCTCTTTTGACTCAGTCAAAGCCCGAATCTTTGCATGGGCTCATTTGAGCTTGGCCCTTACAATCCTGTTTCTCATGGCATATTGTTTTGCCATCTTCCTCTGAATATCAGTGTATTTATTTGCCTTCTATAGCAGGCCCTCTAGATTCAAATTGGCTCTCTCAAGCTAAGACTCTCTATCTTTACTAATCTCAATGGCAAGCAGCTCACTTGGAGTGAGCTGCTCTACCAATTCAACCTCTTTCTGCCTTTCTCAAGCTAAAGCCTTCTTTAGCCCAATTTTCCTCGGTCTCTGTCTCAGAAGCTGATATTCCTCATCATCACTATCATCACATCTACTCAAGGTTTCCTCTAGCAAGGCCTTGGCCTTTCCTACCTCTCTCTGAGCTTTGATTGTCTTGACTTCCCTGATGGTTTGCTTAGTCTTCAACTCCTAATTCTCTAGCTCAAGAAAGTCAATCACGTACCTTTCTCTATCAAGATTAGCTTGAAGCTCACTAATCTTAGCCTCCTTGCCTCTGATCAATGTATTGGTTATTCTAACCTCATCCTCATCATCAAGGTCAATCAACTGAAACTCCTGCTCAGTTTCATATTTGTCCTCCTGCTCAACAATGATAGGCTCTGTAGTATTTTCCTTGCCCTTGTCTACATGTTTTGCTGATGAAGAAAGCATGGCCCCTTTCACACCAGGTAAAGAAAACGCATGCTTGTGGCCTCTCTGATATGTCAAGGAAAATGGCTCAATATCAGCCATTTTTGTGTAAGCTTCCTCAATGTCCCTTTCACTGCTTGATGCTCTGGTATCATGTGGTGATGGTGAAGGGTTATAGAAAGGTGATGAGGTAGGATCAACATGAGGTGAGTGGATCTGAGTGGGTGGTGATGTATGAGTAGCGATATGTGATGGAGAAGGGGATACGGGAGGATGAGATGATGAAGGAATATCCTGCTCATGATGGCTAGGTGGGGTAGTGCAAACCTCATTTCCAATGAATGCATCCCATGAAATGTTTTTCTGCTGAAGCTGATGCATGACCACCATCTTGATGAGTGAATGATGAAATAGACTCTGCATTTTATGATTGTAATCCCTCTTTTGCATAATCTAGGCCATCTTGTGAATGCTGCGGAAAAGATAGTAAGGTAAATGTAGCATTCTAACTCTAGTGAAATGCACGAGGAGACAGATATGGTATGAGTAGAGTCAAGAAAACCTCCCCTCACAAGTGAAGTATTTCACAATTATTTTCATCATGGGAACATACCAGTCAAGGAGATGAGAGAAAGGGAAAATTGACTTCTTGTGTTCCTTGTACTAGGTTTAAGGTATGGTTCATAATAGCTCATGTCCAAGTTTTCTTGTTTAAACCACGTCTCTCCAACACTAGGGATCCCTATAGAAGGTGAAATGGAATTGGTGGACATATCAAAGGTAATCCCAACAAGATTAACATGTTTTTCATGTAGATTGATGATGAACAGTCTTGTTAAATCTGGGTGATTTTGGACTTGCTACACTCTCACAGAACTCAAAGCAGCTCACATGCTTAAAGAAAGACACAGTGAAAGGAGAGGAAATAAGTTATCTTGTAGTGATGGGTTCAAACATGGTTATTTTCCCTCCCTTATGGTCATTTCTTCTTGGAATTTGTGCCCCAATAATGCCACTATCTTCTTATTTTGACATCTCTAAACTTTGACTTATGAAACCCTAGGGTACATTGAGTGAAATGAGATGAGGAGAAGGGGATGAGATGGCTAGCTTTGAAATATGAAGGGAATGAGTGTAGATAATGAGTGAAGGGGCAAAATAAATCAATGAAAACCCTAAATCAATGAAATTACCCTGTCTATGACTAATATTCTGTTTAGGAGGATGAAACAAGTGTATAGACAGTGATCACAAACTAAAATTAGGGTTTCTTTTAGGGTTCCACTTCAGTTCATTCAAAAGTGACTAAATAGATTAGAAAAAAGGCTTATGACATGTACTTACTGCTTAGAAGTGCTTGGAGGACTTTCGGAGAAATTTGGAAGTGTTTTGAACTTGTTTGAATGGCTTGAACACTCAGCAAAGTTCATTGTTTAGGCGTGCAACGCCACTGTGTGAGTGTGCAACGTTTGTCCAAATGTGTAGTGTCTCCAAGAAGGCACGCAACACCTTCACAAAATACACGGGATTCTTCTGGAAAGGGCGCAACGCCACTAGGCAGGCGCACAGTGCCGGTTCAAACACGCAGCGTCGAGAAAATTTTCCCAATTTTGCTCAAAAAACTAAAAAATCATTCTTTGCTGAATACTTCTGATAATTACAAAGGCAACCATAGATCTTTTGAAATGTTTGATAGGATTTATAGGCATGTGGATTTAATTTAACTTGAAAAACCCACTTTCTAATGTTTGATGTCTTTTTCCTTTATCACTGATATTGTTTTGACACTTTTTGCATTGCAGGTTGCTGAAGTCATGGAGTTGGATTTTTTATTTTCTTACTGAGGCTTGAAATAATGGATTTGACATCTTGGGATTAAATTATTACATATAGTAGCATAAAATTACATTTTAAAAAATAAAATAAATTACATAGATTACTTTTCTATCAAAATGGCATTTTGATAAAAAACTCTTCAAACTTAAAATACAACCTTTGAAGTATAATGAAACCATCATAATGATCATATTAAATCCCTCTCATAGACATGATGATCTCATTGGAATGAAAGAGTGACCTTAAAAAATGAAAAACCCTAATGACCTAATGAGACTTCTTTTTTGACCTGATTTTGAATGGGATTTTGACTTAAAAGATTTTCAAGTAAATCAGAGCATTTTCATAGGTTTTATTATGCTAAAAGGGACATGGGAATGAGTGAAAAATATGAATCTTGGAGGGAGAACAAGTTTATTTGACAAGGACAACCACCAGTGGAGAAAATTTATGTCATGACCTAACGGAATGATAAAAAAATTATTTCAGTATGGGACACCTAAGATGCACATGCAAATGTGTTTTGATCTCTGGTGGAAGTATACCAATACTGACACTAACAATCATCATCACCATTTTAAGCATGTATTAGTCATCATTAGGATATGAGTGGTCATCGAACTTCAAAATATTTCCAAATTGAATAATTTTTCATTCTCCATTTCTTCTTTGCGTGATATTGAGCTCCGGAGAGCTATTTCATTAAGGCCAACCTGTGGCTGGTTTCTTTAAAAGGATTACAGATACCACTTATCAAGTGAGGAAGAGAATATTTCAAAGAAATATGGTTACAAAAAGGAAGACAAATAAAGGAGGCCAATGTCTCAGATATGAGCCATCAGATATGAACCTGATTAATGAAGACCCAACAGCTGTAGAAATCTTCAGAAGGACAAGACATTTACAGTTTTGTGAAATATTACAAGGATGCCATGTACAGGTTTCCAAAGAATTTTCCCTAAAATTCAATGGAACAACTACTAAAGTGGGGATGCTAAATCTCAATATTACACCAAATATCATTGCAGCAGCAACAGGGATTCCAAGAGGACAAGAAAAATGGTTCAAAGGGTTCAATTTCAACATGGAAGAGTGAAAAGATTTTATCAAGCCAGAAAGTAGTGAAGTTAACCTTACAAATGCCATTCTAAGGAGCTACATGAAGGACAATTTCCCCAAGCTACTACTCATTATCCAGAAATATTTCACATGTGAAGGAAGATATCATAAATTCTATTCTTACCACTTCAAGCTTCTCCTCCACTTTGTTGGTAAGATATCTCTTGAACTTCCTTTCTATTTACACAGAAGCCTAGCAAAAATGGCAGATAAATTTCAATAAAAATGTGAGGGAAGTGAAACATCACTTTTTCATCATGGCTTAATAAAATTTTTGGTATTAGATGAGTTACAAAGACTAGGTAGAGACTAGTCTTCATTTTTGTTTATTAGTGGTTTTGAAATGGATACTCTTACCCCTAAAAGAGCTCCAAAACCTAGAGAGTTACCATCACCTTTAGTGGCAGAACAAAGTGAACCAGGAGGGGCAGAGAAAACTAAATCAGTCATGATGGAAACAGATTAGTTGCAGAGATTTGATACACCCACTGTTCGACCTACAAAACAAAATTCAATAATGATCAAACCTGCAAAACAAGAGCAAGCTGTGAGTAAACAAAGTGGCAAAATGATAACAAGGAGCCAAACAGTGGCTAAAGGAAATTTAGAAGACATACTAAATGTCATTGATATTGAAGAGACTCCAATAGTACAGACTAAGGATATAGAAGAAGGTGGACATAAACTCAAGAAAGCTAAATCTGCAAAGAAACTAGAGTTTAAAGGTGAGGATGAAGGTTTTATGTTTTAGGATAGGAAGCCCATGACAAGGCATGCTAGAAAACTTTTGGAGAGAAGCAGAGAAGTTCATCCAGCCACTGACATTGTCCAGCCACCACAAGAAATTATTGATCTTTCATCATCTGCTGAAAAAGATCCAGTTAACAAGCCAAGGAAAGGAAAGGAAAAAATAATTAAAAAAATAGAGTTTGAAATCCTTGAAGAATAGTTGAGGTTAGCTAACCATGAAATTTCAGTTATGAAGAAGGAGGCAAGGAAACACAATATCCAAAAGGTTCAGTTTGAAAATTTTAAAGAAGTTTGGGAAGAGCAGGTTGACATTGTATCAAAGGACTTAGACAACACACAACAGTTAATCAAATGGAAAATGTCATTGAGAAAAGAGGTGAAACATGTCAAAAGAATGAACTTGCATTTGAAATCTACCAACAGGAAGCTAAAGGATCAAGTTAAAGACCTCCAAGAACAATTGGAACTAATCCATGAGGAGTTGGAGAAGAAGGGCCTAAAGATGACAGTAGTTGAGGAGCCAATAGCTCAACTCATCATCAATGAGGAAGAAACACCTCAAGAATCTTAGTTTGGGATGGTTTATATTTTTTAAAGTAAATGACATGTTGAAAACCAAATTATTACAGTTGGAAGGTACATTTTTAAAGCTAGGCAGAAATCTAGAATTTAAACAGTTTTCAGCAGTTTCGTAGCGTTTCCTAGGCTTGAAGCCAGGAAAATGCTACGAAACCACCTGTAGCCTTATTTTTGCATAAAAAACCACTTTTGGTAACTTTCAAGAGCAGGAAATGATAGGAAGGATGTGTTATAACATGATGAAGACCATGCAAGAGAAAAGAAGAAGAAATTCTAATGGAAAAGTTAATTTTTTGTACGTTACGAAACTGTCATACTTTCGTAGCATGCTGTTTTGAAGGTTTATGAGCTGGTTTTTGGGTAGTTTTGAACAAGTGGATACTTTCAAAGGGTCAAGGGACTTTGGCAACAGTCATGCAAGACTTGAAGATCATGAGATGAATACAACTCATCAGCCAAACCATTCGTTGAAGATAAGGACCTATTTTCCTGAAAAATAGGGTTTGTTTCAAGATTTGGAGGAGGGTAATCAAGATCTCAAGTAGTGATGAGATCCATGATAGCTCATTCAAACATGTGAATCATTAGTTTTCATATGTATAACTGTTTCAAGAGATAAGGTAGTTGATGTAATAACTAGTTTTTGGAGTCCTATTAGGAGAAGGACAATTTAATAGAATAGCTATCATTTTCTCATTAAAGTAGATGTTTTCTTGTTATGAAAGGTGCCATTAGGAAAAGTTAGATGAATCTATCCTAGAGGAAAATCATCTCTCATGTAACAAGTCTATTAAAGGGCAGATATTTCAATTTGTAAAGGGTTGGATATTTTTTGGCAATACTGCAGCTTTATGTAATTTCACTGTTTTCAGTAATACAGAGGACTTTTACATGACCAACCTGAGATTCTCATGGATTTTTTAGTGCTTATTTGATCTATACTTTCTATTTGTACCATTTGCAGTGGTTTTCATATTTAATACTCAAAATTCATAGGTGTATGCTCTGACTTCCTTTATTGATGAATTGGCTGTGTTATTTTATGTTTCATTTGTGATTTACCTCTGCTAAAAATTCTTACCTGCCTCAGCTTCCATATCAATTGAAATTACTATTGAATTACTGAATTTTTTGACTCCATAAGCCCAATGATTGCAAACTTATACTCTTTTCAACCTACACACATCACAAGCAAGTTATTTTCCAAGTAAAGTTAGCCATCTAGTTCATCATAATCAAATATCATTAACCCCTTTTGAGAGAGCCCTCTTAGACTGAAGAGGCTAAGGTTCAGTTACAAGTTGGTTTGAAAAAGTTACATGAAGTTGTCTGATTAGCATCCAATCAAGTGCAATTTTGTGATAACATTTTGGTCCGTCTGCCGGGAGTCTGAAGATATACATCTCCCGAAATTTTTTGGCTGAACTCTTGAAGGTAGTAGGAGCTTAGAATCTATTCGAGGTTGCAACTACCTTGGCGACTCCATTTTTGAATAATTTAAAATTTCATATATTCATGGTGATTCCAATGGACTTATGAAGAACTCAGATGCTTCCATTCTTGTTTCAAGGTATGCATGTATAGATTTTTCAAAATTTATGGCTTCCCAAATCATTTTCCCAAAGATGCATATTTTTTAAGGAATGTTCCAAAATTCGATGGGAAAGATTTGTGTTTGACCTTGAAGTATATATCAGATTTTCGTGACTTTACTGAGCTTCTTAGAGTCAGACATGAAGATATTTTCATCATATTTTTCTATGATTCATTTCAAGGGAAATGTAAACAGTGGATTGAAAGCTTTCCTATCATAACTATTAAGTCGTTTGCAGATTTTTTGCTTATTTTTTTGGAAACATGGATGGAAAGAACAGGGTTGGTGGCAGACTCTCCTTCCATTCAAGGTTTTAAACAATGGAATGATAATCATAGTAATGGGGAAGTGGATGAAAATTTTTCTTTGTCCTTGTCTTCTTATTTAAAGTCATTTGAGTGCTAGTCAGAAGATAAGATTCATTTTTTGGATGAATTTGCTAAGAACATCGAGAAAGACATTGAAGTTTTAGAAGACCAAATTCAATCCTATAGTCTTCATGATCAAGATCAGTCTTTTCAAAAAAAATTCATGCCAGAACACAAAGAGAGGGTGTTGCTAACTTTCTCTTTTGAGATTGAAGAAGAATACCTTGTTCTTGAAAATCAGTTTGATAGAACACAACTAAAATCTTGTGTTGCTGAGAAAATCATATATGAGTTGTCCAAGCTGCAGAATGTCTTGAGAATCATCAAACAAATTATGTCTTCTATGATCCTATAGCTGACTACATGGAAGAGTTCTACAGTCCAAAATTCCAGCTATATTTTCATTATGAAGATCAGATACATCTTATGTTGCCTTGGTCATTTTAGTATCCTGTTTACTTTTGGTTCAAGCGCAGTCAAGAGGTTCAAGTGTCAGATCATATCAATGACTGGCTTCATTGGAAGTTTCATTATTCTTGAATCAAACATGAATATTGCAGTTGCTAGGGTAGGTAGGAGTGTGTGTAAATAAGCTCAAGTAGACTGATCATATTTTTAGTAGGTACAAATTTGGTTTTTCAGTAGTAATCATCAAGCTTGAGCCCGAGGTGAAGGCCATTAGAGTTTGAAGGAAGCTTAGAAAATTTCAGAGTTTTTATTTCTAAGAAGATGGATGGCACTGGAACTACAGGTTATTTGGTGTACCATAGGGACACACCATCCCAAGTGGAGCCATTGTTATCACTCAGAAAAAATGAAGCATCATTTGACAAAATCCTAGAGGTTTATGTGTCAAAATTAGGGTTATAGGATTCATTTTTCATTACTTGGTCAAGGAAAATTTTCTATTTTTCTTATTTAGCTTACCCTAAGTTCTAAACCCATCCTCTTTCAAATCACCTCATGTCACATCAATCATAATTTTCTGACATTTTTCATTTCCCAAAGCTTTAGCACTGAAATGGTCATTTTAGTCAAGAAACCATAGTTTCGTAGTGAAATACATTGAGAAATTTCACTTTTCTCTACGCTGATACTTTCGTAGAGAAAATACCCAGAAATACACTAAGAACTCTACGAAAGTAAGGTTTCCTGATTGTCATGTCAAATTAGTTGTTAAGTGTCAGAAAAATATTTGGAAAGGATAAGTTAGATACCATTCATGTTAGTTAGGGTAAATATCAAGGTTCATAGTTAGGGCTGAAGTCATCATCACCATTTTAAGAATGTATGAGCCATCATTAGGATATGAGTGGTCATCGAACTTCAAAATATTTCCAAATTGAGTCATTTGTCATTCTCCATTTCTTCTTTGCGTGATATTGAGCTCTGGAGAGCTATTTCATTAAGGCCAAGCTATGGCTGGTTTCTTTCAAAGGATTGTAGATACCACTTATCAAGCGAGGCAGAAAATTATCACGAGTCAGAGAATTATCAAGCAAGGTAGATAAGACTTAAAAGAACTATGGCTGCAAAAAGGTAGACAAATAAAGGTGGCCAATGTATCAGATATGAGCCATTAGATATGAACCTGATTAATGAAGACCCAACCACTGTAGAAATATTCTGAAGGATAGGATGTTTACAGTTTTGTGAAAGATTACAAGGCTGCCATGTAAAGGTTTCCAAAGAATTTTCCCTAAACTTCAGTGGAAAAACTACTAAAGTGGGGATGCTAAATCTCAATACTACACCAGATATCATTGCAACAGCAAAAGGGATTCAGAGAGGACAAGAAAAATGGTTCAAAGGGTTCAAGTTCAACATGGAAGAGTGCAAAGAGTTTATCAAGCCAGAAAGCAGTGAAGTTGACCTTACAACCGCCATTCCAAGGAGCTGCATTAAGGACAATTTCTCCAAGCTACTGCTCATTATCTAGAAATATTTCACATGTGAAGGAAGATATCATAAAGGCTATTCTTACCACTTCAAGCTTCTCCTCCACTTTGTTGGTAATATATCTCTTAACCTTCCTTTCTATTTACATAGAAGCCTAGAAAAAATTGTAGATAAAGTTCAAGCAAAATATGAGGGAAGTGAAACGTCACTATTTCATCATGGCTTAATAAAATTGCTGGTTTTAGATGAGTTACAAAGACTAGGCAGAGACTGGTCTTCATTCCTGTTTGTTAATGGTTTTGAAATGGATGCTCTTACCCCTAAAAGAGCTTCAAAACCTAGAGGGTTACCATCACCTTTAGTGGCAAAACAAAGTGAACCAGTAGGGGCAGAGAAAAATGAATCAGTCATGATGGAAACAAAGCAGTTGCAGAGATTTGATACACCCATTGTTCCACCTGCAAAACAAAATTCAATAATGATCAAAACTGCAAAACAAGAGCAAGCCGTGAGTAAACAAAGTGGAAAAAGGATAACAATGAGCCAAATAGTGGCTAAAGGAAATTTAGAAGACATACTACATTCCATTGATATTGAAGAGACTCTAATAGTCCAGGCTGAGGATATAGATGAAGGTGGACATAAAATCAAGAAAGCTAAATCTGCAAAGAAACTAGAGTTTGAAGGTGAGGATGCAGGTTTTATGTTTTAGGCTAGGAAGCCCATGACAAGGCATGCTATAAAACGTTTGGAGAGCAGCAAAGAAGTTCAACTAGCCACTGAAACTGTCCAGCAACCACAAGTTATTATTGATATTTCATCACCTGCAGAAAAAGATCCAGTTAGCAAGCCAAGGAAAGGAAATGAAAAAGTAATTGAAAAAATAGAGTTTGAACTCCTTGAAGAACAGTTGAGGTTAGCTAACCATGAAATTGCAGTTATGAAGAAGGAGGCAAGGAAACAAAATATCCAAAAGGTTCAGTTTGAAAAGATGAAACATGTTTGAGAAGAGTAGGTTGACACTGTATCAAAGACCTTAGACAACACACAATAGTTAATCAAATGGACAATGTAATTGGGAAAAGAGGTGAAACATGTCAGAAGAATGAACTTGAATTTGAAATCTACCAGCAGGAAGCTAAAGGATCAAGTTAAAGACCTCCAAGAACAACTAGAACTAATGCATGAGGAGCTGGAGAAGAAGGCCTAAAAATGACAGTAGTTGAGGAGCCAATAGCTCAAATCATCATCAATGAGGAAGAAACACCTCAAGACTCTTAGTTTGGGTTGTTTATATTTTTTAAAGTAAATGAAATGTTGAAAACCAAATTATTACAGCTAGAAGGTACATTTTTAAAACTAGGCAGAAATCTGGAATTTACACAGTTTTCAGCAGTTTCGTAGCATTTCCTAGGCTTGAAGCCAAGAAAATGCTACGCAACCACCTGTAGCCTTATTTTTGCATAAAAAAATATTTTGGTAAATTTCACGTGTAGGAAATGATAGGAAGGATGTGTTAGAACATGATGAAGACCATGCAAGAGAAAAGAAGCAGAATTTCTGATGGCAAAGGTCATTTTTTGTACGCAACGAAACTGTCATACTTTCGTAGCATGTTGTTTTGAAGGTCTATGAGTATGTTTTTGGGTAGTTTTGAACAAGTGGATACTTTCAAAGGGCCAAGGAACTTTGCCAATAGTAATCCAAGACTTGAAGACCTTGAGATGAAGACAACTCATCAGCCAAACCATTCGTTGAAGATAAGGACTTGCTTTCCTGAAAAAAAGGGTTTGTTTCCAGATTTGGAGGGTAATCAAGATGTCAAGTAGTGAAGAGCTCCATAATAGCTCATTCGAACATGTGAATAATTAATTTTCAGATGTATAACTGCTTCAAGAGATAAGGTAGTTGATGTAATAACTAGCTGTTTGAGTCCTATTAGGAGAAGGACTATTTAATAGAATAGCTATCATTTTCTCATTAAAGTAGATGTTTTCTTATTATGCAAGGTGTCATTAGGAAAATTTCGATGAATATAGCCTAGAGGCAGATCATCTCTCATGTAACAATTCTATTAAAGGGCAGATATTCGAATTGGTAAAGGGTTGGAGATTTTTCGGCAATACTAGAGATTTATGTAATTTGACTGTTTTCAATAATACAGAGGAGTTTTACTTGACCAAACTGAGATTCTCATGGAGTTTGTAGTGCTTATTTTATCTATACTTTCTATGTGTACAATTTTCAGTGGTTTTCATCTTTAATACTCAGAATTCATAGGTGTATGCTTTGACTTCCTTTATTGATGAATTGTTGGTGTTATGCCATGTTTCATGTGTGATTTACCTTTTCTAAAAACTCTTACCTGCCTCAGCTTCCATATCAAGTGAAATTACCACTGAATTACTGAATTTGTTGACTCCATAAGCCCAATTATTGAAAAATTATAATCTTTTCAACCTACACATATCACAAGCAAGTTATTTTCCAAGTAGAGTTAGCCATCTAGTTTATCATAATCAAATATCATTAACCCCTTTTGAGAGAGCCCTATCAGACTGAAGAGGATAAGCTTGAGTTACAAGTTTGTTTGAAACAGTTACATGAAGTTGTCTGATTAGCAGCCAATCAAGTGAAATTTTGTGATAACATTTTGGTGTGTCTGACGTGAGTCTGAAGATATACATCTCTTGAAATTTTGAAGCTGAACTCTTGAAGGTAGTAGGAGATCAGAATCTGTTTGAGGCTGCAACTACCTTGGGGACTCCATCGTTGAAGAATTTAAAATTTCATAGATTCATGGTGATTCCACTAGACTTATGAAGAACTCAGATGCTACCATTCTTATTTCAAGGTATGCATGTATATATTTTTAAAAAAATTATGGCTTCGGTTGGGTTTCCCATGTTTTGGAAAGATTGGCAATACCAAAAGATGAGACAACATCAAACCAATTTCAGACCTCAGGATCTAGCCCTACTGGGTCCAGAGAGGGATCTCTCTATATAAGAAAAGGTTTTATGTCTTTGAAGCTCAAAGTTTAAGATATTAGGCTAGTTATAGGCACGAGGTTTTTTTGTTTGATTTTTGTTTGGTTGTTGGGAATCAGGAAATAAGGGTTCAGTATAAGACAAGGATGAGAAAATAAGGTTTTAGGCAAAGGATATATGGCTCAGAGAACATTCAATACCATTGGGAAATGGAGTCAGGAAAGGGTTTACTTGCTATTCAATATGCAGGCTTTCAGTTGGGCTAGTCATCTAAAGCATTGGATATTAAAGATGATAATGTGGCATGAAATGGTAAGAGAGAAGGTGAAAGCAAGGAAACCTCCAAGGTGACCTTTCAGGAATCAGATCCAGGGACATGACATGCCGTTGGACAACCTGTGATCCAAAACCTAAAAGGATAACTCTTCAGACAAGGAGACATTAAATATTTAAACACAAAGGTGAAGACCTAAGATCAGAGAGAGACTTTGAACTCTCAATTCTTTGGCATACAGCTTAAGGGATCTTAGAAAGTTTCAATTAATTGAAAGGGACCCTAGTGAGACAGAGACAGAGTTCCAAAACCCCCAATATCCTAGCTCATTCAATTAAAACATACCAAGAACATCTAAGAATAGATTCATTAATTCATACATCAGCGAGCAGTACATCTGACCACCACACTGGTTAAATTAGCTTGAAATAAATCCTTAGATAACACATACAGCAGAAAACATTGAAGGCAGGGAGAGAAGAAACATAGGGTACCTAACAAGGGTAAATCCTATACCATATTTCTGATGCGTGCAAGAAGAAATGAAATGAGATGAAATACAAATCAATTAAAGACAAAGATAGAAAAACATCACCGTTGCTTTAAATCAGGATCCAAAGAAATGTGCTTGTCATATTAAAGAGCAACACCAGTCAAGTACACCATTACCAATATCTTGATATTCAGTCTGAAAACATCTTCCTTAGCCTATCTTACAACTTTACACAGAGAACATGTCTCAAGAGAAACAACTTGCAGTTCACAGATATCCGATCAACAACCTTACAATGAGTTTCTTCATGAATTTTATAGCTGAAAAAGAGGTTGAGGAGGTAGATGGAAAAATAAATGTAGCATTAAAACTTCAGAAGAGGAAGAGGGTCGAGACCCCATTCTATTTTAAATTCTTGGCATTTATCTCTGGTACTCTTTGGATGAAAGAGTGGTCTTCATCAGGATGCAATTTACTCCAGGTATGTCTTTGATGTACTTGCTGTAGCACCTCTGTAGAACTCTGATGAACTGAAAAAAAGCATATCAACGATTTCAGCTCTACCATACTGTGTAACAAATGTGTCTAATAGCATTAGGACTATTGTCAGGGGGGAAAACTTCTCATGGACACAACGTAAGTTCAAACCGTATGAGTATTATGTCCTTTCTTAGGAGGAGACATTCTACTGATGTAAACACCCTGATGATGTGGTTTTTTGTGCGTTGGACTTTCTGAGTGATCCATGGGGTCTTTGATCTAGCACCTTGCCTTTAAATAATTGGATTAAGACTCAAAATCTTCAATTACAGGCCTTAAACGCTCTGTTTTCTCACTGATACTCTTTGCCGCTCCATGATTGCCTCTGTCCGTGAAATTGGAACTTTAAATGGTGTTGGGAAGTCTTGCATGGTTGAACTCTATACCTTTAATGGATATTTACGTTCTCAACACCTTCTCAGGCCTTTCTCTGTGCTCTGTGCCAATATAATAGCGCCTATGAACCATGGCGGTTTTCCGCCCACCTGTAACCCTGCAAAACACGTAAACACGTTAAGAAAACCATGCATGGGGAGGGTGGATGCAATGGGGGAAATGAGAATGGTAGCGCAACCTAGTGAAATGATGGAATAGTGCAGGATGATGGTGGAAAACATAGCAAACAGTGGAAAATGGTCTGGTGAAAGTTGGCAGAATGCAACAAATTTTAATGCAAACATTGAGCATTTGACCTTTGAATGAAATATAAAGGGGATGGATGAAAATGCGAAAAAATATATGAAATGGGTGACGTGGTGGGACCCGGTCAATGGCGGGGCATGCATTTAATCTGGACCGTCCGATCTCAGGAGGAGATCGACGGTTGTAAGTGCATTGGAGGGCAACTGATGGTGGGCCAGGGATCCCTTTTTCCTTGGATTAACTCCCGAGCATCTTCGTGGCGCGATCACCGTTGGATGGATAGATTCAGATCGGACGGTGTACACACATATCGCGTCGGGTCCATAGCCAAAATTTAACGCGCGATGAGGGCGGTTTCCCAATAGTGCTCAGAGCCACGTGTTGGCTGGTGAATGGCATCACTGCCAAACGAAAAATACCACCCTCCTCTCAAAGGTGGTGCGATAGAAACCGCCAGTTTCTGCACAATTCTTTGGCGCAGGGACCACCAGGGTGGATGAAATATGGACCGTCAATCTACGGATCAGATCGACGGTTGTGATGCAATTAGAGGGGTGAATGGGGGGGCCACGAATGCTACGGAGTTTGCGAAGACCGTCCGATCTGTACAGATCGATGGTTAATAGCGCTCCTGATATCCAATTGCGATAAGCGCTTCCCGGGCTAGCGCTTGGTTTTAGCACCCAGTTCATGTGGGGGGGAAATGGTTTTGGGGGCCTGGCCAAAAGGGGCTAGCCTGATATATATGAAAAGAGTCATTTTTAGCCAAAAGGAGGGGTTTTTAAGGCTAAAAGAGGAATTCGATAGAGGTAAAAAAGGAGTTTAAACTCGAATGAGGGAACCTCACTTGGTTTTAGAGGGTAAATGGGTGGTTTAGGGGATTTTGGGAGGGACTGCTGGGGTAAAAAGGGGGACTTTGTCAAAGGGGAAAAAGGGTTAAAATGGGACATTCTGCAGGGATACAAGGGGCAAATGAAGGCCTTTTGGAGCACCATTTTTTTACAATCAGTGAGACCTTTTGGATGGAAACAACAGTGAGGATCTTTAAAAAGGAAATGGATCCGCAGAGGCTTCAATGATGAGATATTTTAATGGGAAATGTATCTCTTGAAGGCTCATAAAACAACTTAGCCACCTATTTGCTTGAAAAAAAATTCATAGGGGGCTAACAACTTCCCACATCATTTTCCCGAAGATGCATATTTTTTAGGGAATGGTCCAAAATTCAATGGGGAAGATTTGAGTTTGACCTTGAATTATATGTCATATTTTCGTGACTTTACTGAGCTTCTTAGAGTCAGACATGAATATATTTTCATCATATTGTTCTATGATTCATTTCAAGGGAAATGTAAACAATGGATTGAAAGCTTTCCTATCAGATCTATTAAGTCATTTGTAGATTTTTGGCTTATTTTTTTGGAAACATGGATGGAAAGAATAGAGTTGGTGGAAAACTCTCCTTCCATTCAAGGTTTTAAACAATGGAATGATGATCACACTAATGGGGAAATGGATGAAATTTTTTCTTTGTCCTTGTCTTCTTATTTAAATTCATTTGAGTGCAAGTCAGAAGATAAGATTCAATTTTTGGATGAAGTTGCTAAAAACATTGAGAAATACATTGAAGTTTTAGAAGAACAAATTCAATCCTATAGTCTTCATGATCAAGGTCAGTATTTTCAAAATATTTCATGCTAGAACAAAAAGGGAGGGTTCCGCTACCTTTATCTTTTGAGATTGAAGAAGAATACCTTGTTCTTGAAAATCAGTTTGATAGCACATAACTAAAATCTTGTGTTGCTGAGCAAAGCATATATGAGTTGTCCAAAGCTGCAGAATGTCTGGAGAATCATCAAACAGATTATGACTTATATGATCCTATAGCTAACTACATGGAAGAGTTCTACAGTCCAAATTTACAGCTATATTTTCATTATGAAGATCAGATACATCTTATGTTTCCTTGGTCATTTTAGTATCCTGTTTACTTTTGGTTCAAGCGCACTCAAGAGGTTCAAGTGTTAGATTAGATCAATGACTGGCTTCATTGGAAGTTTCATTTTTCTTGAATCAAACATGAAGATTGCAGTTGCTAGGGTAGGTAGGAGTGTGTGTAAATAAGCTCAAGTAGACTGAGAATATTTTTAGTAGGTACAAATTTGGTTTTTCAGCAGTAATCATCAAGCTTGAGCCCGAGGTGAAGGCCATTAGAGCTTGAAGGAAGCTTGGAAAATTTTAGAGTTTTTATTTCTAAGAATATGGATGGTACTGGAACTACAGGTTCTTTGGTGTACCATAAGGGCACACCATCCCAAGTGGAGCCACTGTTATCACTCAGAAAAAATGAAGCATCATTTGAAAAAGTCCTAGAGGTTTATGTGTCAAAAGTAGGGTTATAGGATTCATTTTTCATTACTTGGTCAAGGAAAATTTTTAACTTTTCTTATTTAGCTTACCCTAAGGTCTAAACCCACCCTCTTTCAAATCCCCTCATGTCACATCAATCATAAGTTTCTGAAATTTTTCATTTCCCAAATATTTAGCACCGAAATGGTCGTTCTAGCCAAGAAACCATAGTTTTGTAGCGAAATAGACTGAGAAATTTCACTTTTCGCTATGAAATTGCTGATACTTTAGTAGAAAAAATGCCCAGAAATACACTAAGAATGCTAAGAAAGTAAGGTTTCCTATCTGTCATGTCAAATTAGCTGTTAAGTGTCAGAAAATGATTTGAAAAGGATAAGTTAGATTCCATTCATATTAGTTAGGGTAAATATCAAGGTACATAGTCAGGGATGAAGTAATCATAACCATTTTAAGCATGTATGAGTTATCATTAGGATATGAGCTGTCATCGAACTCCAAAATCTTTCCAAATTAAGTCATTTTTCATTCTCCATTTCTTCTTTGTGTGATATTGAGATCCAGAGAGCTATTTCATTAAGGCCAAGCTATGGCTAGTTTCTTTCAAAGGATTGTAGATACCACTTATCAAGCGAGGAAAAAATTTATCAAGCGAAGCAGATAAGACTTCAAAGAACTATGGCTTCAAAAAGGAAGACAAATAAAGGTGGCCAATGTCTCAGATATGAACCTGATTAATGAAAACCAAACAGTTATGAAATATTTGGAAGGATAGGATGTTTACAGTTTTGTGAAAGATTACAAGGCTTCCATGTACAAGTTTCCAAATAATTTTCCCTAAAATTTTGTGGAACAACTACTAAAGTGGGGATGCTTGATCTCAATATTACATCAGAGATCATTGCAGCAACAACAGGGATTCCAACAGGACAAGAAAAATGGTTCAAAGGGTTCAAGTTCAACATGGAAGAGTGCAAAGAGTTTATCAAGCTAGAAAGAAGTGAAGTTGACCTTAAAAATGCCATTCCAAGGAGCTGGATGAAGGAAAATTTCTCCAAGCTACTGCTCATTATCATGAAGTATTTCACATGTGAAGGAAGATATCATAAAGGCTATTCTTACCACTTCAAGCTTCTCCTCCACTTTGTTGGTAAGATATCTCTTGAACTTCCTTTATATTTACACAGAAGTCTAGCAAATATGGCAGATAAAGTTCAAGCAAAATATGAGGGAAGTGAAACATCACTTTTTCATCATGGATTAATAAAATTGCTGGTTTTAGATGAGTTACAAAGACTAGGCAGAGACTAGTCTTCATTTCTATTTGTTAGTGGTTTTGAAATGGATACTCTTACCCCTAAAATAACTCCAAAACCTAGAGGGTTACCATCACCTTCAGTGGGAGAACAAAGTGAACCAATAGGGGCAGATTAAACTGAATCAGTCATGATGGAAACAAAGCAGTTGCAAAGATTTGATACACCCATTGTTCCACCTACAAAACAAAAGTTAATAATGATCAAACCTGCAAAACAAGAGCAAGCTGTGAGTAAAAAAAGTGGCAAAAGGATAACAAGGATCCAAACAGTGGCTAAAGGAAATTTAGAAGACATAATACATGCCATTGATATTGAAGAGACTCCAATAGTCTAGTTTGAGGATATAGATGAAGGTGGACAGAAACTCAAGAAAGCTAAATCTGCAAAGAAACTAGAGTTTTAAGGTGAGGATGTAGGTTTTATGTTTCAGGCTAGGAAGCCCATGACAAGGCATGCTAGAAAACTTTTGGAGTGAAAAAAAGAAGTTCATCCAGCCAATGACACTGTCCAGCCACCACAAGACATTATTGATCTTTCATCACCTGCAGAAAAAGATCCAGTTAGCAAGTTAAGGAAAGGAAAGGAACAAGTAATTGAAAAAATAGAGTTTGAACTCCTTGAAAAAAAATTGAGGTTAGCTAACCATGAAATTTTAGCTATGAATAGGGAGGCAAGGAAACACAATATCCAAAAGGTTCAGTTTGAAAATATGAAAGAGGTTTGGGAAGAGCAGGTTGACATTGTATCAAAGACCTTAGACAACACACAACAGTTAATCAAATGGATAATGCCATTAAGAAAAGAGGTGAAACATGTCAAAATAATGAACTTTAATTTTAAATCTACCAACAGGAAGCTAAAGGATCAAGTTAAATACCTCCAAGAACAACTGGAGCTAATCCATGAGGAGCTGGAGAAGAAGGGCCTAAAAATGACAGTAGTTTAGAAGCCAATAGCTCAACTCATCATCAATGAGGAAGAAACACCTAAAGACTCTTAGTTTGGGATATTTTATATTTTTCAAAGTAAATGACATGTTGAAAAAAAATTATTACAACTAGAAGGTACATTTTTGAAGCTAGGCAGAAATCTCGAATTTACACAGTTTTCAGCAGTTTCATAGTGTTTCGTAGGCTCGAAGCCAGGAAAACGCTACGAAACCACCTATAGCCTTATTTTTTCATAAAAAACCACTTTTGGTAACTTTCACGAGTAGGAAATTATAGGAAGGTTGTGTTAGAACATGATCAAGACCATGTAAGAGAAAAGAAGTATAAATTCTGATGGCGAAGGTCATTTTTTGTATGCTACGAAACTGTCATACTTTCGTAGCGTGTTTTTTTGATGGTTTATGAACATGTTTTTGGGTAGTTTTGAATAGGTGGATACTTTTAAAGGGTCAAGAGACTTTTCCAACAGTCATCCAAGACTTGAATACCATTAGATGAAGACAACTCATTAGCCAAACCATTCGGTGAAGATAAGGACTTGTTTTCCTAAAAAATAGGGTTTGTTTCCAGATTTTGAGGAGGGTAATCAAGATGTCAAGTAGTGATGAGCTCCATAGTAGCTCATTCAAACATGTGAATCATTAGTTTTCATATGTATAACTATTTCAAGAGATAAGGTAGTTGATGTAACTAGGTGTTTGAGTCCTATTAGGAGAAGTACTGTTTAATAGAATAGCTATAATTTTCTCATTAAAGTAGATGTTTTCTTGTTATGCAAGGTGTCATTAGGAAAAGTTCGTTTAATCTAGCCTAGAGGCAAATCATCTCTCATGTAACAAGTCTATTATAGGGTAGATATACAAATTTGAAAAGGGTTGGATATTTTTTGGCAATACTGCAGCTTTATGTAATTTGACTATTTTCAGTAATACATAAGACTTTTACTTGACCAACTTGAGATTCTCATGGAGTTTTTATTGCTTATTTGATATATACTTTATATGTGTAACATTTGTAGTGGTTTTCATCTTTAATACTCAAAATTCATAGGTGTATGCTCTGACTTCCTTTATTGATGAATTGGTTGTGTTATTTCATGTTTCATGTGTGATTTACCTCTGCTAAAAACTCTTACCTACCTCAGTTTCCATATCAAGTGAACTTACCACTGAATTACTGAATTTGTTGACTCCATAAGCCTAATTATTGCAAACTTATACTCTTTTCAACCTACACACATCACAAGAAAGTTATTTTCCAGGTATAGTTAGCCATCTAGTTCATCATAATCAAATATCATTAACCCCTTTTGAGAGAGCCCTCTCATAGTGAAGAGGCTAAGCTTCAGTTAAAATTTGGTTTGAAACAGTTACATGAAGTTGTCTGATTAGCAGCCAATCAAGTGCAATTTTGTGATAACACCAAGTATGCACACTTTTGTGCATTATCTCATCCATTTAAAGCAAGTACAGTTTCTACTGCATTTATGGAAACAATTCAAAAGCTACATTGAAACCCAAAGATTATTGTAATTGACAGGGATCCAATTTTTACTAGAAATTTTTGGACGGAATTATTTACTTGTTTGAGTACTCAACTAGCTCATAGCTCATCTTATCATCCTCAATCCGATGATCAAACTGAGATATTGAATAAATTTTTGGAAGGATATATTCTTTGCTTTGTATCTGATAAGAAAACACAATGGGTCAAGTCATTGCCTCTTGTTGAATGGTGGTATAACACTTCCTTCCATACTGTAGCAAAAATGACTCTAATTATGGCAATTTATGGATATCATCCACCTTCCATCACATCATATTTAAGAGAAAATTCTAAGGTTCAAGCAGTGGAATATCACATCGAGCATCAACAAGAAGTTCTCCAACTCTTAAAGGATAACCTAAATTTGTCACAAAATCGAATGAAACAAAAGGCATATCAACATCGCAGCGAGAGAAGTTTTGATGTAGGAGACTAGGTATTTTTAAGTCTACAACCATACAAAAAAATGCCCCTCAAGCAAGCTAAGAAGGATAATAAATTATTGCCAAAGTACTATGGTTCTTACAAGGTGTTGCAAAATATTGGTACTATGGCATACAAATTGAAGCTTCCTACTTCTTCACGAGTGCATCAAGTTTTCTATGTTTCATGCTTAAAGAAGGTTATAGGTGAAAAAATTCCAGTCCAAACAATATTGCCAAAACTTGACGAGGAATGAAAAATCATATTGGAACTTAAAGCAGTCATGGAAACAAGAACTCGATAACTACAAAATCGATCAATTTCAGAGTATCTCATCAAGTGGAAGAACTTACCCATTGAAGATTCTACATGGGAGGATGAGAATTTTATATAGAAGCAACACTTTGCCTTATTGTTGAGGACAACACTTTTTTGAAGGAGAGGGGCATGTTAGGTCCCTATATTACTATTGTAGTCCCTTATTGTTGTTAGTGTATCCCCCTTATTTTTATTGTTGTACCCCTGTAACCCCAATATTGTTATTATTGTGCCTAAATATTATTGTTGTTAGGTCGGCTAGGATTGTATTGTGACCCCATGGACTCATATATATAGAAGGAGGTTTTGGTCATTTGTATCATAAAAGAATTGTTCATTTATGTAATGTATTGGAGTTGGTTTCATAACAAACATAGCATCGATAGATCATTCTATTGGGTAACGGCATGCCTAGGGTTAATTTGATGGAGTGCTTGACCTAACATTGTAGAGGCACCCTTGTTGTTGAGGGGAATATGTCCCTGTACTCCTCCATGACCTTGTCCATCTGTTTTTATCATGCAGAGGGGCCCCGTCTCGAGATCGTGGCTACAATCTTATTCTTTCCTTAAGGGTGAATCATAAGGAAAAAAATTTCCCAGTGTGGGAAATGATCTTACTTCATTTCTTCATAGTGATCTAGGAGATGGGAGTAGGTGGTGCTACCTCCAGTATCCTATACACATTATTTCCCAAAGTAATAATAACAGTGCAAGGCCTAGAATCATATAAAGCATGCCACTTCCACAAGTATGGTTAGCCTAATAATAGCTCACAAAATTCAAGAGGAGAAACATCACACAATACCTCATCTATGAAGGGTTTGATGTAATAGGAGAGGTGAATTTTTGGCTGACACAGATATCTCATCCTTGGTGACGCCATCTGATGGTGTACGACTATGTGTGTGTTGTGCTCGGTAGGCCTAGACGCTTCACAAACTTTGCTAAAATGAGGTTTTTTTGGCTCCCGCTGTTGACAGTGAAATGCAGTGGAGAACCATTCACCCACATGTATGAGTGGAAGAGATGCTCCCCCTCCTCTGGATCTTTAGGCTCATCCTTCTGGATATTGGTGGTGGCAATGATGGCATAGGTATCGACATCAATAATCTACTTCCCTTTGTCATTCTCCTTATCGTGTTTTGAATCAAAGTCAAAACTTGCATCTGATTTAAAAGCCTTCAACTTGGCCACTAGTGACTTCTTAGCTTGACACTCACTCAGGCCTCAAAAAAACATCATTTAGTGGGTGAAAACTGCTCCAGAAGTTCAGGACCTGAAAAACTGCTAAAAATAGTAAATGTTGTTATAAACAAGGAAACTGATGAAATTGACTAGAGGTTTAGGTGGAAGAGGTGGTGACCACCAATATACACCTGGATCATTCCTCCCTCCTTAGGAATCAATGGTACCTATTACACGTAGAACCTCAATGAGGTGAGGAAATTTCTGTTGAATCAAGTCCCTCGTGAAACACTTTCCCTGGTGAAGGAGTTGGCCTACTTTGACAACTCGATATAGATGGATCCTATGTTGGCAGGATTTAATGATCTATGTGTCCATGATCCAATCAGTTGTGGAATTTTCCATGCAGTCTAGGTTTAACTCCATTGATGTGATTTATTCTACAATGTCAGATGTGTCCAGTAATGGTGGAAAGTTTGGTCGAAGGCAATCCACATTAAACACTAGTTGCAGACCAAGGAATGATGGAATATTGAGCTCGAAGGAATTTTCCCCTACAACCTTGTTGATGGTGTACATCCCATATCAGAGTAGGAAAAGCTTACGGTGGAGCCTAACGAGGCACTCCTTCTGTAAATGTAGCCAGACTTCGTCACCCACCTAGAAATTGTGTGGAACTCGATATTGATCATGGAATTGCTTATACTTAGCATTTGATTTTTACAATATGTCATGAACCTACTGGAAGATGTGGTGAATGCACTCAATGAAGTTGTTCATCCTGTCAGATTCAAAATAGACATGAGATGAATCTTCTTGAGTAGCTGCAAATGGTATGGCCAAGTTAATGGGACATAGTGGCTGGAATCCCAACCCCACCAGAAAGGGACTATGGCTAGTTGAGTTATGGAGAGCTTTGTTGTAGAAGTGTTGGAAATAGGGTAGGATTTCATCCCATGTGCATGGATACTTCAAGTTGTACATCTATAGAATGTGTACGATCATCCTGTTGATGACCTTTATTTGGCCATCAGTTTGGGGGGTGGAAAGTCATGGATTTAGTGAGCTTGGTATCGAACATGGACCAGAGACTTGACCAAAATTTACTTAGGATCATGCTATCCCAATGTAAGATAATGGAATGTGGGATTCGAAAGTGGTCCCACACTTGTTCAAAGAAGAGCTTAGCAGTGGCTTTAGTTGTGATACTCTTATTGCAGGCCATCATAATGAAAATCTTAGATAATATGTTGATGACCACAAAACACATTCATCTCCATGATTGGTAGAAGTAAGGCCCAACATGTAATACATGGAGATGGATTCCCAAGGCTGACTAGGAGTAGGTAGCGGAGTATATAGGCCTTGCTTCATGATGGTAATTTTGGAAATTTCATAGGGAGTGAAATATCTGATGTACCTCCCAACATTCTGTCAAAGGTTCGACCAATAGAAATACTTATGTAGCATTGCCACTAGTTTCTATACCCTAAAATGTCCAGCAACCTGACTATAGTGTACTTCCCAAATCATCTTTCCATGCTCACTTGAAGGAACATGTAAGTGTCCTAGGTTGCATAATAGTGCATCTTGGAGGTGAAAATTTGGAACTTGTTTCCCTTCCAAGAGAATTTGGTATGTTTTGTCAAATTCTGGATCATGTTTATAAAGATGCGGCCACCCCAAAGTCTTGTGCCTGCAAGAGTTGAGCATAATGGTCAGTGCCATGATAGGAGGTCGGATGAGGCAGTCTACAACAGTTTTTGTGACACCCTTCTTGTACTTAATGTTCAAATGGAACTGTTGCAGTTATGTGGACCATTTATAATGGTGATAATTCTACAACTTCCCATGTGTTTGTATGAACTAAAATTGTCGGTGGTCTGTGTGGATGACCATTTCCTTCCCCATAATGTAATGCTTTCATTATTGGCAGGCATCCATAATGTAATACATATATTTTTCATAGGTAGGATACTTTCGTATTGTGTTTGAAAGTGTCTCAATGTGATGTGCCACTATATGTCTCTGCTCAATAATAACTACACCAATAACATAGTCGGAGACATTTGTCTCAATCTTAAATGGTTGTTGTAGGTTTGGTAATGTGAGCATTGGTGCAGGGATGATGTGATGCTGCAACTTAGTGAATTCCTTCTATTGGTATTCCTACCAAAAGAACTTTACTTTCTCTCCTGCCTTGGTGACTTGACTTAAAGGCCAAATGATATGAGAGAACTCCAACAAAAACCTATGGTAGAAGTTGGCAAGATCCAGAAAGCTTCGGATCTCTGTTAGAGTGGTTGGGATGTCTAGTCCCAAATGACTTTCATCTTGGATGGTTCCACATGCACACCCCGCTCATCAATAATGTACCCCAAATATTGAACTTGGGTCATACGAAAAGTGAATTTCTGTAAATTGGCACACAACTTGCATTGCCGCAGGTTTTGGAGGACCTATTGAATATGGTGGAGGTGCTCTTCCCAAATATGGCTAAAGATCAAAATGTCATCCAGATACACCACCACGAATGAGTTGGTGAAGGGTCTTAATATGTCATCCATCAACCTCTTGAAGGTTGTGGGGGAATTTTTCAACTCAAAATGCATGACCAGCCATTTGAAAAGGCCCTCCTTTGATTTGAAGGAAATATTCCACACATCAGAGGGTTCAATTGGTAGCTGGCGATAACATGACTTAAAGTCAATCTTGATGAAATATTCTGCCCTCCCCTTGAGCTGGTCTAGAAGGTCATCAATCCGTGGGATTAGATACCTATTCTAGACAATGATCTTGTTCAATGCTCGATAGTCAATACAAAGTATCTAGGTCTCATCCTTCTTCTATATCGACATGATTAGGCTCCCACAGGGTGATGAACTTGGCCTGATGTAATATTCCTAATTTAGCTAATTAGAATATTAAATTTTTTCTTCCTTAATTTATAGATGAATAAGAGGGTAGAGGGACCCATAAATCCTATTAGTAGGAATACAACCACCTCTTAGTGTGAATATGGGTCAGTGCATGTGGATGGGTCAAGATGACCAAATAAACAACGCAGTCATAGAGGTAGTGGAGATAGTGGAGGAAAACATAGTCATTATGGAGGTTAGTGACCAAGTGTAGTGACCAAGTGAGCAGCATCATTATTATGTGGGGCCAAGGGTGTGAGGGCTCACAAGCATAAAAGGAAGGTGAGAGCATCCATAGAGAGCATTCTAGATTATTATTAGTTTATTTTCATTCACGACTTGAGCACGCTTGGGCTATTTAGTTGAGTCTGCAGTGCTGTTTAGCATGAGGGTGTCTCCGAGCGGAGATCCCAACATCATCCCCGGGGGACTTCGAGTGCCTACTCTGGAGAGGATTCTTGTTGTCCATGTGAATTGTTCTCATCATCCGACATTCAGGCCATTTGCAGACCCTCTAATGTTACGTAGTCACTCAGTGGCTTACGCAATCCAGTAGTAGATTTTACCAGACGAGGGTGAAATTCCATAACATTTCCACTTGGAATCCATTGAAGGGATCAACACTTCAATAGTTTGGCTTGGGAGTACTTACAAATATTCTATCTTTTAGTTCAACCCATATATTTTCATACCCAGCAGTTATGCATTGCAAACCCTAGGAGTGTGATTCTCTGAGGTTAGCCAATCCAGAAATCCTTTCTAGCTTATTTTGGGTTTTTTCCATAGAGGCCGAATTCCAAATCCCGACATTTTCCGAGCACTAGAACAACCTTATCTACGCACCCCTTTTGAGCTAGCAGTTGCATTTCCAATATTTCCAGCAAGGGTAGCATAATGAGGTCTCCCTTAGAGCAGCATTTACGTAGTGTTTTTAGTGGGGAGAGCTTAAGGCCATTCCAACCCACTTTTTTCGGCTTGACAGCTACTATTCTTGAGCACTATTGTATTTGTATTCCACCACATTATTAATAAAATGGCTCAACTACTTTGTCTAATTTTATGGTGTTTGCAGTTTATTTCCATATTGCTGTAATTTCCAGTTTATTGTGTTTTGTATTACTGTCTTTTCCTATTTGGAATATTATAGTGGTATCAGAGCTCATAGACTTGGATCGACCTATGGAACAACCAGTCTATGACACCTAAAGATAGAGAATACATTGCGGACCGGACAAGGAGATACAAAAACAGAGAATGAAGAAATTTGTTGGAATAAAAAGTGATGGTTTTTCGTTATATGTTTTAGGAAAATGAGTATGAATCTAGAAAATCCGAGACATGCGTTTTTTGCAAAACGGACCCATTCTATTTCCCCATGAGAATTTTTTCCAAATTCGGTTTAGATTGAGAGAAATGGAAGGTTCTTTGAGAGATAAAAAAAATAGAAAACACAGAAATTCACTCGGATAAAAAATGACGATTTTGCGTTGGATGTTTCAGGAAAATGAAGATGAATCTCGAAAATCTGAGACATGGATTTTGTGTAGAACGGATCAATTCTATTTCCCAAGGTGAAGTTTTTCCCAATTCGGTTTGGATTGAGATAAACAAAAGGTTCTCTGAAGGTGAGTTTATCAGATTTTTTATGGTGGTTATTTTTCAAATTTTTCCAATTACAATACCAGATTCAACTTGTTTCAGAGTTCACATCTAGCAAAGAAAATTGTGTTCCAGTAGAGAAGACAAAGGAAAGTCTCTAATGGTAGAAGAAGGTTATGGGAAGGAGTTTCGAAATATCCTCCTCAGAACTATGCAGGATCTTGCCAGAGAGATCAAGGAGATGAGCGTGGAGAGACAAAGGGAAACCCCAAGAGGGTTGCAAAATGGAGAAAGTTCTGGTACTTCACATCATTGGTGTAAGCAACCGGAAGTGGAGCAAGCTACAAAACACTCCACTATGCCTACCTTCCTAGTAGTAAGAAATGAGGCTAGAGGACCACAAGAGCAGGAGGCTCTCAGCAATTATTTTCTGGAATATGAATCTCAGTCTCAAAGATTCAAGAACATCTAACTTTTCAGGGATTTTTCCAGATTAAGGATAACCGAAGACCTCGCAGCTACAATAGAGGAAAAGGGTACATACAGGGCAATGACTTGCAACCATTAGGGGAATTTTGAGGTCTAAAATGGGCCTCCTAAGGAAATTATAAAATACTAATGGAAATAATAAAATAAGATTTGATTACACCATCAAATTTTAGAGGGAAAAAAGAAAAAACTGTTTTTTCAACTCGTAGTTTCAGTTTATCTCCCAAAGTTTTTACTCAAATTTCGAGTGGGAGCACTCATTGGATGAAAATTTTAATTCCTCATCCAAGGAGTACCCATGTTGAATATTTTTGATAGACCCCGCTACAAGAAAAATAAGAAATACATGAAAAACGTGTTTGCAATCATGTTTTTTCAAGTAATTATCATTTTTCGTGTAGCAGAGTCCATCGAAGGTATGCAACATGCCTACTCCTTGGATGATGAATTAAATTTTGCATCCAATGAGTACTCCCGCTCAAAATTTGAGTAAAATTTTTTGGAGATAAGTTGAAAATATGAGTTTAAAAGTAGTTTTATTATTTTATTATTTTTTAATCTTTTTACCCTTTTACTTAAAAAATGGTGAATCATCCCTCAAGGTTGACATAATCATCTTGAATCCTATTGATTCGTATTTATTTTATTTTGGTTGTAATTTTTTCTTAGGAGGCCCATTTTAGACCTAAAAATTCCCCTAATGGTACCACGCATAGAATTTTTCTAGCTACTTTTGATGGGTAATCAAAGAGTACGACAAATACTTGGGAGGAGACAACTGAGCATACACTCGTTGATGAGACACCACCCATTGTTGAGGTATCCATTGATGGGGTATTTGGGGCTGTGATCAAGTTCTCTGATGATAGCAGTGAATCATAGGTTGATGAGGTGTCGGGAGACAAATCCACCATTTTTGAGGAGCCGATAGGTACAAAGGCCTCTAGGTTTATGGCAGAATTATCGGATGACAATCACATGCGGCTGACTAGTGAGCATTCCTTGCATATTGGAGTATCTATGGAGGAGGGTGTGTAGCCATTCTTTGGGATAGCCCTTGAGTAGGAGCTAGGAGGTACATAGGTATTGGACGATGGTATTACACAACAGTGCCATTAGTTTCATGTCAACCTTATAGCTTTGAAGGTGAAGGCCACATCAATACAAGAGGCTATCCTATGATAGAATAAGGAGCTGGAGGCATGGGAGTGGTTTATGCCGAGTCAACGGAAAAGTTGGTCCACATTGGGGAACGGTTGGATTCCCTAATGGTGTAGTTATAGGGAACATTGGAGTTTCATTGCACCCCCGTTCAAGCATACATTGACAGGGTGCAACAATCACATGATGGAGGTACTATTCTATGTGCGAGGATTCTTGCATTTTATTCTTTTCTCGAGGTTGGGTGGCGAGAGGTACCGAGATGGTACGCCATGGAGCAGGCTAGGAAGCTGGATACATCCATGGCCACATTGAAGTAGAGTCCATGGATTACCAGAGGGACATGAGGGCCAGATTACTGTTGGGATCCAGGTGGGATCTCCCATCACATGATAGAGTCAGTAGGCGATGGTAGTCATTGTGCAATGGGTCTGATGTTTGGGCACACACAGATTTTCAAATCTCTATTAGAGCCCTGACCATCCCTAGTGACAGGATGGTTCGATAGTAGGGTACACCCTTTTCAGGAGCTATCTTAACATAATGACCATGCATGGTGTCAGAGGGTGATTAGCCTAGTTTGGCAGGAGTTGGTTAGAGGAGGTGGCATCAGCAGGCCACCAGACATGGTAGTACGTAGAGATGATGCTCTCTCATGGGTATATGGTACACTTGAGCTATGGAGGAGAGGAGCAGTGATGTCATTGTCATGTGAGGATTTAGGTTGCTCCGATCCTTTAGAGCAGATGGGGAGATGTAGGCCACCTCATGGGGGGTGTAATAATAGAGTGGCAGATATTTTGACCCATGCAGGAGACATGATGGTACAAGATGGTATAACCATAACTAGCGGTATCGGGTGGTGTATAGGGGAAGGTTGCAACATACAATGGCATGATGAGGAGTGCGGAGACACTTGGTGGTATGCAATGACCCATGATACGACACAACATGCACTTAGAGCATTGCCTCCAAGGGGACTTATGGACAGGGGTGTTAGGTGTACCATGGGATGCAGCTCACCTAGGATTGATGAGGATATTATTGAGCATTTGGAGACACCATGTTTAGCAGACATGGGGCTATGAGGGTGTTATTGGCAGATCCGAGCCAGAGGGAGTGTCATCTGGAGGATTAATCTTGAGCATTCATGCATTAAGAACGAGTTGAAGAGGGAGGGGCTTTGCTTCATCTGCAAAGAACCTTAGAGGCCTGATCACTCATGCTTGAGCGATGCAGATGATGTGGCAGAGGTAGAGTAGAGGGAAATTGCTTCTGTATTCCAGGGTGAGGAATCTTCTTCAGATGAGTCCATGGGGTCATATGAGGATGCTTCTGGGGAGCATGAGTCATCATGTGGAGTTGACGATAGTAGGCCGGATTTTTCTTCCAATGTTCAGGGTGAGCAGTCAAAGGACTCAATGAGAGATATTCAGGATGATGAGTCACTTTTGATGATTCAAACTTAGCAGAATATGGTGTAGCATGGGGCAGCTGAGGAGGAGGCTATGCACATCATGCATGATATTCCTTTGGGGGAGAGATGGATGGAGGTTGACAGTGAGCTAGTGCAAGATATGCGGCTAACCTTGGGGTCAACCGTGGAGGAGGAGTTGTTGGAGATGGTGGTGCATCCATCTTTGGGCTGACCCATTGATGAGGTGTCGATAGATGCATATGTAGTTATTAGTACAACAGTACTTTCAGGGAGAAGCACTCTCCAGGAGTACATCGATGGGGTTGCAGTACACCTTGCTCACTTGAGCCTATTATAGAGAGAGGGACCTTCCCTTTGAGGCAGTTATCGTTGACAAGCGGGACAGAGCAACATGAGTTGAGTGTGAGTTGGTGACCACACTCCAGACATGTTCCGTATGTAGATATCACCACATTGGATTCTTCGACCGGGATAGACTGGTGGGAGATCATGAGTTGGTATCCTATGGATGGTACAATCTTCTTAGTCAGGTGCATAACAGAGTAGGGACCCGTAGACATGACAAGTACTACTGTTTGAAGTTGACAGTGGGACACATGTCGACAACTCTTTAGCATTCCATCCCAGCTTCGGGAGAACATGATCAACATTGGATTGAGTCAGGGGGGAGAGGTGATGAGTTGGTACGTAGTTGGTGGGGCAACTTATACAGTAAGATCTAGGGCACATAAGGGGCGATGGAGCATTAATGCATGTTGGTAGTCTTCACCTCCTGAGGTAGTAGCTATAGCAATATGCAGTGCATAGTCCAAGCTAGGGGAATTGGGTGATGATTGACCATGGTGGCATTGGAATCCGGGGGGATTTATTGATGATAGATATGGTGAGAGATCCATTTGGGATCATGACATTGAGGGGTTTGTTATAGGTAGCCCAATAAAGGGGCATAGCCGCACTCAGGGGTTTGTATGGGATCCAGGCATTGGTCTCAGTTGCATCGAGTCAATAGGTTCCCCACATCTTTGCAGTTGCTTGAGGAAAAGCAACGTTTTGGCGGGGAGGATTGTAATATTCATAATTTAGCTAATTAGAATATTCAATTTTGTCTTCCTTAATTATAGATGAATAAGAGGGTAGAGGGACCCATAAATTCATTTAGTAGGAATAAAACCACTTCTTAGTGTAAATATGGGTCTGTGCATGTGGATGGTGTCAAGATGACCAAATCAACAACATAATCATAGAGGTAGTGGAGATAGTGGATGACAATGCAGTCATTATCGAGGTTAGTGGCCAAGTGTGCAGCATAATTATTGTGTGGGGCCAAGTGTGTGAGGGATCACAAGCATAAAAGGAAGGTTAGGGTGGCCATAGAGAGAATTATATATTATTATTATTTTCTTGTCGTTCACGACTTGATGTAATATTGTAATATCCCAAATTGGGAACATCTACAACAAATATAATATTTTGAGATATTCTAGAGTTGGAGCTTTAGAAAATCATGAGCATGGAAATGTAGAGCAGATCATTATATGTCTAAGGAAATTCAACCAGCATATATAATAACCTCAGCAAGAATATGGCCTATATTCTCCTTCCCAAGTGGGGAAATGTAGCAATGTAGGGCATAAAATAGATGTCTTCAGCAAATTGCGCAATAAAAATGGATATTGGGACTTGGATCCCTTATTTTAGACAATTTACAACCCACTTGCAGAGTTGGAGGTGAAACAAATATTACTAGCTACACCAAACAGATCTCCCCAGCTCAATACAACTTAAAAACACCCCGATCCCATGACTTCTCTACAACAGAATTTATAGACACTGTGATAGCATAATTCCCATGAAAATTTCTACAGAAAATGATGAGAGAATACTGATATAGAGCTTATATTAATAAAATAGCAGAGAAATGGAGGTTTATCCTCTTTTACACAAGGAAAAAGACACCCGGCAAGGGTTTCCGGCAGTATACATTTACAAAAAGCAGGACTGCAGAAAATAACCAGTTTACTGCAACTATGTATTACACATGACTAAATATGACATAAAATAGTTGAATAATATATAAAATGTCCAAATTCCCTTCTTATTAGGACTCCCGGAGGGAAATGAACACCTCCTCCTCAAAGACTAGCACCAACTCTGAGTGTGCAACCCTACTGCTGCTGCACCTACATAAATGACATAGTTTCTGAAGGGAACTATGTTGTAGATGAATATGGATGAGTGGACCTAATAAAAATGATGAATTGAAGCTCATATCCTTCCCTTTTGATCCCTTAAGCAAGCTGATCCAAAGAGAGGATGGAATTCTTGCCCGAGAATTCTTTGCACTAAGCAGTGCTACAACCATAGTTAAACATATGAAGCATGCAAGTAGTCAAAAGACCAAAGATAGCTGAATAATGAATGATCTCCTTGATGCTATGCCCTCCTTTTTATCTTTGGTGAGCCTCCTCACCCCAGACCCCACACATTGTTGAGGTGACTTCCTAGTGAAGATTCCTCTTCTAAAACTGCGCTATCCTTGTTGGCTTCCCTCCTCCTTGTAGCAGCGCTGTTGACTTGGTCAACTGAGAATAATCCACTTGCAATACCTCTTTTCACACTAAGGGATCTTCAATCCAGTTCTCATATGTGTGTCTAGGCTGATCATTGTTCACATTGAGCTAGTTCACTTGGGTGATCTCTTCCTCCTCAAGAATGCATGTTAACTTAGTCAAACTTGATTATGTCCCCATCTATTTTGCCCTTGTTCACACTTGGAAGTGTAAAAATAGCTCCTAAAGTGATCTCCTTCCTCAATAAGGTGGTATTTATTCATATCTTTATTGTTCATGGGCCTCCTTTCCCATTTATTCCTTTCCTAAGTGAAAGCATCAAAATCTAATATTCCAATTTACTTGCATGCAAATTTTGGAATATTACAGTCCTCCCCTCCCAAATGTTTCTTGTCCTCAAGAAACTACAAGGATAGGACTAAAGAGCATCTTCTTCTCCCCTGTAGCAGCCTCATAAGATGAAATCCTCCAAGGATCAAGGTGCTGCATCATCGACATATCTCCAAGTTGCGCCTCCCAAGTGTGCAAGCCATCTATTGGGGAACATCCCAAATAGCTGACATTATGTGATAGTGAAACATCGATGGAGGAAAAAATGGGTTGTTTGAAGGTCCTCTTGAGGCATGAGGGCTGATATATATTGGGATTCATCATCCCCATTTGAATCTCTCCTCCCCAAGCTATCAATCGAACAAAATGAGTCACCCTCCAGGATGGCAACTCATGAAGGATCTCTTCCACCTTGAGCTCATGCAGAATAGGTGGGCTGAAAATATGAACATGATAGACAAGATAGCCTACCCCACGCTCTCTTCCTTTCCACTTAAGATGAGTGTAGATAATTTGATGATCTTGGGCTGCAGTAATGTTTCCCTCAATTGGCAAGAAGGAAACTAGACCTCCAAAGGTCCCTCTCCCAGTGTTGTGCATAAAGCTGGCCCAACCCATCTCGTACATGATGGATAAGAAATCACCATCATATGGCATCCCATCCATCTCATGGCCCTCTTCATAAAGAAACAAATATTTTGTTGTAGAGGCCGTAACTCTTCCCATGCTCCCCTTAGAACATGTAATGCAGAAAGTGTGGGGATGCTCCTCCACCAAGAACACATCCACCCAATGTGTTTCTCCTCCAATCATGCTCCCCATAAAGGAAAGAAAAACTTCAGAAAATGGGCTCATGATCAGCATAGAAATGAAAGAAATACTGAGGGTTTCATGTGGTGCTGGAAAGTACCAACAGTCTTCTAGGTGGCCCCAACGTAGTCTTCCCCACTGCAGCTTCAGGAAATGGCCTGGCAAGTTTTTTCTTGACAAATGGCTTGCTGTGTAAGTCATCACACCCACTAGTAAATAGTAGATGGCTAAATATATCAGCTGAGCATACAGGGAGTAACCAACCACTTGCCCTGGATCATATAGTGGATGGTTGTCTCCATCATAATAGTTGGCCAAAAAACCATTGAGCCTAAAGAAAAACTTGCCCCTTTGTAGAGAAATGCACTGCAAGAAAGTGGTAAGAGCATGCAAATATTGTGTTGAACAATCAATAAGTGCAAAAACATAATTCTTACCATGTAATGAAAGCAATATGGTGACTAAATCCACAAATGGATCCTCCATAGTGGTATGACATACCCATTTGAAGAGGAATGAACCACATGCTACATGAAAATCCTCCTTCTCATACCTGGAAATCCAAGTCAAGGAGAACATACCACAATAAAAAATGAGTCCATCCAATACTCTACCAATCTCACCTCCTCTATGCCCACCAAGTGCATCAAATATGAAGTGATCCTGGGAACACTCCATCAACAAGTTCCTGCTCCAAAGTGACAACACTGTTGGCCTATGCAAATAGGCTCCTGCCAACTCATAAATCCAGTCTCTGACATGCCCCATGTCAAATACTCCTCCCACAATGCTGCTACATGCAAGAAGTCCCTTCCAAGGTGGAAGTACTTCCAAATCATCTAAGGCTAAGGAGTAGCCTCCTTACACTAGGCTAGTGCCATCCCCTACTCCTGCAGCATCATGCCAAGTGTGAGAGCAAGTCTGCCCTTGATCTCTCCCAATCCTCCAAAGCAGCCAAAGTCTCTGCTGCTTCCTCATACCTCCATCATACAACCCATGTGGTGAAAAAATAATGATCATATCATCATAATGCATCCACTCTCTTGGCTGCCCCATGATGCAAGTACCCTGCCAAGTACTCTCCTCCCACATACCCTTGGAAAAAGGATATGTCTCAAGATGGCCAAACTCTCTCAAGAGTAGCCAACGCAGTTTTGCCTCTTGCTGCCCAGTATCATAGATTTTCAAGTAGCTCTCTAGCCTCTTGCTCTCTATCCACATCCACTTATCCACCAATGGATGCCCCCTACCATTGTCCATCTTGGTACTCCTCCAAAGAAGATTACCATCCTCCCATATCAGATTTTCCTTATTGCATTTCATGGGATTTTGACATGCAACTCCTTGGAGATATCCTAGAAAATATCCCACACTAATAACCATCTTGAATCCATATGGATCCAAGTGAGTTGAGGGCAAAGTCTCTTCACTGCTACCTCTTGACAGTGCTGTAACTCTCCTCCATGGTGTTCTGGTTGGTTCATGCCCCAACTCGAAGGTGGATCTATGTTCTATTGTATGGTAGACATGGTTCATGACATCCTCCAAAAGGTTACACTCCAACCTCAAGGATTGTGTGAAACTCAACAGTGATATATGAGGTTGATGGTCCCTCTTCCCCTCGAACCATTCAAGCTTGCACAGTGTAGTGCAATCCTGCTGCTATTTCTGAGCAGTAATGTTGGATCCTGGGTCATATGAAGACAAATTTCGACAACTTTTAGAAGGATTTGCTGCAATAAATAAAAGTGGAAATCTTCCCATACCTTGGTGAGATGCAGGAACCTCTTGTAGTGTTGTAAGGGCTCTTCCCTCCAATGTAATTGCTGCCCTAACTGCTGATGTAGAAGGTTGCCCTCTCAAGGCTGTGACAGCGCTGGTACATGTCTCCTCCCATGGTGGTGTGGGTCTTCTTTCCTCTGATCTATCTCCATCAAAGGTTCTAATCAGCCCTTGAGTGAACTCAGAAAAAGAATTCACTCTTGTATGGCTTAAGTGACTAAACCTCCAAGCATTGGCTTCACCCTCCAGGTGCAGCGCTGCAACTTCTACTTCCTCCCTCTCTACCACTGGATGTAGTAGGAAGAATGCCTCAAGCTTCCTTGCCCAAGCTCTTGCTGTAGTTGACCCATCAAATGTAGAAAATAGGAATCTATTGCCTTTGATTTCTCCTTTGCTGCAGGGTCTTCTTTCTTCTCTCAGTTGAATAAACTGAGGAAAATCTAGGGTCTCTTTGAAAGCCCTAGGTTGGCACTTGTATTCTACCAAATACCCACTCAGGATATCTTTATCTAAGTGGTATCCTTGCTCTCCAATTCCTCTATGATAACTGGAAGTGCATGCATCTTCTTCTTCCTCCTGAAACCTTCTAGAGGTCTCACTGCAACTCTCTCCTCCTTGAAACCCTCTTGGAGTTTCAATGCATTTCTCTTCTTTCTTGTTAGATCTTAAAATGGATGAGAGTAATATCATCCTCTCCATCATTATTTTATCCTATCCTTCTTATATTATGTTTGGATCTGAAATCCACAGGCTGAGCCAAGATTGCAGCTCTGATACCACTGTAATATCCTAAATTGGGAACAACTACAAAAAATAGAATATTTTGAGATATTCTAGAGTTTGAGCTTTAGAAAATCATGAGCATGGAAATGTATAGAAGCTCATTATATGTCTAAGGAAATTCAACCAGCAGATATAAGAACCTCAACAAGAATATGGCCTATATTCTCCTTCCCAAGTGGGGAAATGTAGCAATAAAGGGAATAAAACAACTATCTTTAGAAAATTGCACAATAATAGTGGATACTGGGACTTGGATCCCTTATTTTAGACAATTTAAAACCCACTTGCAGAGTTGGAGGTGAAACAAATAAAACTAGCTACATTAAACAGATCTCCCCAGCTCAATACAACTTAAAAACACCCCGATCCCATGACTTCTCTACAACAGAATTTATAGACACTGTGATAACATAATTCCCATGAAAATTTCTACAGAAAATGATGAGAAAATATTGATATAGAGATTATATTAATAAAATAGCAGAGAAATGGAGGTTTATCCTCTTTTACACAAGGAAAAAGACACCCGGCAAGGGTTTCCGGCAGTATACATGTACAAAAAGCAGGACTGCAGAAAATAACGCAGTTTACTGCAACTATGTATTACACATGACTAAATATGACATAAAATAGCTGAATAATATAGAAAATATCCAAATTCCCTTCTTATTAGGACTCCCGGAGGGAAATGAACACCTCCTCCTCAAAGACTAGCACCAACTCTGAGTGTGCAACCCTACTGCTGCTGCACCTACATAAATGACATAGTTTCTGAAGGGAACTATGTTGTATATGAATATGGATGAGTGGCCCTAATACAAATGATGAATTGAAGCTCAGATCCTTCCCTTTTGATCCCTTAAGCAAGCTGATCCAAAGAGAGGATGGAATTCTTGCCCGGGAATTCTTTGCACTAAGCAGTGCTGCAACCACAGTTAAACATATGAAGCATGCAAGTAGTCAAAAGACCAAAGATAGCTGAATACTGAATGATCTCCTTGATGCTATGCCCTCCTTTTTATCTTTGGTGAGCCTCCTCACCCCGAACCCCACACATTGTTGAGGTGACTTCCTAGTGAAGATTCCTCTTCTAAAACTGCGTTGTCCTTGTTGGATTCCCTCCTCCTTGTAGCAGCGTTGTTGACTTGGTCAACTAAGACTAATCCACTTGCAATACCTCTTTTCACACTAAGGGATCTTCAATCTAGTTCTCATATGTGTGTCTAGGCTGATCCTTGTTCACATTGAGCTAGTTCACTTGGGTGATCTCTTCCTCCTCAAGAATGCATGTTGACTTAGTCAAACTTGACTACGTCCCCATCTATTTTGCCCTTGTTCACACGTGGAAGTATAAAAACAGCTCCTAAAGTGATCTCCTTCCTCACTAAGGTGGTATTTATTCATATATTTATTTTTCATGGGCCTCCTTTCCCATTTATTTCTCTCCTAAGTGAAAGCATCAAAATCTAATATTCCAATTTACTTGTGTGCAAATTTTGGAATATTACAAATATTCCAAAATTAGCATGCAGTTAATTGGAATATTGATTTTTGTTTTTATCACCTAGCAGCTTAATAAATGTGTAAGGAGGCCCATTCATATTAAATATATGAATAAATTTCCGCATAATGTGAAAAGGGATAGTCATAGGAGCTGAATTTCACACCCTCATGTGTGAATAGGATCATTTGCATGTGGACAAAGTTAAGTTTGACCAAATCAACAACGTTGGGATAGGAGGTGGAGAACACTTGGAGAGACAACGCAATATGAATGGGAGGAATATTCCTTGGTGAAGGAAACCCTAATGAGTGGGACCCATGGTGATAGGGCTTGCATTTGTTTAAAAGGAGGGCAAGGTAGCCATTGTTATTCATGTCATGGATTATTGATTTCTTGGTATGTTTAGACTTTGTGCATTCTCTTGCTATTTAGTAGAGTTGTTGTGCTACTTAACACAATGAATTCCTGTTTAGGAATTCCTTATCCTTCCTTGAGAGGCCTCTTGGAGGATTATTTCTCTTCACTTCTCCACATTCAGGCTTCAGGCCAAGCATCCTCTTTAAGCTACAACACAGTTTCTGTTTAGAGCTGAGTTGTGTTGCAGGGTGTTGTAGTGGAGGTTCCTCAACACCACTTCCTGAACTTATTTTTCAGAGGAGGAAGCTTTATTTCCTTTGGGAGATCAGTTGGGAAGCCCTTGGAGAATATTTCAGATCTTGGCACTTGACCAACCTATTTTCTTGCACCTACAGCACAATATCCCTCAATGACTGTGTTATTTTCAAATAGTATTTGCAGTGTGGGTTGCAGAGTTTGTTTGGAGGGTGAGATCTTCAGTGTTAGGATCAGAATTTCACTTGGAAGATCCATTTGAGTAGGTTTTCTCAGATTTTGAATCATCTACAACCATCTCCATCCAGTTCTTCGGTTGTAGCTGCTACTCAGTCTTGAGACTGCAACTCTGACATTTTTCCTTTTTTGCGTATTTCAGCCAATCCTTCCAAGATTGTCTTGAAATAGTATTTGGGAGCTTATATCTTCACTCCCAACATTGTATGAGGTATATCATTCCATATCCATGTATTCACATACTCTGAAATCAGTTATTCTTAATAAAACTGTGATGTCCTAGCCTTGTATATTTTTCTGTGTAGCAGTGGGCTTGTAATGTATGTACATGTTTCTTGAGGCTGATTTTGCCTATCTTGAGTAATTCTTTCCTCAAGATATTGTATCTATTTTCTGCTATAAGACTAATAAGATGTATATATGTTCTTATTACATTTTCTGAGTTGATTTAACACCGCTCTTTCATTATTATGTTCATGGATTGTTGTAGCTCCACTTTTGGAATATCTTAAGAGATTCCCAATAGTGTTGATTTTCCTTATTTTGGCATATTACAGTGGTATCAGAGCATAATCTTGGCTCAGTCTGTGTAACTCAGCCAATATGATATCAAGAGAAGAGAATATGAATAGAAAGAAGACTTTATTATTTCGAGGAAAGAAGGAGGAGAGGCTCTCAAAGCTTCTTCCTAAATCTATACAGAGCATTCAAGGAGATCTCAAGAAGATCAGAGGGGAGATGTGTATAGAATCTCCAAGAGGGTTTGAATTTGAATCAAACTCTAGATTTTCATATGATGAGTGTGAGAATGTAGCTACACATCATGATACACAGTGCAATCATATGCCTAGATTTTCAATGAGAGATGGAATGACTAGGAGGGAAACTCTTAGTGATTTTCTGCAAGAGTATGAGTCTCAAACTCAGAAATTTAGAGACCATATCACTTTTCCATAGTTTTGCAAGATCAATGTGAAGAGAAGAAAGCAACATGATAGGGGAAGATTCCTTCTATCTACTTTTGATGGTTCACCTACATGTTCAGCTAGAGCTTGGGTGGAGGAGCTAGACACTTTTTGCAGCAGCACCAAATTTCTGAAGATGAAGCAATCAGAGTTGCAGCGCTACATCTTGGAGGTAAGGCCTTTGCATGGTGTATATTTGAGTCCTTTTATTTTAGAAATGCAAACACTTATTCTTATGCAAGGTTTATTAAGACATTGGTGGAAAGGTTTGATGGAAAAATTTCTGCAACACATATGGTGAAGCTAAACAAATCTAAACAAACCAAACCCTTGCATGTGATGGAGGAGACTATAAACTAAAATCCACTTTAGAAAAAAATGGAGGAGGCTGAAATCTTTCATCATACCTTGCTAGAGGCAAGACCTCTATCTCATATTCCTAAAAAAGAGGGCATAGGGATCTCTTTTTCAAAAGAGGATCCAATTCTTGGGAGGTTGCCCATACATGTTGATGAGGAGGAGGGCAACAACGCTGTCATAACTAGAGTTTATCTAGCACCTCATGCAGAGGAAGAGGGAGCTCTTGATCCAAATAGAGGCATTCTTGTATCATTGCAAAGGATTCCCCAAGATCTCACATGTGGAGATCAAGGCACAACTCATGATTTACATGTGCCATTGATGATAGGGTGTGAAACTATGGAGATAAAAGGAGGAGATAGGGAGGATGACCAACATCATGTGATGAGGAGCCCACACCCCTATCTATTTCAGGAGGTTGATACACCTAAGAGGGAGAATGGATTTCGTAGTAAGGGCAAGGACAAATCTGTCCATCCATATATGCAGTCTACTCTTGATGTCGATGTCTCATTGCATGGAGACATTTCACCAAGGAGACCAACAAATCAACAGATGATGAGAGATGCTTCACATTTTGAGGCACCATTCATTGATTTTAGAGGAGTGGAGATCTTGGGAGGTCACTGTACAATGCTGAGAGTCTTGGGTAGACTTAGGGAGGAGAGAGGCATTCTCTCAACATCATCCTTACCTGCTCTCATTTTGGATTTTGTGCTGTGGCAGAAGAAGCATGGGAAGGATAGCAACCTTCCAACTTTCATCTTTGGCATGGGAGATTTCAAAGAGAAGGATGACCATATGACAGATGTTTTTTATGATAGTTCATCAATGCTGTCACTATGGAGGGTAGATCCATATTGGAATTCCCAACTATTGGTGGAGTATTCTAAGGATCTCTTTACTTGTATGATATTGGATGACCAGCTGCATAAGGAGGGATATTCAGTTAGAGATGAGGTTATCTACTACCATCGTAGGATATTCTTATCTAGAGATTCCAAGCTCAAGGAGAAGTTTCTACAAGCAGCTCATGGAGATTTCCTTTTCAGCCACACTTATTCTATGAGGGCATACCACACCATCATGGAGGGGTATTTTTGGGAAGGATTTGAGGAGGAGATGTATCAGCATATGAGGAGATGCATGGATCATGTGGAGATGGAGGAGATACATAACTCTTTGAAAGAGTTAGCACAACCACCTCTTTTCTCTTTGAGGATGAGAGGAGACTCATCTATGAGCCACTCCATTTGTATGAGCAAAGTATATGGTAAGGATATTGTTTGTATGTATAATGATTTATATAATGAAAATGTGCATTCCTTAGCCATATATGTGCAGGATATTTCTCAAGGAAGGAGCATCCTTCTTCCTAGACTTCATGGTCTACTTGAGGCCATAAGTAGTATTGGTGATGGCTACTCCCTAGGAGGACTTGGGGAGATTGTGTATTTTGCAGAGCATGTTCACTTTGCACCATACACCATACACTTTCTCCAAACTTGTGAGGAGATTGGGGCAGCAAGAAAGTGGTGGGGAGGCCACCCATCATTTCATTTTTTATTGTAGTTGAGAGTCAAACTACGTTGGCTACATTTGAGGGACCATTGTCCTTCTCCCTTGCTTCATATGGCAACTAGTATGATTCTCATTATGGTTCCCTATGTTGTTGTTGTTCTCATTTGGGAGCTTGTTTGGGGGAGAGGCACATTGATTGAATGTGTCCCACACTTTTACGTTACATGTTCTAATGGGAGCACGGGAGGTGATATGGCCACCACAACAAAACACTTGTCTCTTTATGAGGTGGGCCACGAGATTTCTTGGAGCACTTGGACTATGACTCTCCTAAATCATTGGGAGAAACTTTTTTATGAGTTTCCATGTCATGTTGTGCAACAACAGTTAGGAAAACTACGCTGCGACCACTTGGAAAACTGTTGGTACCTTTCAGCTCTACATGAAACCTTCAGTATTCCACCCACTTAGATTCCATATGATGGTGACTTCCTATTCATCATATATGGGATGGGTTGGGCCAGCACGATTCACAACATTGGAGGGAAGATCTTTGGAGGTGATCATGTCCAAGAGAAAAAAATTGCTCAAAATTGGAAATTGCTCAAAATTGGTTGCAAACTGAACGACCAGATAGGCCTCGTCACTGCAATTCTGGTGCCATAAACGGGACCCAAATCCGATGTCGTATGAGGAATATATTGAAGTTTTAAAATGCACAATAACCTTCAAAACAAGACCTTTGAACTCAATTTTTTTTTTCATCTTTAGAAAAAAAAAATTATGGAAAATTTTCATTTTTTAAAGGTATTTTGGTGGCCTACTAGAGGGTGCCATGTGGCTTGCCCAGACGCTGCCACGTGGCCCCTGGCCAAAGGTTTATGACTGTTAAAAAATTATGTTGTGGGTAGCCCGACCCGAGCTAAACACATTCAGGTCAGTCAGGCACGACCCGACCCGAACGTTCATGGGTCACCTTGTAGCGGGCTCATGCAAAAGCTGACCATGAACAGAGTATAGGTGGAGTTCGACCTGACCTGCATGTGGATGGGTCAGTAGTCGGGTCAACGATTGAATGTTTAACAGTTTTCCGGTGGAGTTTAAAGGGGGGTAGCCCGTAAGGGCCAACCCCCATACCATATGTCCCAGGTCTCGGGACCAGGAGCTAAGGTATTTTGAAACTGGCAGAGATTTGGGCTAGGCCCCGAGTGCTAGCCCTCGTCACATAGAACCACGAGCAGTGACCATGGACGGAGTTTTAAACTTATCCGCCAGCTCACTAATTGCCTGGAAATCCAGCATGTGAACGTGCCTCCACCTAACCGTTACATTTAATGTTCCCACTAAGTTGGGTGTGGTTCCACCATTTTAGGGTGGACTGCCATTTCTGGCACTCCTAACTGGAGTTAGCCAAAATTGGTGGAGTTTTTTTAGTGACATTAGGAAAAATACTGTTTTTGCCATAACTTCTGGAATATTGAACATTTTTGGATGAAATCTTAGTCAATTTTGACTATTTTGAGCATTCTGAAGCCATTGGAATAGGTTTCAAATCCAACATAGGTGTATTTCAGCCATTTTCTCTTCAGGGAAGTTTGGAGATCTATCAGGGCCATGAGGGAAATGGAGCTGCATTGGGCTACACTTCACTATTTTAGGTGAAGGAAAAGCCATAATTAGCTTATTTCTGTCTTCTGAATTCATTTCCATAGTTTTTTTAGCCTATTTAGGCTTATTTTTCACTATAAAACCAATTTGAGCATCATAATATATCAAGGACATGCCCATTGGGAGCCTTGGACCCGGCAGATGTAGCCCAAGAGGGGTGACCTGCCTCATCATGTTGCTATGTGTTTGTGGTGAATTTATTCTATTGTGAATTTCAGATTCAAGTTGTTAAACAGTAAATTTAAATAACATTCCCTCACACTTAAACTCATAAACAATTACCAAGAACACTTTTTTTTACTTGCAAGACCTTACAAATACTTTGCACACTTAATTTAATGGAAATGAATACTTTGAATAGCAGTACAAATACTTTCATTTTCAGATCATATGGTATCAGAGCTAACGATTTTAGCCCTAGGAGCTAGAGTTTTACTCAACATTTGTTTTGTGCAAAGATATATTTGATTGTTTGCAAGTTTTGATGCTTACTATGCTTAAACTCAAGAGAGGTGAAGGACACTTGGTTAGTGCAAAAATTAGTCCACAACCAAGAAGGGTCAGAGAGCCACCTCCAAGATCCTTAGAAGCAGTTTCAAGCATGTCTTCAAGAGAGAGAGAAACTCCTGAAGATATGGATCCCAAGGAAGAAGAACGAGTATTCCAGAAAGATTTCTTAGATATGACTGTGATGGTGAGGATACTCTACCAAGAAAGGAATGATAGGCTTGCTGGAGAAGGGTCTAAAACTAGAAATAAGGAGAGGGTTCTTCAATAGGAAAGAAAAGTGATGACAAGTTAAAGAAAGGACACGGAGGAAATGGTGATCCACCATCCCCATCTTCATCCTCTTCCTCTACATCGTCATCCTCAACTTCGGTGAATCAATCTCACATGTCTAAAACCATTGGTAAAATTCCATTTTTAAAGCTTGATGTCAAATTTGAGTTTTCTATGTTTAACGGTGAAGTCAATGTAGAGAAACTTGACAATTGGATCAGACAATTGGAAGTTTACTTGAGGATACAGAACCTTCATTATGACGACACCAAGATATAGTTAGCCTCGTTGAGAATGGATAAAGTAGCATTGATATGGTGGGAAGCCAAGGCCAAGGTTGAAATTAAAAAACATGGTAAGATCACTTTATCATGGGCTAAATTTATTACTGCAATTAAAAAGCAATTTTATCCATTATTTCATTTACAAAAGGTTATCATGAACTGGCAAAACTTCAGACAGCTTAAGGGACAAAATGTACAAGACTACACCCAAGAGTTTAGGAGAAGAGCACTCTTATTAGGGGTAGACTTACAAAGTCAAGAGACTTTGCTGAAATATATAGGTGGTTTGCATAACTACCTTATATATACTATCCTTATGTTCAATCCTACTAGTCTAGACGAAGTTTGTGTACAAGCTATGCATTTAGAGGCTAGAGGGAAAAACACTTTTGATGAGGGTAGAAACAAGTCTTTTAAGGGGAAGAACAAAGATAAAACCTTTAAGGGAAAAGGAAAAAATAATGCATCTGTTAAACAAGAGGGTGAAAAATTAAGATGTAAACATTGTTCAAGAGAAGGCCACGAAGAGAAAAACCGTTGGAAATTACATCCTGAAAAAAGAACTCAGTTTAAAAAAAACAAAGGAAAGAATAAAACTACAGCTACTACAACTACACCAAAAGACTTAGGTGATGATTCAGGTGACGAAACAAAAATTGCAGCCATGGGTTTGAAAAGTATGAAGGGAAAGGAAACTGAAACTAAGCTAAGCACTAGTACTTCAAACTGTCATTTACAAGCTCCAAATGAGGAAGAAAGAATTGAATTGTTCCATGTGAGGGTAGTCTCAAAACATACAAAAATTGATACACTGTTTGACAGTGGGTCACAAGCAAATCTCATATTAGAAGACTTGGTCAAAAAACTTAAACTTGAGACCATTCCACATCCAAAGCCTTATGAACTTGGGTGGATATCCAAGGATGCAAACTTACAAGTCTCAAGAAAGTGCATATTGCAATTTGCGATTACTACACACTTTATTGACATAGTTGAACTTGATGTAGTACCGCTTGATATATCAGAAATTGTTTTGGGAAGTCCTTACTTATTTGACAGGAAACCGATATTCCATTGCCATGAAAATAAGTATCATCTCTTTAAAGATGGAAAGGATTACATTGTCAGAGCACATCGCAAGAAGGAAAATATAGCGATGGTAAATGCGGGACAGGTAAAAAGGCTAGTGAATTCTAGTAAGAGTTTTGTACTTCTTATGGTTAAGCCCAAGGTTGATGTGAATCATGAGTCATTTGAAAATTGTGATTCCAAGCTTAAATCATATTTATATGATGTAGTTGATGCACATCATGAGATGTTTCAGGAACCAACAGGTTTACCTCCTAAAAGGGAGATTCAACATGAAATCCATTTACATCAAGATTGTCCTCTTCCTAACATAGGCATGTACCGCATGTCTATCATGGAGAATGCTGAAATCAAGAGGCAAATTAAAGACTTGTTGGACAAAGGATTCATAAGACCAAGCACTTCGCCATGTGGGTCACCGATAGTGTTGATTCCAAAGAAAGATGGAACTTGGCGCATGTGTGTGGACTTCAGGGCATTGAACAAGATAACGGTAAAGAATCGTTACCCACTCCCAAGGATAGATGATTTGTTAGATCAGCTAAAAGATGCTAAATATTTCACTAATTTAGACTTACGTAGTGGTTATCATCAAGTTATAATTGCAAAAAGTGACATTTGAAAGACAACATTTAAAACCAAACAGGGACTCTTTGAGTGGCTTGTTATGTCGTTTGGTTTATGCAATGCACCTGCAACTTTCATGCAGGTAATGGATGATGTCTTACGTCCTTTTCTTGATGATTTCGTTATTGTCTACTTAGATGACATCTTAATTTTCAGCAAGACTAGAGAAGAGCATGTCATGCATGTTAAGAAAGTACTTGATATTTTGAAGAAAAATTAGTTGTTTCTTAAAATGTCAAAGTGTGAATTTGGAAAGACTTCTTTGGTTTATTTGGGACACATAGTAGGAGGAGGTGCTTTGAGAATTGATCCTTCTAAGGTAGAAGCCATTTTGAATTGGCCTACTCCCAAATCCATTACAAAGGTAGGATTGTTTTTGGGTACAACTCAATATTGGAAGAAGTTTATTTCTAATAGCAGCTCCTATGCATGTAGTGACAAGTGTGAAGCGTGCTTTCCAATGGGGAGGCAAGCAAAATAAATATTTTGAGTCTTTGAAAGAGAAGATAAGTTTAGCTCCATGTTAGTCATCAATATTTCTTTACCTGTTATTGATGACTAGTTTCCTTAGCTGAGCTTTCTAGAAGCTAATCTCAAACTGTAAATTTGTCATCTAGAAAACACCCCAAAACAATTTTTGTCCTCCTAGCCCTTCCTGTCAGTCTATGATGAGAACAAACTCCAGTTTTCAAGTCCTATCTTGTTTCAGCAAAGTATCCCTGTCTATAGCTGTCTTAGCTTGGTTTCCCTGCTATCATTTCCCTCTTGTTTCTCATGCAATTCACTGTCCAACATTTGACAAAGTGTCTGCTCTTCTATCCCTAATCATCTTGTCATATGACAATCTGATCATGCCTGAGAAAACACTCAGAATCTGTGAAAATTTTCTTTAAGTTAGATAGTGGTGTCTAGGGATTTTTTCCTTGGCTAAGATATCTTTAGCCAAAAAGCATGTGTCTAGTACTAGTCAACCTTAAATATTTACCTATTCTGCAAAGAAAACATTGTTTTATCCATAGGTAGCACACCACTAAGAGGTCACTTTGTCTCATTTCAGAAGAAGTTCAACAAAGATCCAAATCAGGAAAAGAGAAGGTTTGTCACTATCTGAAGAAATATGCTTAGATCAGGCATAATATCCATGAAACACCAAAAGAGCTCTCCAAGGTTCCAAGCATCTGTTTTTACATCTCTTCAGGGGTGTAATTGAATGATGATCAGTATGAAAATAAGAGCAAATGGACAAGTTCAAACAGGTCTCTCATGTTGAAAAGGTTCGCCATCAATGATCAGATGGAGAGCTGTAAAGTAAAGAGCAGCAAGTGTACATGTTATAAATCCAAAAGATGCCTGAAGAGCAGAGATCATTCCTCATGTCAAATGAACACAAAAGATTGAGTGATGCTGATCAACAATGCTCCACAATTTCCTCCAAAAGCAGTGTTGCATAATCTTTCCAAAGGGCATCATCATGTAGGGCATAAGAAGACAACTGCTTCTTATGTTACCTTGAACCTGGGTTTGAAAATAAGTCAAAGGCAATTTCAATATACCTCTGACAACATAGTCAAGGGAAAAGATAGCTCAATGATATGTAGCAGAAAACACTCTCCATATACAAATCACATTTCTTCTGGTCTTGTGTTCACAGTGATATTTTACAAAAGGATATATACATCTCATACAAGGCCTCATAAAGCAAGAGGACATGAGGTTCAAGTGATTTAATCAATGATAAAGTTCAAATTCCACTTTGTTTCCTATTGGCATTCTTCAAACAAACATACAGAGCAGGTACAGTGATTGAAATAGATGGAGATCTTGTGTTAAAGATAACCTCCTTCAATAATAAGTAGAGGGTTAGAAACATAGTGATAGAAACCTCCTTCAAAGAGCAGAGGGTTAGAAACACAGTGAAAGAAACCTCCTTCAAAGAGCAGAGGGTTAGAAACAAATGATGGAACCTTCTTCATATAAAAGCACAGGGTAAAAGACACATTGTTGTGATCTCCTTCACTAAAAAGCAGAGGGTTAGCATGTTTTTAAATAGCTTCAGGAGTTGTTTTGCGCCACCTCCTCCAAAGGATGAACAGAAGATGCATAGCAGGGTTTAAAATTGTGTTTGAAAAAGGTTTCTATTGGAAAGACAAGTTGAGAAATAGTGATGACTCAAAGGGTGACATGATGGTGTTAAAAGGCCTCTGTTTTTATGTTCATGAAAGCCTCCTTCGAAGGATAAATCAGAGGTTACAATTCTGATTAAAGCAGCCTCATCTTAATGGTAAAAGTAGCAGACCAATCTTGGTTTAAAAATGGTTTCTGCAAACTAATGCAAAGAGGCATTCACACAGAGGGGTCATATGGAAAAGACATTTTTCTTTTAAAACAGATCCCTTATGGTTTATCAAAAATACTCCCTGCAAGTGATGAATAAAGGGAGAGTGCCAAAGGTTACTTTTTCAGCTCATTTAAAGGACAGAGGGCACATTATTAAGATAGATGGACTTTCATTGTTTAAAAGCCTCCTTCATCATGAGATAAGGGCCCAACAATGACTCTAAATGAACATGGGTGGCCACATTTGCAAGGATCTTCTTCAGGACAAAGATAAAGTGTTAATACAAAGTGCTTAACAGATAAATTCAAGTTTCAAGTTGAAAGACCACCTTCGAAAGATAGTATGGCACAATGTCTGATAAAGGTAATTTTTTTAATGTTTTAGAGGACTCCTTCACCATACAGACAGAGAAAACACATGGTTTAAAAGACCTCCTTTACTTCACAAATAGTGGGTTTATACAGTGGTTTTAAAAGACTGTAGTAGTAATTTTCATATAAACCTCCATCAAATGATAAGAGACCGAATCTAGGTGGACACAAGCAGTTTACATTATGATATATTTTCTTCAGAGGATAAGTAGAGAGGTCAAGTTTTGAGGGGCAATGTTAAAAAGGACCATGAAGGACACAAGGCCAGATAAAGAGGAGTTTCTATGGTTTAAAAGAACATCCCAGCAGAGGATCAAAAACACATTTTAAATAACTCCTTTCACAACAAACAGAGGTTAAAAAACTTATCGGAGTTAATATAAGGCGTGGAAAGATTTTTTGCAGTAAAAGTTGAAGACATCAGTTCATTGTCAAAAGCTTTCTTTCAAATAAGAAAAAGGCTAATCACGGGGGATGAATTTTAGTTTTAAAAAGGGTTTTTGATTTCTTTAAAAAGGGAAAAGGTGTTTGAAGGCCTCACAAGGCATAAGAAAGCTCGAGCAAACGTTCATTGTCATTTTTCAAACCAAGTCACGAAGGGGGAAACCATTTCAAGCTATCATTTACAGCCTTTGGAATGTGCGGTGCGCTTGTACCTTTGCGTGGCACGCCTTTAGGCGTTTACAGAAGACTTTTGTTATAGGCGCGGAACGCCTGTATTGTTGCGCGGCACGCCTGTGCCCAGCATTCAATGGGCACCCATGGCCGACCTGACAGTTCAAACGCGGCGCGTTTGCTCGTTCAAGCCTGCCCGGCCCAGCGGCCACTCTTGAACGCGACACCCATGCTTCTTTGGCCATTATCCAAGTGCTCGAGCCACTGATAAAGATCCTCCCACCTGCCTTGTGCCCTCACCATACTCACCTTTCATATTTTACCTTTGCTATTTTCATTTTCACTATCTACACAGCCATCTCTGAGTAGCCCGGGCCACCTCTGAATGGCCCACCACCCAGGCCAGTGCTAAACGGCCCATCGCCTGGGCCACTGTCAACCAGAAGTGTGGAAACTTGCCAAAGTTCTCAAAGGTGTTGAAGAAAAAATTCTTACACAAAGAACTCATCTCCAACTACAGCTAAAGACATACAAATAGGTATTTATATGTTTTGACCAGAAGTTTTGATTTAAATATATGTTTGAAAATTGCAAATTCTAAAGAAGAAGATCAGTAAAAAGAGGTTAGAAGTCTGTTAGATTGTAAAGGAACTGTTTGTCAAGCCAAGAAGCCAAACATAGGGCTTAAAGAAAAACATAGTTATTCTTGAAGATTTTCATGTTTATTTAGATACAGAGTAGCCAATGAGAAAGAGGCCTAGGACTATGGGTCTCAAGAAAGCTTTGGAGAAAAACAAGGAAGAAGAGGCAGCCCTTGTTCGATCTTATCCTCTCACTTAATTGCTCACCCAAGAAATAGAAAATGATAAAGAATCATGGCTTGAAAGGGACAACAAGAATTTGGAGGATAAATTAGAGAAATCTAACAGAGACTTGAGTCTACAAAAGAATATGACTAGGCACTACAAGAAGTTGAACCAATTTGCCCGAAGAAAGCTCAAAATTGCTCAAGAAAGGCTTAAAGCTGCTCGAAAGAGGCGCCCGGTAGAAAAAGTGGAGAAAGGCATATCTGGGCTTGAAATCTTGGCCCCAGCTTCCTTGCCTGCTTTTAAGAACCCATAAGGAGCTTGCTCACCAAAATTGAGCAAATTTTGACATGATTTTGTTTTTTGTGTTTTTTGGCCTTAATTGCATATTTTTCAAGGCATTTCCATGGGTGCTAGGAGCATCCTCAGCTCATGAAAGTCATTTTTTTGGATGAAATAAATTCAGGGGCATCTACTCACAAATTTTCAGATCTAAAGGAAGTGTTTTGGTCCCCCAAAGATGCGAAAAAACAGTGATTTTTTAACTTTCTGCCTCACATATCAGCAAGGGCTATTTTTTTGGTTTTTTTCACTTAGTCCACATTTTTGCATACTTGTAGCGATCAGTTTGGGAAAAATAAAGTATTTATAGAAACTACACATCTAGGGATTTCCAAAGAGCCATCATGGGCCTCGTTTCGACGTCAGTAGGTCCCTCAAAAGTTGTTTACAAGATAGGAAATTTTCTGCTGCTACGTTCTTGTAGCATTTTTGCAAAAAAGGCAGATTTCTGAAGATGCTCAGCCAAATGTGCGTTAAACATTTTTTAGCCATTTTCAGTCATGAAAAGTAAATTTTATTTTCATTTTTAGCATTTTATAGATTTTTTTAAAGATATTTTGTGCCTAGGGCTTTGCAAAGCCTCAAGGAAAAAATCAGATATTTGCAATAGACCAATGGCCTTCTAGATGCTCTTGGATAGTTTATTTATCTTTAGCCTATATATTCCAAGAGATGTCATTGTATCAAGAGGCTAAACTTGATTTTATAGGGCAATACATGGTATTACAAGCTTGGAAGAAATACTTTGTCTCATGAAGTGGATAATTTATTGTGACTTGGATGGTGGAAGAGGACTGTTGTAGGATTCCATGACTTGGTAAATGGTATAGTGTTCCTTATCTGTTATGTTTCCTTATTTTATCATACATGTTTTCATGCTTCGTGCTTGCTGTAGGTCAGTAAAGAATAGATTTGAGACATGCCCATGGAGGCACCTCAAGTTTCCCGATTCATTACAGCTTCTATGTTTTTCTTCTTTCTTAGTTATGTCAAAGAATTCTTAACTGCTCTTTGATACCCTAAGAACTTGTTATCAATTTCATAAATGGTTATTATTTATGCTATCTAGTATGAATCACGGTATGCCCTACTTACTCATAGCTATTCAAAACCCCATAACTGAAACCTTTCCCTAAATATTTGATTATCCTAGTTAAACCAAAGAGGTCTTGTTTCGATCTTGTCCTTTGACCATGCTCTGCAATCTTAGTTCAAAGTTCCTGATAGCTCAAATATGATGTTTAGGAGTTCCCTATTCATAGATTGAGTTGTTTGTCTATCTTGTGTGTTTTCCCCAAACTCTGAAGGTGATTTTCCGAAAGTTAGAGGGTCTTATACTTATATGTATCGCCTAAATGTTTATTTTATGCATCTATCAGTTTGAGTTTCATTTATAGTGATTAATGGTTAGCCCTACCACATGGATGTTTTCTCTAAAACTATTTGTGCTTAAAACTTCTTTGTTTTTCACAAATTTAGTGTCCATCTCATTTCATTCCACCTAAAGAATCCATTTTACCTCGACCAAATCAGCCCTGCAATATACCTTGTCCACCCTTTGAGGCAATTTAGACCTTATCGACCCCATAGCCCAGGTGATCTGACAATATTTTTATGTATTTATCCTTTGATTAGTTCTCCCTCAAAAAACCTAAAACAAACCAAAACATACTTAACAACTCGCCTAAAATCAGATACATAGAAAACAAACAAATTTACATCCTTTTCATAAATAGAGAGAGCCCTCTCTAAGTCCAGGAAGGCTAGGTCCTTGGGCTCCAAAGTTGGTTTGATGTTACCCTGTCATTTGGCTTGCCAATCTGCCAGATCACGGGACCCTAACATAATGGTGATCACGGTGGGACTCTGAGTTAGTGACAATCTAAGTATACCTTAGGACTTCAGAATCTCTCAATTAAATAATACCCAGTGATTTACAACCACCTCATAGCCACACTAACGTAATGGCGATCATGGTGGGACCTTGAGTCAAAACATCCTAGGTATCCCTTAGGACCTCTCAAGATCTCAGTCAAACTTAGAAAACTTAAGTGTTGTATGAAGAGTAGAAAATAGCTCTTTTACCATCTTTGCAAAATGATGATTCAGCTATAGAACACTCTTACAATGCTTAGGGCTACATATAGGAACTCAGAAAACCCCAAAAACATCCCTAGATTGGGTTTTTATTAGTTATTGGTGGTGGACCATAAACACATATCTCTAAAAACAACAAAAACATCCACCTGGTGACTCCACAACTCTCAATAGACTTGTTATCACTCAGTAATTTCTCCAGGTTTAAGAGAAATAGTCCAAGGTAACCACAAACCAACTTTTAGGTATAGAATATAGCCAATCTGTATCCAGAGAGGGCTCTCTCTTTAAGTTTTAGCTTTGTTTTTGAAAGATATTAGGCTAGTTATGAAAGTTTATGGATTTTAATTGTGTTTGGGTGATGGAATTCAATAAAAGAGGGGTAGAACTGAGTATTTTAGGCCATTGGGCTAATGGATTCAATGAAGATGGCTTAACCGGATTTAGTTTCTTAACAAGGAATGGTTTCACAAGGCAAGGTAATCAAATAGGGAACAATTAAAAATCTAAAATGAATGGAATGGACTCAAAATGGGTGAAGGGCAACTAAGAATCCTTCAACATATTCGAAAGAGGGAACTTGAATGACTATAAATAAAGAGAAATTAAGAATTATTTACCAAATAATCAAAACGAATAAACTAGAAAACAGGAGCAATTAAGAATTCACTATTTATACTAGTTCAGAAGAAAACATTAAGAATAATAACGATTGAAAACAGATTGCACTTAAGCACTTTCTGAATTATTCCTTTTCGTTTATCATTCATATATGAAACATAAATGGTATAATAAACAAGTATAAAGCTTTAAAACATAAGGGATAGATGACTTATTGATCCATTATTTGATTCAAGAATCCTGTGAAAAGTCCTTTGCATCAATTCCTTATCCAGCTAGCCATGCAAAACTTGTCCAACAACACTTTATTCCAAAATAATAAATATTACAGTAAAATCTATGAATTCCACCCCCAAAATACTTCCAAAAGTGAAGTATTTATACAAATTCTAAACTAAAATATCTTGAAAAAATATCAAGATTAGTTCACAAATCTCTCTGACCCAATTTGCTAAATAGAACTTAAGTAAAGGACACTCAAACTAATGCATCTTTTCTATTTTTATGGATGGGTGATGACAAAGAGGAGAATTAAGTTGATCACTCTTCTTTGATAGAGGTATTAGTCACTGACTTCTTCCTTTCTTTGTGCATTACTGCTCCATAATTACACTGAAAACTTAGGGTCCAATGATATATTTGTATTTATCAATATGTAATAGATATGTAAAAATTGAAAGAGGTTATTGTGGATTACTATGTTGGTGAGATAAACCACTTTCATTTTCCCACAATTCCTCTCCAGCTATGCACAATAGGCTCTGTAAAAATATGTGTAAAACAAAGTTTTACAGAGTCTGAAAAATAGCCTGTAAAGATGTGCATGTATCTCTCATTCTGAAATCACTGTGAAAAACGTGAGATAGGTTTTTGTAGATATTTCTCTTAGGAACAAAAACCGCCTTCAGTTTTGTATGATTTTTTTGAATTAGCCACAATCGTCTCTACAAAATGATGACTTAACTGGAATTTTCTGCAAAAAATGCTTTCCAACATTGTTTAATATTTCCAAAACCATAATAGCTGTTAGAAAAGTGAGAGAGGTTTTTGTAGATGGTCCTCTTAAGAACATAAAAATCCTTCAGTTTTGCAAAATTAATCTTATATTGATCACAATAGTTTCTGCAAAATAATGACTAAAGCATGGAATTTCTGCAAAAATGTTCCTTTCTTGTTGTGTTTTTCAACTTTTCACTTTTTTGTTCGTTTGACTGTTTCACTTTCACTTTAGACAAAATTCAATGTTGGTGAAAGTATTTTCATTTATTTTTACCATTTTACTGCCTCTATATTTACTTTTACTATTTACCTTTGACTGCTCTGTAACTTCATTTTAACTTTCACTCTAACTTTTACCTGATACACTTTAACCTATTTGATCCATGTTTATCCTTTTTGCCATTACTTACTCTAGTAAATAACCAAAATTCATCCAAGGATATTTTTACAAAATGTCCAACATGTCTTCCCACCATTGTGCTTCTGGTATTTTGGTTCTTTGAAGCTTTCTCAGGGTCTCATCAGTTTCTGTGTACCTAAAAAAGGTAGGCTGAATTGGAAACAAGTTCTTTACCTCATGTTCGAGATAAAACAAATTTTCCAGACTCTCATAAAGAATTTTTCCTGTAGGAAACGCTTTTGTTGTGGATGAACTTGTCGATGGACTTGCCTATTTGTCTTCATAAAATGATGAAAATAACGTGCACTCATTTGTTTTATTCACAAAGTCAAGGTTGGCGGGGGTTTTATTATTTTTGACGGATGACGTACACGGGAAAAGGTTTTTTGTCCTATGTGGAGGGCGGTAAGCGGTATGTATCGCACCACTTTTTTGGATGGGTGGTATTCAGCCAGGAGCCAGCGATTCCATACATCTTGTGACGTGTGGCGAGGCATTGTTCGCAAAACCACTCCGCGATCGCGCGCTATCGTTTGGTCGTGGAGGGCCATGCGATATGGATGACAATCGTTGGTTGTGGAAGGGTTAATCAGACGACTATCGGGGAAGTGAGATGAGGAGATTTTAATGAGGGCAGGCCTAACATAATTAAATATTTTATAATTATATTGGGAGAAATACGATTGGTCGGATAAGTTATTAATTAACTGTGGGGGTTAATTAATCCTTATTCAATGTGGCAGGGAGTCAAGGCTCTTAATTAGTTACAGATTTAACTAATTAATCCCAATTAACATGGTATTATGGTTATATTTTAACCAAGGGGCGGGATATGTAATATTTGGGGATTTTTATATGGTTATATTAATATGGGAATGGGTTGATTTATATAGGGAATTAACTAATATACGTTAAAAGTTAATATGTCAAAATGAATGAAAAGCGATAAGTATAAAAACATTAGGATTATGTATTTAACTTATGCTTGAATGAAAAAAAGGGTTTTTATGGGATATTGTGTAATTTTTCTAAGTAAAATAGGATTTTACTTAGGAAAAAGACTTATGGAAGTAAATGACTTATAGATGGTTTTAAGTATTTAGGCTTTTTAAATTATTAGGCCGAGGGTCCGGTCCCTCCAAAAGTCAAGGAAATGCCTTGAGCCTCTCTAATTTTCAAATGCCTTAGTACTTAGGGGAAATTAGTGAAATTTTTAGGGGAAAATGAGAAGGGAAGTTAATCATTTGACTTTGTTTTGCTTGAAATTTCTCTAGTGTAATGTCTACCTTGCATTTGTGATGAAAGTAAGGATTAACACATTTAGAGTCATTATCCATCACATGTAATTCTGCAACATCATCTGCCTACCCTACCTACTTTAACCTAGCATTTTTTCTTTTTTATTAGGGTGCACTTAGGCTGGCAAACCCTTATCACACTTTCTTTTCTTTTACATGTAGAAATGTATCTAAGTCTAACCTTATTACATCCAACGACTCAGATTAAACTATTGAGCTCCTTAAATTTACTCTACCTATCTACTTATCTGCAAAGATTAAATAGTTTGGTCATATTTTATTCTCTATCTCTAAAACATAAAATTCAAATATGAATAAGCCAAGTTTAAGCTGTTTGACTGTCCATCAATTGTAACTGCACTTAAGCAGTTTCTGAATTATTCATTTTTGTTTATCATTCAGATATGAAACATAAATGGTATAATAAACAAGTATAAAAATTTAAAACATAAGAGATAGATGACTTATTGATCCGTTGTTTGATTCAAGAATCCTGTGAAAAGTCCTTTGCATCAATTCCTTATCTAGCTAGCCATGCAAAACTTGTCCAACAGCACTTTATTCCAAAATAATCAATATTACAGCAAAATCTATGAATTCCACCCCCAAAATACTTCCAAGAGTGAAGTATTTATACAAATTCTAAACTAAAATATCTTGAAAAAATATCAAAATTAGTTCACAAATCTCTCCAACTGTTTTACATAAATAGAACTTAAGTAAAGGAAACTCAAACTCATGCATCTATTTGGCACTATTTTTTATGGATAGGTGATGAAAAATATGAGAATTCAAATTTGATCCAACTCTTGCTTGATGATGAGGCATCCAAGTCACTAACTGCTTCCTTTCTTTGTGCATTCTACTCCAACAATTATGCAAACTTGGGGTCCAATGATATCTTTTTATTTCTCAATAAGTAATAGATATGTAAAACTTGAAAGAGGTTATTTTGGATTAATATGTTAGTGAGATAAACCTCTTTCAGTTTCCTAAAATTCCTCTTCAGCTGTGCACAATAGGCTCTGTAAAAATATGTGTAAAACAGAGTTTCATAGAGTCTGAAAAATAGCCTGTAAATATGTGCATGTATCTCTGATTCTGAAATCACTGTGAAAAAAGTGATATAGGTTTTTGTAGATGGGTATGTTAGGAAAAAAAACCTCCTTCAGTTTTGTATGATGTACTTCGGATTGGCCACTATCGTCTCTACAAAATGATGAATTAACTGGAATTTTCTGCAAAACGGGCTTTCCAAAATTGTTTAATATTTCCAAAACCATAATAGCTATTAGAAAAGTGAGAGAGGTTTTTGTAGATGGTCCACTTAAAAACATAAAAATCCTTCAATTTTGAAAAATTCATCTTGGATTGATCACAATAGTTTCTGAAAAACAATGACTAAAACATGAAATTTCTGCAAAAAAATGTTCATTCTTGTTGTGTTTTTCATCTTTTCACTTTTTTGTTCTTTTGACTCTTTTACTTTCACTTTAGAAAAAATTCAATGTTGGTAAAAGTATTTTCATTTCTTTTTACCATTTTACTACCTCTGTATTTACTTTTACTGTTTACCTTTGACTGCTCTGTAACTTCATTTTAACTTTCACTCTGACTTTTACCTGATACACTTTAACCTGTTTGATCGCTGTTTATCCTTTTTGCCATTACTTACTGTATTAAATAACCAAAATTCATCCAAGGATATTTTTACAAAATTTCCAACATGTCTTCCCACCATTGTGCTTCTGGTATTTTGGTTCTTTGAAGCTTTCTCAGGGTCTCATCAGTTTCTGTGTACCTGAAAAAGGTAGGTTGAATTGGAAACAAGTTATTTACCTCATGTTCGAGATAAAACAAATTTTCCAGACTGTCATAAAGAATTTTTCCTGTAGGAAATGCTTTTTCTGTGGATGAACTTGTCGATGGACTTGCCTGGTTGTGTGCATAAAATGATGAAAATAACGTGCACTTGTTTGTTTTATTCACAAAGTCAAGGTTGGCGGGGGTTTTATTATTTCGAATGGATGACGTACACGAGAAAGGTTTTTTGTCATATGCGAAGGGCGATAAGAGGTGTGTATCGCACCGCTTTTGGGGATGGGTGGTATTTAGCCGAGAGCCAGCGATTCCATACATCTTGTGACGCGTGGTGAGGCACTGTTCGCAAAACCACTCCGCGATCGCGCACTGTCATTTGGTCGTGGAGAGCCATGTGATATGGATGAAAGCCGTTGGTTGTGGAAGGGTTAATCGGATGGCTATCGGGGAAGTGAGATGAGGAGATTTTAATGAGGGCGGGCTCAACATAATTAAAGATTTTATAATTATATTGGGAGCAATACGATTGGTTGGGTAAGTTATTAATTAACCGTGGGGGTTAATTAATCCTTATTCAATGTGGCGGGGAGTCGGGGCTCTTAATTAGTTACAGATTTAACTAATTAATCCCAATTAACACAATATTATGGTTATATTTTAACCAAGGGGCGGGATATGTAATATTTGGGGATTTTTATATGGTTATAGTAATATGAGAATGGGTTGATTTATATAGGGAATTAATTAATATAAGTTAAAAGTTAATATGTCAAAATGAATGAAAAGCGCTAAGTATAAAAACATTAGGATTATATATTTAACTTATGCTTGAATGAAAAAAAGGGTTTTTATGGGATATTGTGTAATTTTTCTAAGTAAAATAGGATTTTACTTAGGAAAAAGACTTATGGATGGTTTTAAGTATTCAGGGTTTTTAAATTATTGGGCCGAGGGTCCGGTCCCTCCAAAAGTCAAGGAAATGCCTTGAGCCCCTCTAATTTTCAAATGCCTTAGTACTTAGGGGAAATTAGTGAAATTTTTAGGGAAAAATGAGAAGGGAAGTTAATCATTTGACTTTATTTTTCTTGAAATTTCTCTAGTGTAATGTCTACCTTGAATTTTTGATGAAAGTAAGGATTAACACATTTAGAGTCATTATCCATCACATGCAATTATGCAACATCATCTGCCTACCCTACCTACTTTAACCTAGCATTTTTTCTTCTTTATTAGGGTGCACTTAGACTGACAAACCCTTATCACACTTTCTTTTCTTTTACATGTAGAAATATATCCAAGTCTAACATTATTACATCCAATGGCTCAGATTAAACTATTGAGCTCCATACATTTACTCTACCTATCTACTTATTTGCCAATATTAAACAGTTTGGTCAGATTTTATTCTCTATCTCTAAAACATAAAATTCAAATATGAACAAGCCAAGTTTAAGCTGTTTGACTGTCCATCAATTGTGGCATTAGATACAAGTTGACCACAATTTTTTTATTACATAAGAGCAAAAAGTAGTGGCATTTAGACTTGCACACTTTCCTTGGCCTTTCTTTTGGTGGGGTTCATTTTCTTTTACTTTTTTGGCCATTATTTTATTTTTTTTCACCCTTTGATTTTTCTTTTAGGGTATACCCTCTTTACATTTTTTAAATTTTTTGATTTTTTTACAATATGGAAAACCTTTCCAACAATGAAAGGTATGAACATATTACATAGCCCATCAAGTCAATCATGATATATGACACCTATTGGTATAGGAGCATAACACTGGCTCCACTTGGGGATGGCTTTTCCTAGTGAAAAGTCAAGAACAATAGGTCAGTTGCCTTCATATTTGACATTTGATGATCTTAGTAAGTGTCTTCTGTCTTCTGCAAACTGAAATCTGATCTAAAACTAAAAATAAAAATAAAAAAAATTCAAACCAACTTAATGAAAAACTAGCTGAAAATTGAAAACTAAAAAAATGCTCAAAATTCTGAGCTTATTAGCACTCTTCTACCTACTCAATCTACTGTTCAACTGCTGGTTAGGTAAAATAAAATAGCCAATGCAACCATTCAAGCATTATGTACTTTGATAGATTTTGTTTCATTTTCTTGTTGATTATCAAAACTGTACTTCTGCAACCTATTAGAAACACTTCAACAAATGAGAGGATAAGGAAACACTTGATTTCCTTTGTTGACTCTAGAAACTGTACAAAAGGATCTTCCAAAATATATACACTAATGTTTAATTGATATGAACAACTGTACATCTGTTCTGGATGGCCTCCATACCATGAATATGAAATGTTATTTTCATATTTATCTTCCTGTAAACTTTCAGATAAGATTTGTGATGATATTCCTACTGATTGTAATGTTTGACTGTTGAATCCTTTATCATCTTGATTCTGAATATCATAGTTAGTTAACAGAGGAATGCTTTGAATGCCTTCAATATTCAACATATCTACTATTGGATCCTGAAAAACTTGGGAAAATTACTGGAACCTATGACATATAAAATTCCATGGGACTTCATAAACTTCAACAAGTTTTTCATCATTTTCATTAAATATGTTATACCACATTTCCTTTAAAATCTAAAATGATTCAAAAAATAGTGGTATTGAACTTTCTTGTGTCATTTGATCATTTATTTCAATGGGAAATGATAACTGCAATTGTGAAACTAAAAATCTTGATCAATAGTTTCATTATCTTCTTTGTTGTCAATCACAATTCCTAAAGATTGCTGATTATTGAAGGCATGATAGTTGCCTCTAATGAACTAAAATGAAGCAAAACAAAGAGGTAAAGAACCTTCACTTATATCCACATTTTCTACTCTTTCTTCTTCACTCTCATGGCTGATCTGTATTGGCTGATCACTGTCTTCAATCTGCTGAAACTGAGTTTCTTCATCCCATAAACTAGCTTCTGATTGCTCTGTAAAGTTAGCTTGACTTTGGAGAACATAACTATCATCATAATGATCATACTTAGCCAAATCATCGAAAGAAGGAATGTCATCAAACATACACATTAGATCAGCAGATTCCTCTTCCTCATATTGATCTGTAAATTCATTTTCTGATCTATGATAATTTGAATTAAGAGGAATTTGTTCATGGCTATCAACCTCTTCTATTTCTTCATGGTGATTTTGAATAAAAAATCATCTTTCATAGTGATCTCATGTGTTCTTTCATCTAGTTTTCTTACCAAAAGGCCGAGTTTTACCTCTGCAATGTTTTTCTTTTCCTCTTCTTCCGCTTTCAACTTTTCCTGTCTGATTTGCAAATTAACTTCTACATCAACTGCAATGTTCTGCATCTGTACAAGTGTTTCTGGATCTCTTTCTCTTAACCGAAATTCTATTTCTGGATCAAAGGAACTTAGATAATGCAAGAGAGTTGAATCATGAGGAGGTCTAATATTTTCTGGCATTGAATAATAAACTTGATTAAATCTGTCAGAAAATTGTTGTATTGTTTCATTTGGATGTCTTTTTAACTGATTATATTCTTCCATGATCAAAAAAAGATTAACTTTGATTATCCATCTATTAAGGAAAAGTTTGATAAACTGCTGGAAATTTGAGATGCTTGCATTAGGCATATTTTTGAACCAAATCTTTATTCTATTTTGCAAAGAAAGAGCAAAAAGTCTGATTTTAACATTATCTTCATCAATCTCAAATAAATCCAAATAATTCTCAAAACCTTGAATATGTTTTTGGGCAGTGATACCATTCTCTCCATCAAATTTAGGAAGACACTTGTAGTATTTTTTAGGAAAATCATGGAGTATAGGAGGTAAAATAAGGGGCTTATATCTATCTGGAACTTTATATGGCACAGGGATATGTACAAAGATTGTGAGATCAGTCTTGATTATTTGAGGCTTATTAATTGGAAAATGATCATCATTAGATTCATAAGAAAGCTGCTCAAAGAGATTAGGAGAATTATTACTTACAATCTTCAAAGGAAAATAATTAAAAACTAATCTAAGATCTTATATAAAATACAAGATACATTGAAAAATTTTCTTAATGAGAAAGAACATAATGTCTTGGATTAAGATCCAAGTTGAAAGCCTGATCTTTCCATATTTTTCTTTGAGGTTCATTCCTCTAGTGGAGTCTTGATTTTGAAATTGATTTGGAGTCGCCAAGTGGATGATTTTAACCTTTGTGTGTTTGATCACTGTCCACCATCATAGATCAGATCTGAACCTGTAAAATATTTCTGAGGAAAATGTTGTTCGATCCCCAGTATGGTCGCCACTATGTTATCACTCAGTAATTTCTCTAGGTTCAAGAAAAATAGTCCGAGGTAACCACAAACCAACTTTTAGGTACAGAATCTAGCCAATCTGTATCCAGAGAGGGCTCTCTCTTTAAGTTTTAGCTTTGTTTTTGAAAGATATTAGGCTAGTTATGAAAGTTTAGGGATTTTGATTGTGTTTGGGTGATGCAATTCAATAACAGAGGGGTAGGACTGACTATTTTAGGCCATTGGGCTAATGGATTCAAAGAAGATGGCTTAACTGGATTTAGTTTCTTAACAAGGGATGGTTTCACAAGGCAAGGTAATCAAATAGGGAACAATTAAAAATCTAAAATGAATGGAATGGACTCAAAATGGGTGAAGGGAAATTAAGAATCCTTCAACATATTCGAAAGAGGGAACTTGAATGGCTATTAATAAAGAGCAATTAAGAATTCTTTACCTAATAATCAAAATGAATAAACTAGAAAACAGGAGCAATTAAGAATTCACTGTTTATACTAGTTCAAAAGAAAACATTAAGAATAATAACGATTGAAAACAGATTGCACTTAAGCACTTTCTGAATTATTCCTTTTCATTTATCATTCAGATATGAAACATAAATGGTATAATAAACAAGTATAAAAATTTAAAACATAAGAGATAGATGACTTATTGATCCGTTGTTTGATTCAAGAATCCGATGAAAAGTCCTTTGCATCAATTCCTTATCCAGCGAGCCATGCAAAACTTGTCCAACAGCATTTTATTCTAAAATAATCAATATTACAGCAAAATATATGAATTCCACCCCCAAAATACTTCCAAGAGTGAAGTATTTATACAAATTCTAAACTAAAATATCTTGAAAAAATATCAAGATTAGTTCACAAATCTCTCCAACTGTTTTACATAAATAGTACTTAAGTAAAGGAAAATAAAACTGAAGCATCTATTTGGCACTATTTTTTATGGATAGGTGATGAAAAAGAGTAGAATTATAATTTGATCCAACTCTTAGTTGATGATGAGGCATCCAAGTCACTAACTGCTTCCTTTCTTTGTGCATTCTGCTCCAACAATTCTGCAAACTTGGGGTCCAATGATATCGTTTTATTTATCAATCCGTAATATATATGTAAAATTTGAAAGAGGTTATTGTGTATTAATATGTTGGTGAGATAAACCTCTTTCATTTTCCTAAAATTCCTCTCCATATGTGCACAATAGGCTCTATAACAGTATGTGTAAAACAAAGTTTTATAGAGTCTAAAACATAGCCTGTAAAGATGTGCATGTATCTCTGATTCTAAAATCACTGTGCATAAAGTGAGATAGGTTTTTGTATATGATTCTCGTAGGAACAAAAACCTCCTTCAGTTTTGTATGATGTATTTCGGATTGGCCACTATATTCTCTACAAAATGATGACTTAACTGGAATTTTCTGCAAAAAGTGGTTTCCAACATTGTTTAATATTTCCAAAACCATAATAGATATTAGAAAAGTGAGAGATTTTTTTGTAGATGGTCTGCTTAAGAACATAAAAATCCTTCAGTTTTGAAAAATTCATCTTGGATTGATCGCAATAGTTTCTGTAAAACAATGACTAAAACATGAAATTTTTGCAAAAAGTGTTCCTTCCTGTTGTGTTTTTCATCTTTTCACTTTTTTGTTCTTTTGACTATTTTACATTCACTTTATACAAAATTCAATGTTGGTGAAAGTATTTTCATTTATTTTTACCATTTTACTGCCTCTGTATTTACTTTTACTATTTACCTTTGACTGCTATGTAACTTCATTTTAACTTTCACTCTGACTTTTACCTGATACACTTTAACCTGTTTGATCCCTGTTTATCCTTTTTGCCATTACTTACTGTAGTAAATAACCAAAATTCATCCAAGGATATTTTTACAAAATTTCTAACATGTCTTCCCACCATTATGCTTCTGGTATTCTGGTTCTTTGAAGCTTTCTCAGGGTCTCATCAGTTTCTGTGTACCTGAAAAAGGTAGGCTGAATTGGAAACAAGTTCTTTACCTTATGTTCGAGATAAAACAAATTTTCCAGACTGTTATAAATAATTTTTCCTGTAGACAACACTTTTGCTATGGATGAACTTGTCGATGGACTTGCCTGGTTGTCTGCATAAAATGATGAAAATAACGTGCACTTGTTTGTTTTATTCACAAAGTCAAGGTTAGCGGGGGTTTTATTATTTCGGACGGATGACATACGCGAGAAAGGTTTTTTGTCGTATGCGGAGGGCGGTAAGCGGTGTGTATGGCACTGCTTTTGGGGATGGGTGGTATTCAGCTGGGAGCCAGCGATTCCATACATCTTGTGACGCGTGGCGAGGCATTGTTCGCAAAACCACTCTGCGATCGCACACTATCGTTTGGTCATGGAGGGCCATGCGATATGGATGACAACCATTGGTTGTGGAAGGGTTAATCAGACGGCTATCGGGGAAGTGAGATGAGGAGATTTTAATGAGGGCAGGCCTAACATAATTAAATATTTTATAATTATATTGGAAGCAATACGATTGGTCGGGTAAGTTATTAATTAACTGTGGGGGTTAATTAATCCTTATTCAATGTGGCGGGGAGTCAGGGCTCTTAATTAGTTACAGATTTAACTAATTAATCCCAATTAACATGGTATTATGGTTATATTTTAACCAAGGGCTGGGATATGTAATATTTGGGGATTTTTATATGGTTATAGTAATACGAGAATGGGTTGATTTATATAGGGAATTAATTAATATAAGTTAAAAGTTAATATGTCAAAATGAATGAAAAACGCTAAGTATAAAAACATTAGGATTATGTATTTAACTTATGCTTGAATGAAAAAAAGGGTTTTTATGGGATATTGTGTAATTTTTCTAAGTAAAATAGGATTTTACTTAGGAAAAAGACTTATGGAAGTAAATGACTTATGGATGGTTTTAAGTATTTAGGGTTTTTAAATTATTTGGCCGAGGGTCCGGTCCCTCCAAAAGTCAAGGAAATGCCTTGAGCCCCTCTAATTTTCAAATGCCTTAGTACTTAGGGGAAATTAGTGAAATTTTTAGGGAAAAATGAGAAGGGAAGTTAATCATTTGACTTTGTTTTTCTTGAAATTTCTCTAATGTAATGTCTGCCTTGCATTTGTGATGAAAGTAAGGATTAACACATTTAGAGTCATTATCCATCACATGTAATTCTGCAACATCATCTGCCTACCCTACCTACTTTAACCTAGAATTTTTTCTTCTTTATTAGGGTGCAGTTAGACTGGCAAACCCTTATCACACTTTCTTTTATTTTACATGTATAAATCTATCTAAGTCTAACCTTATTACATCCAAGGGCTCAGATTAAACTATTGAGCTCCTTACATTTACTCTACCTATCTACTTATCTGCCAGGATTAGATAGTTTGGTCAGATTTTATTCTCTATCTCTAAAACATAAAATTCAAATATGAACAAGACAAGTTTAAGCTGTTTGACTATCCATCAATTGTGGCATTAGATACAAGTTGCACACAATTTGTTTATTACATAAGAGAAAAAAGTAGTGGCATTTAGGCTTGCACACTTTCCTTGGCCTTTCTTTTGGTGGTGTTCATTTTCTTTTACTTTTTTGGCCATTTTTTTTTTTTTTCACCCTTTGATTTTTCTTTTAGGGTATACCCTCTTTACATTTTTTAAATTTTTTGATTTTTTTGACAATATGGAAAACCTTTGCAAAAAGGAAAGGTATGAACATATTACATAGCCCATCAAGTCAATCATGATATGTGACACCTATTGGTATAGGAGCATAACAAGACCTAAAGACTCCACTGGAGGAAGAACCTAAAACATGACCAGTCATCCTAGAAAGAAAAAACACTCAGGCCTTAGTTGGATTCAAGCAATTATTGTATTTATCTATAACTATGTTCTATCTTACTTTGAGCCTAATCAAGAATACACTGATGAGATCTACATTGATCATTGGAAAGATCTCAAACCTCGAAAAGCTAAGCCTCAAATTTCAGACCATGAGCAGACTTATACACCTGTGCTTACCCCAAATTCACCTATGGAAAACCTAGTGAAACATGATCCTCATGCTACCTTTCCCAATCTGGCTGAAATCTCAAACAGTCATAAATCTCTTTTTACACTACCTATATCCACAAAGGTCCCAGAAATATACAAGCCTCTGGTTTTACCTCCCATCTTCTGAGCCCTCCCCGCAAATCTTCAAAATAAATTACCTAGATTTGATGGAGAAATCTCAAAAGTCACCGCTGAAGAGCACATCCAAAATCTTGAGAATTTACTTGACCTTTTTGAAATAGAAGAAGATTATGTGCATATTATAATTTTTGTCTTATCATTAAAAGGAAAAATTAAGAGTTGGTTTAAGGACCTTCCAGCTATAAGCATTACCAATTTTCATCAGTTCACTCAAATCTTCCTAGATAGGTGGGTGGTCATGTGTAATAAAGTTCTCATCATAGAGGAATACAATCATTTAAAAAGAAAACTAGGGGAGACAATACAAGAATTTTCAGCCAGGTTCAATAAAGTATACCATGCAATGCCTGGTAACATAAAGCCACCCCTCGGATGGGCTATTTTGCACTACCCAAATTCTTTTGATCCAGAGATGGTTTTCCGGATAAGAGAAAGAGATCCTTTGACCCTGGAAGAAATGCAAAGGATAGAAATTGATGTGGAAGTCAACATACTAAATAGGGAGGCACAACTAAGAATAATAGAGAAAGACAAATCAAATCAAGAGAGACTAATATCTTCAGAGGAAAAGTTGGAAAAATTGATATATACATTCAGCAAACTAATGCTTCTACTTGAAAAGAAAAGTAAAAGAAACAAAGTTAAGGTTAACACTGCTTATTCAAACCAACCTACACTTTTTCCTCGGGAAGAACACACTCAACATTATAAGACAAGGGTAACAAACAAAATGGGCCTAATAAACAAGTTGCAAATAAAAACATAGAGGAATGCTCTAAAGAATCTATCAACCATCTTGAAATCACAAAATCTGAAATGGAAGAAAAAACAAAACCTATAGGATCTCTACCTTTATGCTTTGAGTCATTTCGGATCATACAAGCAAATTGGCCTCCTAAGAATCTATTAGAGGCAACTCATGAATCCCATGCTTATTATCTAGAACATCAAGAAGAGTTGGTTGAGGATGAAATCAAATCTGAAATAGAAGAAAAAGAAAAACCTATAGGATCTCTACCTTTATGCTTTGAGTCATTTCAGTTCATACAAGAAAATTGGCCTCCTAAGAATCTATCAGAGGCAACTCATGAATCCCATGCTTATTGTCCCGAACATCAAGAAGAGTTGGTTGAGGATGAAATCAAATCTGAAATAGAAGAAAAAGAAAATCGTGTAGGATCTCTACCTTTATGCTTTGAGTCATTTCAGTTCATACAAGCAAATTGGCCTCCTAAGAATCTATCAGAGGCAACTCATGAATCTCATGCTTGTTATCGCAAACACCAAAAAAAGTTGGCTGAGGAGGAAACCAATCAAGAAATGAAAGAGAACCCACAAGATCTCTCTAAAGGCACAAGTGATGATTCATCATCTCTTGTAGGTGAGGCCCAAAAAGACATTTATCCTCTTTGTTGCAGTTATATCCAAAGGGAGATAAAATTTCCTCCCTTTTTAACTGAAGAAGAGATAGATCAACTCATAAACATACAGTCAACCTATCTTGATTTTCCTCCTGATATTAACTATCACATAGCAAAAAACATATTTGTAAATCAATTTGAAGAGAAACAATCTGATACTCCAATATGTATGGTTGGTGACATTAATTTTAATAATGATTCTCCAAAATTTGATCAATATGTTGATAATGATGATGCTTTCCAAACATAAGCTAATTTTACAGAGTATTCAGCACTTGGTTTTTGGGAGGAAACTCAGTTTCCTCAACTTAAGAAAGGTAACCAACCAATGCATAGAAGCTATGACAGTGATGAGGAAAGATTAGAAAATTTGGAAGCAAATGAAGGCTTGAAAATTGATGATCACAAGAAAGTTGCTGCTCTTCTTTCTCAAGAAGATTTGTTGCCAAAGAGTATCCCTACTCATCAACATGATGACCTTCACACAGTTTTCAGTCCGCTTAATCAGAACACATCAGCTTGGGAAGAGTACTACACTGCAATATATGATGAGTCTGACAGTTCAAGTGATCATGAAGAAGAGGACAAGTCTCTTCCCCAAAAGAGCCTCAAGCATAGCCAAGTGGAAGAAAGAGTAGTCCTGGATGAAGCTTATGTCTCAAGTCCTCAAGATCAGGTATCATTCCAAGATCCATTTGCTGTTTTCCTTGAGAAATGTAAAGGAGGAGTGTGTTCTACCATGAACAGTTTGTTGCAAAGTGTGAGAAAAAACTTAAGCACTACTGTCCAAAAACAAGTGAGGTGGAAGTGGCCTTTTGATTTCTCCAACATCATCAAAGAGCTGAACCAAGATCAACCATGCAATCATCTACTTGACTGGTTATATTGGAAAGAAGAGTTCACCAAATAAATGTCTACCATATATAGGTTAGAGTAGAATAGATAGGCATGCGAAATTAGCTCAGCCCCATGAGCATCTTTCTTTTAGTTTGTTTTAGAAATAAATCAAAAAATACAAAAACAGTAGAAAAATTGAAAAGAGGGCAGTTTAAGAAAATAACAAAAAGCCCCATGTTCAAAAAATAGTCATGTTGAAAGTGCGCAAGTCTAAATGCCACTACTAGTGCTCAAAAGATGTCTTTTTCAGTTATCTAGCCTAATCATAACTGGACATGTTTTAAATTTATTGCCGATAAGTTAGTGAAAGAAGTGATAGTCAAATTGTGTAAGCTTGACTTGTCAAAGAAAATAGATTAGGAAAAGATACTGGTTCCACATGCTCAAAACAGAACCAAAGAGGAAAACAGTGATGAAAAAAAAACTATGTATCCTAGCCATGATTTTTCTAAATCTTATTTTCGTGCAAAATAATATTTGTGTGCAACTTGTCTTTTATGCCACAAACACATGACAAATCAAACTGTCTAATCCTGATTTGGTCATTTTTCAATTTCATGTTTTAGTGTAGTGAATGAAATCCTGTCAAACAACTTAATCTTGACAGTCGCTCTAGCATAGGTAGAGAATCAAAGGAGTTCATTAGTTTAATCTGAACTCCCGGAAGTTATAAGTGTAGAGTTTGATAGTTTTTCTTTTCCAAAAAAATATCATGTTGAAAGGTTGTTATTCCAAAATGCACCTAAAGAAGAAAAAATGTTAGGAAATATAGCTGGGTAGGTAGAGATGACTTTGATGCTAATCATGCTGTCAATTTTCAGAAATAGCATCATGAAAGAAAGAAATTTGCGCCAATGGATAAGGCACTGGTTTTCACAAGCCGGAGATCTGCAATTCTGGACACCTCCTGAAAAGGATTTTCCCTCCCCAAATGGAGCCACTGTTAGTCATCAACATTTTTTTACCTGTTATTGATGACTAGTTTCCTTAGCTATGTTTTCTAGAAGCTAATCTCAAACTGTCAATTTGTCATCTAGAAAACACCCCAAAACAATTTTTGTCCTCCTACCCCATCCTGTTATTCTATGATGAGAACAAACTCCAGTTTTCAAGTCCTATCTTGTTTCAGCAAAGTATCCCTATCTATAGCTGTCTTAGCTTGGTTTCCCTGCTATCATTTTCCCCTTGTTTCTCATGCAATTCACTGTCCAACATTTGACAAAGTGTCTGCTCTTCTATCCTTGATCATCTTGTCATATGACAATCTGATCATGCTTGAGAAAACACTCAAAATCTGTGAAAATTGTCTTTAAGTTAGATAGTGGTGTTTAGGGAGTTTTTCCTTGGCTAAGATATCTTAAGCCAAAAACCATGTGTCTAGTACCAGTCAACCTTAAATCTTTCCCTATTCTGCAAAGAAAGCATTGTTCTATCCATAGATCACACACCACTAAGAGGTCACTTTGTCTCATTTTAGAAGAATTTCAACAAAGATCCAAATCAGGAAAAGAGAAGGTTTGTCACTGTCTAAAGAAATATGCTTAGATTAGGCATAATCTCCATGAAACACCAAAAGAGCTCTCCAAGGTTCCAAAGCATCTGTTTCTACATCTCTGCAAGGGTATAATTGAATGATGATCAGTATGCAAATAAGAGAAAATGGACAAGTTCAAACAGGTCTCTCATGTTGAAAAGGTTCGCCATCAATGATCAGATGGAGAGTTGTAAAGTAAACAGCAGCAAGTGTATATGTTATAAATCCAAAAGCTTCCTGAAGAGCAGAGATCATTCCTCATGTCAAATAAACACAAAAGACTGAGTGATGCTGATCAACAGTGCTCCATAATCTCCTCCAAAAGCAGTGCTGCATAATCTTTCCAAAGGGCATCATCATGTAGGGCATAAGAAGACAGCTTCTTCTTATGTTACCTTGAACCTGGGTTTGAAAATTTGTCAAAGGCAATTTCAATATACCTCTGACAACACAGTCAAGGGAAAATATAGCTCAATGATATCTAGTAGCAAACACTCTCCATATACAAATCACATTTCTTTTGGTCTTGTGTTCACAGTGATATTTTACAAAAGGATATATACATCTCAGACAAGGCCTCATAAAGCAAGAGGACATGAGGTTCAAGTGATTTTATCAATGATAAAGGTCAAATTCCACTTTGTTTCCTATTGGAATTCTTCAAACAAACATACAGAGCAGGTACAATGATTGAAATAGATGGAGATCCTATGTTAAAGATAACCTCCTTCAATAATAAGTAGAGGGTTAGAAACACAGTGATAGAAACCTCCTTCAAAGAGCAGAGGGTTAAAAACACAGTGATATAAACCTCCTTCAAAGAGCAGAGGGTTAGAAAAAAATTATGGAGCCTCCTTCATATAAAAGCAGAGGGTAAAAGACACATTGTTGTGACCTCCATCACTAAAAAGCAAAGGGTCAGCATGTTTTTAAATAGCTTCAGGAGTTGTTTTGCGCCACCTCCTCCAAAGGATGAACAGAAGATGCATATCAGGGTTTAAAATTGTGTTTGAGAAAGGTTTCTATTGGAAATAAAAGTTGAGAAATAGTGATGATTCAAAGGGTGACATGATGGTGTTAAAAGGCCTCTGTTTTTCTGTTCATGAAAGCCTCCTTCGAAGGATAAATCAGAGGTTACAATTATGATTAAAGCAGCCTCATCTGAATGGTAAAAGTAGCAGACCAATCTTGGTTTAAAAATGGTTTCTACAAACTAATTCAAAGAGGCATTCACACAGAGGGGTCATATTGAAAAAACATTTTTCTTTTAAAACAGATCCCTTATGGTTTATCAAAAATACTCCCTCCAAGAGATGAATAAAGAGAGAGCGCCAAAGGTTACTTTTTCAACTCATTTAAAGGACAGAGGGCACATTATTAAGATAGATGTACTTTCATTGTTTAAAAGCCTCCTTCATCATGAGATAAGGGCCCAACAATGACTCTAAATGAACATGGGTGGTCACATTTGCAAGGATCTTCTTCAGGACAAAGAGAGAGTGTTAATACAAAGTGCCTAACAGATAAATTCAAGTTTCAAGTTGAAAGACCACCTTCGAAAGACAGTATTGCACAGTGTCTGATAAAGGTAATTTTTTTAATGTTTTAGAGGACTCCTTCACCATACAGACAGAGAAAACACATGGCTTAAAATACCTTCTTTACTTCACAAATAGTGGGTTTATACAGTGGTTTTAAAAGACTGCAGTAGTAATTTTCATATAAACCTCCATCAAATTATAAGAGACCGAATCTAGGTGGACACAAGCAGTTTACATTATGATATATTTTCTTCAAAGGATAAGTGTAGATGTCAAGTTTTGAGGGGAAACGTTAAAAAGGACCATGAAGGACACAAGGCCAGATAAAGAGGAGTTTCTGTGGTTTAAAAGAACATCCCAGCAGAGGATCAAAAACACATTTTAAATAACCGCTTTCACAACAAACAGAGGTTAAAAAACTTATCGGAGTTAATATAAGGTGTGGAAATATTTTTTGCAGTAAAATTTGAAGACATCAGTTCATTGTCAAAAGCTTTCTTTCAAATAAGAAAAAGGCTAATCACTGAGGATGAATTTTATTTTTAAAAAGGGTTTTTGATTTCTTTAAAAAGGGAAAATGTGTTTGAAGGCCTCACAAGGCATAAGAAATCTCGAGCAAACATTCATTGTCATTTTGCAAACCAAGTCACAAAGGGGAAAACCATTTCAAGCTATCATTTACAGCCTTTGGAACGCGCGACGCACCTGTATCTTTGCGTGGGGCGCCTGTAGGCATTTACAGAAGATTTTTTTAATAGGCGCGGGGCGCCTGTATTGTTGTGCGGCACTCCTGTACCCGACGTTCAATGGGCACCCAAGGCCGACCCGACAGTTTAAACGTGACGCATTTTCTCGTTCAAGCCTGCCCGGTCCAGTGGCCTCTCCTGAATGCGCCGCCCATGATTCTTTGGCCATTATCCAAGTGCTCGGGCGACTGATAAATATCCTCCCACCTGCCTTGTGCCGTCACCATACTCACCTTTCATATTTTACCCTTGCCCTTGTAATTTTCACTATCTGCATAGCCATCTCTGAACGGCCCGGGCCACCTCCGAACGGCCCGGGCCACCTCTGAACAGCCCATCGCCCGGGCCATTGTCAACCAGAAGTGTGGCAACTTGCCAAAGTTCTCAAAGGTTTTGAAGACAGAATTATTACACAAATAACTCATCTCCAACTACATATAAAGACATACAAAGAGGTATTTATATGTTTTGACCAGAAGTTTTGATTTAAAAATGTGTTTGAAAATCACAAATTCTAAAGAAGAAGATCAATAAAAGGAGGCTAGAAGTCTGTTAGATTGTAAAGGACATGTTTGTCAAACCAAGAAGCCAAACATAGGGCTTAAAGAAAAACACAGTTATTCTTGAAGATTTTCATGTTTATTTAGATACAGAGTAGCCAATGAGAAAGAGGCCTAGGACTATGGGTCTCAAGAAAGCTTTGGAGAAAAAGAAGGAAGAAGAGGCAGCCCTTGTTCGATCTTATCCTCTCACTCAATTGCTCACCCAAGAAATAGGAAATGATAAAGAATCATGGCTTGAAAGGGCCAACAAGCATTTGGAGGATAAATTAGAGAAAGATAAAAGAGACTTGAGTCTACAAAATAAGATGACCGGGCACTACAAGAAGTTGAACCAATTTGCCCGAAGAAAGCTCAAAATTGCTCAAGAAAGGCTCAAAGCTGCCCGAAAGAGGCGCCCGGTAGAAAAAGTGGAGAAAGGCATATCTGGGCTTGAAATATTGGCCTTAGGTTCCTTGCATGCTTCTAAGAACCCATAAGGAGCTTGCTCGCCAAAATTGAGCAAATTTTGACATGATTTTGTTTTTTTGTGTTTTTAGGCCCTAATTGCACATTTTTAAAGGCATTGCAATGGGTGCTAGGAGAATCCTCAGCTCATGAAAGTAAATTTTTTGGATGGAATAAATTCGGGGGCATCTACTCACAAATTTTCAGATCCAAAGTAGGTGTTTTGGTCCCTCAAAGAGGCGAAAAACAATGATTTTTTAACTTTCTGCCTCACTGTATCAACAAGGGCTACTTTTTTGGTTTTTTTCACTTAGTCCACATTTTGGCATACATATAGGGATAATTTTGGGAAAAATAAAGTAGTTCCAGAAACTAGACATCCAGGGCTTTCCAACAAGCCATCACGGGCCTCGTTTCGACATCGGGAGGTCCCTCAAACGTTGTCTATAAGACAAACAATTTTCTGCTACTACATTCTTACAGCATTTTGGCAAAAAAGGCAGATTTCTGAAGATGCTCATCCAAATGTGCATTAAGCGTTTTTTAGCCATTGTCAGTCATGAAAATTCAATTTTATTTCCATTTTTAGCATTTAATAGATATTTTTGAAGATATTTTGTGCCTTGGGCTTTGCAAAGCCTCAAGGACAAAATCAGATATTTGCAATAGGCCAATGGCCTTCTAGATGCTCTTGGATAGTTTATTTCTCTTTAGCCTATATATTCCAAGAGATTTAATTGTATAAAGAGGCTGAAATTAATTTTATAGAGAAATACATGGTATTACAAGCTTGGAAGAAATACTTTGTCTCATGAAGTGGATAATTTCTTGTGTGACTTGAATGGTGGAAGAGGACTATTGTAGGATTCCATGACTTGGTAAATGGTATAGTGTTCCTTATCTGTTATGTTTCCTTAGTTTATCATACATTTTTTCATGCTTCTTGCTTGCGATAGGTCAGTAAAGAATAGATTTGAGACATGCTCATGGAGGCACCTCAAGTTTCCTGATTCATTACAGCTTCTATGTTTTTCTTCTTTCTTAGTTATGTCAAATAATTCTTAACTGCTCTTTGATACCCTAAGAACTTGTTATCAATTTAATAAATGGTTATTATGTATGCTATCTAGTATGATTCACAGTATGCCCTGCTTACTCATATCTATCCAAAACCCCATCACTGAAACCTTTCTCGAAATATTTTATTGTCCTAGTTAACCAAAGAGGTCTTGTTTCGATCTTGCCCTTTGCCCATGCTCTGCAATCTTAGTTCAAAGTTCCTGATAGCTCAAATATGATGTTTATGAGTTCCCTCTTCATAGATTGAGTTGTTTTTCTGTCTTGTGTGTTTTCCCCAAAGTCTGAAGGTGATTTTCCCAAATTTATAGGGTCTTATACTTCTATGTATCGCTTGAATGTTTATTTTATGCATCTATCAGTTTGAGTTTCATTTATAGTGATTAATGGTTAGCCCTACCACATGGATGTTTTCTGTAAAACTATTTGTGCTTAAAATTTCTTTGTTTTTCACAAATTTAGTGTCCATCTCATTTCATTCCACCTAAAGAATCCATTTTAACTCGACCAAATCAGCCCTGCAATATACCTTGTCCACCCTTTGAGGCAGTCTAGACCTTATCGACCCCATAGCCCAGTTGATCTGACAATATTTTTATCTATTTATCCTTTGATCAGTTCTCCCTCAAAAAACCTAAAACAAACCAAAACATACTTAACAACTAACCTAAAATCAGATACATATAAAGCAAACAAGTTTACATCCTTTGCACAAATAGAGAGAGCCCTCTTTGAGTCCAGGAAGGCTAGGTCCTTGGGCTCCAAAGTTGGTTTGATGTTACCCTGTCATTTGGCTTGCTAATCTACCAAATCACAGGACCCTAACACTCTAGTCCTTGCATTACCGGACTTGAGACAACCATTTGAGATTCAGATCGATGCTAGTGATTACGCCATGGGTGCAGTTCTCTTACAACATGGTAAGCCTATCGTATTTCATTCTGAGACATTTAATGGTGCTGTTGTGAATTATCCTACATATGATAAGGAGTTTTATGCATTATTAAAAAGCGTCAAAAAGTGGAAACACTATTTGATGGGAAAAGAAATAGTTTTTCATACCGACCATTAGCCTTTACAGTACTTCCAGTCGCAAAGTAAATTGCAGCAGTCACGACATTTCAGATGGATGGGTTTCCTACAACAATTTCACTTGGTAATAAGGTACAAGAAAGGTATTTACAATAAAGTTGCTGATATGATTTCAAGGCCTATTATTAGTGCTACTACTTTACTTAAGAATGATTCTATTGTACATGAGAGTTACATAGAATAGTATGCATCAGATGTTGATTTTAAGGATGTGTATGCTACCTTGAGTGAAGGGAATCATGTTGAGGAGAATGGTTATCATTTGCATAATAATTTACTGTTTCATATGGGAAATTTATGTATACCATAGGGGGAGAGAATAAGCATCATGAGAGAAGCTCATTCTTCTCTTATTGCTGGGCATTTCAGGGTAAGCAAAACGGTGGCACATTTACATAGGTATTGTTATTGGCCTCGTATGGTAGATAGTGTTTCACATTTCATTAGAGGATGTTCATTATGTGCTACAAGCAAGCCTAGCAATAGGAAGCTTGGTTTATATACGCCATTTCCGGTACCTTCTAGACCATGGGAAAGTGTTTCTATGGAATTTGTTGGAGGTCTACCATTATCTAGAAAGAAGCATGATTATCTTTATGTAGTAGTTGATCAATTCAGCAAGATGTATATTCTTATGCCATGTAAGAAATCTATAACTTCCGAATAAACTGCTGATTTATATTTTCAACATGTATGGGTTCATTATGGCTTGCCTACTTCTATTGTTAATGACAGGGATTCCAGATTTGTTGGGAATTTTTGGTCCAATCTATGGAAGATGATGGACACCAAGTTGAAGAAGAGTACTACTTTCCATCCACAAACAGATGGCCAAACAGAGGTAGTGAACAGAAACATTGTACATCTTTTGAGAGGTTATTGCAGCAAGCATCCCAAACTTTGAGATGAGCACTTGCATTACATTCAACATGCTTACAACAGGGCCAAGCACTCTTCTACAAATACTTCACCTTTTGAAGCTTTTTTTGGGTATTTTCCTAAGTCACCTTTAGATTTCATTCTTGAGAAGGATGTGGCCATTGATGGGCATAGTGACATTGACAAAGCTCGCATGTTCATTGAAAGAATTCAGCTCATACATCAACAGGTTCAAGAACAACTTGAAAAATGTCAAGGCAAGTACAAGGAGAGGCATGATAAACACAGAGTTGATCATAAGTTTCAAGAAGGGGATGAGGTATGGCTGCATATTAGTAAGGAAAGAATGCAAGGAGAAGGTAAAAGGCTGAAACCTATTCATTATGGTCCATTCAAGATCCTTAAACAAGTTGGAAATAATGCTTTTCAACTAGATTTGCCTTCATATATGCAAATGTATTCCATTGTGAACGTGGAAAATTTATGTTTGTATGAACCTCCTTTAATTGCTGATTATGAAAGTGACATTCAGCTGCCATCCATAGAGGATTTCTCACCAGAATTTTTATATGGGTTGAAAGAGGATGCTATCCTTGACAGAAGGACATACACTTCGAGGAGGGAAAATGTTGATTATGTTCGGGTTGGTCTTAAAGGCACCAAACCGAGTAAGGCAAAGTGGATTGAGGTGGAAAAGGTGAGGGATCTATACCCTCATCTTCTTAACAGGTAATTGAAGGATTTTTGGGTCCAAAATCTTCCCAATGGGGAGGTGTGATCAGGTGATCATGTCCAAGAGAAAAAAAAATGCTCAAAATTGGAACTTCTTAGAATTGGTTGCAAATTGAATGACTAGATAGGTCTCATCGCTGCGATTATGGCACCGTGAATGGGACCCAAATCCGATTTCGTATGAGGAAGATATTGAAGTTTTAAAACGCCTAATAACCTTCAAAACAGGACCTTTAAACTCAAAAATTTTTGTTATCTTCAGAAAAAAAAATAAAAAATAAAAAATAAAAATAAAAAATTAAAAAAATAAAAATAAAAATAAATAAATTAATTAATTAAATAAAAAAAAAAAAAAAATAAATAAAAAAAAAAAAAAATTATGGCAAAATTTCATTTTTTAAAGGTATTTTGGTGGTCTATCAGAGGGTGCCACGTGGCCTACTCGGAGGCTGCCACGTGGCCCCAAGCCAAAGGTTTATGACTGTTAAAAAATTATGTTGTGGGCAGCCCGACCCAAGATGAACGCATTCGGGTCAGTCGGGCACAACCCAACCCGAACGTTCACGGGTCACCTTGTAGCGGGCTCGTGCAAAAGCTGAATGTGAATGGAGTATAGGCAGAGGTCGACCTGACTTGCATGCAGATGGGTCAGCAGTCGGGTCGACAATTGAATGTTTAACAGTTTTTTGGCAGAGTTTAAAGGGGGCCAGCCCCCATACCATATGTCCCAGGTCTCATAATTAGGAGCTAAGGTGTTTTGAAACCGACAGAGATTTGGGCTAGCCCCCGGGTGCTAGCCCTTGTCACATAGAACCACGAGCGGTGACCACGGGCGCGGTTTTAAACTTATCCGCCAGCTCACTAACTGCCCGAAAATCCAGCATGTGAATGCGCCTCCACCTAACCATTACATTTAATGTTCCCGCTAAGTTGGGCGAGGTTCTGCCATTTCAAGGTGGACCACCATTTTTGGCACTCCTAACTGGAGTTAGCCAAAATTGGTGGAGTTTTTTTAGGGACATTAGGCAAAATATTGTTTTTGCCATAACTTCTGGAATATTGAACCTTTTTGGATGAAATGTTAGTCAATTTCAACTATTCTGAGCATTCTGGAGCCATTGGAACATGTTGTAGAGCCAAAAAAGGTGTCTTTCAGCTATTTTTTCTTCAGGGAAGCTTGGAGAGCCATCAGGGCCATGAGGGAAATGGAGTTGAATTGGGCTACACTTCACTATTTTAGGTGAAATAAAAACCATACTTAGCTTATTTTTGACTTCTGAATTCATTTCCACAACTATTTCAGCCTGTTTAGGATTCTTTTTCATTGTAAAACCAATTTTAGCATCATAATATATCAAGGACATGCCCATTGGGAGCTTTGGACCCGTCAGATGTAGCCCAGGAGGGGTGAACTGCCTCATCATGTTGTTGTGTGTTTGTGGTGAAGTTATTATACTATGTATTTCAGATTCAAGTTGTTAAACAATAAATTTAAATAACATTCCCTCACACTTAAACTCATAAACAGTTACCAAGAACACTTTGTTTTACTTGCAAGACCTTACAAATACTTTGCACACTTAATTTAATGGAAATGAATACTTTGAACAACAGTACAAATACTTTTATTTTCACATCAAAGATCCATTTTCCTTCTTGCCACTTGGAGGCAACACTTCTGCAACCCATGATCAACAAACACTCTACACTTATTATAAGTGGAGAGGAGGACAACGTGGGGTAGGCTATTTTGTCTACCATGATCAGATTTTCATCCCACCTACATTGCAGGAGCTCAAGGTGGAGGATGATTTGTATGAGTTACCATTTTGGAGGTGTTATCTCCCCGTAATTCTAGTAGATTCGCAAGACTAAAGCTACAGAGAGGACATTGGAACCACTTTGGGATTCTAGGATCTAGCCCTCCTGAATCCAGAGAGGGATCTCTCTATAAGTGCAAATATTGATTGATCTTTAAGGCTTTTTGAAATGATATTAGGCTATTTATGAAGAACAAGCTTTTTGTTTGTTTTGGTTGGGCAAAGATATGTGAAGGTGAAGGAAGTTTAAATGAAGGGTGAAGGTGTATGCAAGTGAAGGAATGATTCAGCTAATAAAATAGGCTAGGAGCAGCTTCAATCCATTGGGCTATGGAGTTGTAATAGGATTTAATTGAAACAGTAAGGTTCAAGAGTGGTCCATGGGGCAAGTCATCTATGTCTAAGGATCTCTTTAAGTTGATTTTATGGAATGAAAACAGTAAGAGATGGAGAACAAACAAATGAAGAACAAAGAGCAGCCTAAGATCAAGTAAGTACTTTGAAACTATCCTGCTTTTGGCATGCTCTTAAGGAAAACATAAAAGTAATCTAAGATCAGGTAAGTACTTTGAAACTAGCCTGCTTTTGATGCACTTTCAATAGAAAACATTTAAAACACAAAAATAATAGCTTAAGATCAAGTAAGGACTTTGAACCTATCCCGCTTTCAGCATATTCAAAGGGAAACTTTTCAAAGCAACTGTTGGAGAAGAAACTAGAGGACAGGGCTAACCATAGACTTCCCTAGTTCAACTCTACTTAGCATAAACTAAAAATGACATTCTAGAACAATGTTTAAAGTTTAGACAGTAAGACATGGGCTCACCAACATTCCTTAACTGCTTGGACTGTATTAAATCATTCTCAAATACACAATTGGAGGAAAACATAAAGATAAAGTTTATCAGTGAGAGTAGGGTACTTGTAAAAGTAAATCTTAGCTCTATATTTTTTGTTCTTTATCAGAGAAAGTGGATAGAATGGAAACAAAAAGAAAATAAAAATTTACAATAAGAAAAACATCACCGTTGACATAGACCAGGATCCCATAAATCAGCTTGTATTTGATGTTCAAACCAGTTACAATCATCAAGTCCAGTGGTTCTCTACAGCTCCAAACTTCTCATCTCAACTAAGGTATCTTCAATTACAAACAGAGCTTACAACAGCTTCAGGAGACTATTTACATGCATCAAATATTCAGTGACCAACATTATCTCATCTTCTATAGAAGTATTTATAGAAGAAATGAGGAGGTGGGATGAGAGAAAAGATCTCTAGGCTCAATTAATACAGTTTAATGCTCCTCGGCCTTTGAAGGGCTCGATGGAGAAGATCTCTGATATTTCCCTTGTATTAATTGTCATTACATTAATATTTAGCTACTTGGTTGCTTTTGTTGACTTTTAAGCTCTTTGGGTAGGCTCGACCTTTATTTCTGAGCTGATTGTAGGCAAAAATATCTCTGGCTGGGCTTTAACTGTGCCTTGTTTTGCTGAAAAATAGGACTGTAGGGGGTAAATTTGGTTGTTGAAGGAGTGAATTAGCCTCATAAATTTAGCTTTGGAGGCTGTCCTGGATGATCTGTTTTCTTTAATCCTTTAACAATGATTTAACTTTATACTATGTTTTAGGCCTAATTAGGCCTCTCTAATCATCTTTGGGCTTTTAAATTGTCTTTATCCTTTGAACTGTGAACTAAGATTTTAATTCTTCACTTTATCGCTTAAGTCCTTTTTGATCTTTTATCTTGATCTTCTGTCTGATACACCTGGCTGTCTTCATCTGTCCAGGCGGATTTATGGTGCTGGAGGTTTTTATTCTTTGGCTACATAATGCTGTGCAGACCAAGACGTGGCAATTCATCCTTTTTTTATCCCTTCATGCATTGATTAAGGCCGTGGATCATCACCTTGGGCCTGTTCTGTCACCTTTCCATGACTGTGGAAAAATTCTACAATGACCACCGTTAAACCTGCAAGAGACATGAAACTTCATTATAAAAACATGCGTAAGGGGTTAACTGCGATAGAGGCTTGGGAGGGAGGAAGGAGCAGTGAGAATAATGAATGTAGTGGTGGTGGGTAATAAATCATGGCAAAGCAGCTAACGAGGTTAAATATGGAGGCTTGGACGCGATGAGGAACGGGGACCATTGGATTACGAGGATCAACGGCTGAGATCTCTCGGTGAATTGTTTCGGGAGAAGTTAGACGGAAATGATGAATAGAGATGTGATATAATGTGGACCATCCAATCATCTTGGATGGATGGGTGAGATCTCATCGGAGTTCATCGCATCGAGGGAATAACGATGGGAGGGACATTGGATCGAGCGATGCGATGGCATCTCATTAGGGATTTGCGATATACGATGGTTAACAAAATGTTGGGGAGAATTTTCTGATGCGATGTTCTAAGGACCGTTTGATCTGGTAAGAAGATCGAAGGTTAAGATTTCATCGGGGGCTGGCCAAAAAAGAAAATGGGAAAGGAGAAAGGCAATTGCGATGTGCGCAGGCCATTCGATTGGGAAGGAGATCAACGGTGGGGATTATGCAAGTAGGACATCACATCGGAGGTTGGCCATCGCATCAGAGGTTTTCAAAGGAGATGCAATTGAAAGAACCCTTGCAGAATTTTTGATGTGATGGGTGGGGGTTGGTCACAGCGCTCGACCGTATGTGGAAAAGGGGCTTAAGGCTTTAGTGAAGAAAATGTGTTTTTAGAGGATTTTGAAAGGTTTTAAGAGGTTTTTAAGCTTTCGATAGAGAGAGAAGAAAGGGTTTTTTAAACATGAAAGTGAATTATTTAAAGGTTTAAAGGGGATTTGGAAGCTTTTGGAGGTTAAATGGAGGGTTTTCAAGATGGAATAAAAGCATTATGAGACTGGGAGAAAATGGGTGAAAATGGAATTGTTTGAGTGAAAGGAGGAGTGAAATAGTGGAAATGGAGCCTCATGAGCAGTTTTTCTTAGTAAACAGCAAGGTACTTGATGGATTTAAGTGAAACAGTAGTGAAGATTAATACCAAGGATACAGGTCATCATAAGACTTCAAGAACTCACAATTTGGAAATGAGTTGTTTCTTGAAGGCTAAAAAATATTTAGCCACCATTTGGTATGACAAATTTTTATAGGTGGCTAAGAGCGGCTCCAACTTGGGATGGCAGCTCCTTGGAGGTGTCAAGAACCACAGAAATTCATCTTTGGGACATAGATCTGTACCTTATCCATTGACAACCTCTTTCTCTTTGATCATACAGCTTTGAAAAATGATCAGTATTTATATCAAATAGTGTTATTTCCCAATCAACTACCTACACAGCCTACTTCCTAAAATATTTTCTTCAGAAGGTGCACTTGGATTTGAAAACCTTTCCATCAATCATTTTATTCTTTTGAAAAATAGGAAACTAATCTAAGTCTACTGTTATTCCTCCATGAGTTCAGATTAAGCTGTTGAACTCATAAGTTTCTCTACCTAACTACTATCTGTTAGGATTAGACTGTCTAACATATTTTTATTCTCTATTTTCTAAAACAAAAATTGAAAAAGCAGTCAAGTCAGGATTAAATAGTCTAAATTGCTGCTGATCTATGGCATAAAAACCAGCTGCACATAGATTTTTATTTGCAGAAAATTAAAGCAAAATGGTGAAGGCTTAAGATCTGAAAACTAAAACATCCTTCATTCTTCTTCAGCTCTAGTTTTGAATTTGTTTGAGCTGCTTCTTCTTTCTTTCCTGGTTCAAGTTTTGGGCATATTAGAACCAGTTTGTTTTCTATCTTTGGCTCAATTTTTAATCTAATTAGAGCCATTCTTCTTTTGAGATTCATAGGTTCAAATTTACGTTGGTTTGAACCTTTTTTTTTCTATCCTAATCTACCTTACTGATAAGCCAAGATTGAGTTGTTTGGCTGATCTAATTCACTAACCTATCAGCAGTAAATTGAAAAAATAATTAGTCATCATTAGGCTATATGACTAACTAGAAGTGTGTTCTTAGGAGTGGCATTTGAACTTGTACACTTTCAGATTTTGTTTCTCTTTTTGGTATGGGGCTGTACCTTTCTTGTTTTTACAATCTGCCCTCTTTTCTTTTCTATTGTTTTTTGTATTTTTCCTTTTCTTTCAAGAAAAAATTCAAAAACTAACTAAATGCTCAAAACTAAGCTTTATTGAGATTCCTATCTAACCTATTCTATCTTGGAATATTTACATGCTTCATATGATAGAATAGTGCCAATGTAGGCATTTGAGTAGTGACAAAAAGGAATAGAGAAACTGGCTACTAGTCAGAGGTACCATAGTACATTTTGAAGATTAATCTTCAAAACCAAGGCTATCATAGAAGGTGACAGCTTATCATGCATTTGTCTCTTGAAAAGGATCCATGCTTGATAATTTGAGCCAGTTGGGACCTCCACACACTCTTCCATAGGATCAACAAAGAAAAGATGAAGATTCTCTTCTTTTTGGCCCTCCATGGTTGGTAGATTGTCTGCTTCTAAGACATTATATTTGAGGACTATATCTTCAGTATGTTTCTTGGAAGCATCATCATCTTTCACCTGACAATAAAAAAGCTGTGAAATTTCTTTTTTCTCCACCGGACCAAGGCAAAGATTCTTTTGAGGAAGACAGTCTTCCTCATCTTCATTTTTATCTGAACTGGAGGACTCATCATATTTTGCAGTGTTGTCCTCTTGTAGCTATGAGATATTCTTGTTTAATGAGCTAAGTTCTATGAAAATATCAATGTATTCTTGAGCAAGGGTTTGTTCTATTGCTTCCTCTTTTTCAAGAGAAGGCTCCTTGATTTCAACTTGCTCAAAAATTTCTCCATTGCTTTCCTCCTCAACCTTTGAGCTGAAAGTCTGCTGATTCCCAATCACATGGAAACTATTACTGATGATCTGAGATGAAGCAGGGCAAAGATCCAATGAATCTTCACTCACTTCTAGGCTTTTAAAACTTTCATCATCAGTATCATAAATAGTTTGCACTGGCTCATTACTTCTTTGAAGGGGTTGATCTTCATCCCATAAATCTGCTAATGATGGTCCTGCAAGGTTAACTTCTATTTGGGAAGCATCATCACTAGATAAATTAAAGTTAGGAAAATCATAAATATAATTAATACTACCAATCAAACAGACTAGATTATCAGCAGGTCCTTCTTTATTGTGATCTACAAAAGGAATTTCTAAATCTGTACAACAAAGTTTTCTATATGAATGGTCAAGAGTATTTTCTTTGCAAAAAGTTTCAGAGAGTGGCTGTTTATTAATCGTCTGATCTATTACTTTTTCTGTCAAAGGGGAAGATGTTTCCATGTTCCTTTGAACAGGAGTACAATATTTCTTTGTCTCCGGTGAAGACTGATTTTGAGGCTGGATGTCTTCTTGAGCCTCAACTATAAGTGATGATGAATCATTATTTGGGTTTTTAGGGATATCTTGAGGAATGTCCTTTATTTCTTGATTGACTTATTTCTCAACTGATTCATCTATATTCTTATAATTTTTCAATAAGATATTAAACTCATGAATGGCAGTTAAAAGATCTTCATGATGCATTTCTTCCAAATCCTCATCATTGTCTATAAGGTGTTGGGTGATGTTTTGTGATGGATCATAATGTATTTCACCCCATGATAATGATGTAATTTTTCCTTTATAGTTCTCATAAAAAACATATTCAAGGTCCTTTAAAGAAAACAAACTACCAGATCTCAACCATTCATACCAATCCCTAGCTTTTTATTCTAATGTTAACATGAACATTTTCATTAGGCAATCTTCATGCCATTCAAATTTCAACCTCCATACATGTATATGAAATTTGATGAGATGTAATAAAGGGTCATCAAACTTTTCACCTTGAAAAATAGGCAGGTTGTCATCCCAATTCACCTGAGACATCTTATGTGGAAACCCAGGGATATGATCTCTACTCATTGGGGCATATCTTAGTTGTATCCTTGGAATCATGTTTGTAAATCAGGAAAGAGGTCACTGTATCTTGTCAACCAGTTCAGAGTCTTATACCAGTGGAGTCATTTGGTCTTCTTGAGAGTTATGGATTCGCCAGGTGGATGATTTAAACTTTGTTGTCCACCAATAGTATGATTTGGTTTGCTCAATGTAGTCCCAAAGAGATCTACAAAGACTGGAGGGATATTAGGCCTACTGGAGGCCAGTGGAGTCACTAGGAGGAAATTTTTAGCTCTTTTGGAGGTAAAATGTTTCATGTTCCACCACCATATACCAATCTAAAAATTTTTGTGTCTTATGAGGTCCTTAAGGATGTATAAGATGCAATTTTACTCAGAAGTCCCCAGCGGAGTCACCAGAAATGTTATCTCCCAGTAATTCTAGCATATTGGAAAGACTAAAGCTGCAGGGAGGACATTGGAACCACTTTGGGATTCTAGGATCTAGCCCTCCTGAATCCAGAGAGGGATCTCTCTATAAGTGCAAATATTGATTGATCTTTAAGGCTTTTTGAAATGATATTTGACTAGTTATGAAGAACAAGGTTTTTGTTTGTTTTGGTTGGGAAAAGATATGTGAAGGTGAAGGAAGTCTAAATGAAGGGTGAAGGTGTATGCAAGTGAAGGAATGATTCAGCTAATAAGATAGGCTAGGAGCAGCTTCAATCCATTGGGTTATGGAGTCATAATGGGATTTAATTGAAATAGCAAGGTTCAAGAGTGGTCCATGGGGCAAGTCATCTATGTCTAAGGATCTATTTAAGTTGATTTTATGGAATGAAAACAATAAGAGATGGAGAATAAACAAATGAAGAACAAAGATCAGCCTAAGATCAAGTAAGTACTTTGAAACTATCCTGATTTTGGCATGCTCTTAAGGAAAACATAAAGGTAATCTAAGATCAGGTAAGTACTTTGAAACTAGCCTACTTTTGATGCACTTTCAATAGAAAACATTTAAAACACAAAAAGAATAGCTTAAGATCAAGTAAGGACTTTGAACCTATCCTGCTTTCAGCATATTCAAAAGGAAACTTTTCAAAGCAACTGTTGGAGAAGAAACTAGAGGACAGGGCTAACCATATACTTCCCTAGCTCATTTTTTATTAGCTAACTTCTCAAGACAATACATAAGATAAACAAAGAATAGTCTAAGATCAGGTAAGGACTTTGAACCTAGCCTGCTTTCAACATAATCTTAGGGAAACTTTCAGACAACCTTTGGAGATAAAACTAGAGGACAGGGCTAACCATAGACTTCCCTAGTTCAACTCTACTTAGCATAAACTGAAAATGACATTCAAGAACAATGTTTAAAGTTTAGACAGTAAGACATGGGCTCACCAACATTCCTTAACTTCTTGGACTGTATTAAATCATTCTCAAATACACAATTGGAGGAAAACATAAAGATAAAGTTTATCAGTGAGAGTAGGGTACTTGTAAAAGTAAATCCTAGCTCTATATTTGTTGTTCTTTATCAGAGAAAGTGGATAGAATGGAAACAAAAAGAAAATAAAAATTTACAATAAGAAAAAAATCATCGTTAACATAGACCAGGATCCCATAAATCAGCTTGTATTTGATGTTCAAACCAGTTACAATCATCAAGTCCAGTGGTTCTCTACAGCTCCAAACTTCTCATCTCAACTTAGGTATCTTCAATCACAAACAGAGCTTACAGTAGCTTCAGGAGACTATTTACATGCATAAGATATTCAGTGACCAACATTATCTCATCTTCTACAGAAGTATTTATAGAAGAAATGAGGAGGTGGGATGAGAGAAAAGATCTCTAGGCTCAATTAATACAATTTAATGCTTCTCAGACTTTGAGGGTCTCGATGGAGAAGTTCTCTGATATTTCCCTTGTATTAATTGTCATTACATTAATATTTAGCTACTTGGCTGCTTTTGTTGACTTTTAAGCTTTTTGGGTAGGCTCGACATTTATTTCTGAGATGATTGTAGGAAAAAATATCTCTGACTGGGCTTTAACTGTGCCTTGTTTTGCTGAAAAATAGGACTGCAGGGGGTAAATTTGGTTGTTGAAGTAGTGAATGAGCCTCATAAATTTAGCTTTGGAGGTTGTCTTGGCTGATATGTCTTCTTTAATACTTTAACACTGATTTAACTTTATACTGTGTTTTAGGCCTAATTAGGCCTCTCTGATCATCTTTGGGCTTTTAAACTGTCTTTATCCTTTGAACTGTGAACTAAGCATTTAATTCTTCATTTTATTGCTTAAGTCCTTTTTGATCTTTTATCTTGATCTTCTGTCTGATACACCTGGCTGTCTTCATCTGTACAGTTGGATTTTTGGTGCTAGAGGGTTTGATTCTTCGGCTACAGAATGTTGTGCAGATCAAGACGTGGAAATTCATCGCTTTTTTATCCCTTCATGCATTGATTAAGGCCCTGGATCATCACCCTAGGCTTGTTATGTCACATTTATGTGACTGTGGAAAACTTCTACAATGACCACCATTAAACCTGCAAGAGACATGAAACTTCATTATAAAAACCTGCGTGAGGGGTCAACTGTGACAGAGGCTTGGGAGGGTGGAAGGAGCACTGAGAATAATGAATGTAGCGGTGGTGGGGAATAAATCATGGCAAAGCACCTAATCAAGTTAAAGATGGAGGCTTGGACGCGATGAGGAATGGGGACCATTGGATTACGAGGATCAACGACTGAGATTTTTCAGTGAATTGTTTCGGGAGAAGTTAGACGGAAAGGATGAATGGAGATGTGATATAACATGGACCATCCAATAATCTTGGATGGATGGCTGAGATCTCATCAAAGTTCATCGCATCGGAGGAACATCGATGGGAGGGACAATGGATTGAGCGATGCGATGGCATCGCATCGGCGATTTTCGATATGCGATGGTTAACAAAATTCCGAGGAGAATTTTCCGATGCGATGTTCTAAGGACCGTTTGATCTGGTAAGAAGATCGATGGTTAAGATTTCATTGGGGGCTGGCCAAAAAAGAAAAGGGGAAAGGAGAAAGGAGATTGCGATGTGCGCAGGCTGTTTGATTGGGAAGGAGATCAACGGTCAGGATTATGCAAGCGGGACATCGCATTGGAGGTTGGCCATCGCATCAGAGGTTTTCAAAGGAGATGCAATTGGAAGAACCCTTGCAGAATTTCCGATGTGATGGGCGGGGGCTGGTCATAGCGCTCGGCCATATGCGAAAAATGGGCTAAGTCGATAAAGGGGCTTAAGGCTTTAGTGAAGAAAATGTGTTTTTAGAGGATTTTGAAAGGTTTTAAGAGGTTTTTAAGCTTTCGATAGAAAGAGAAGAAAGGGTTTTTTAAACCTAAAAGTGAATTCTTTAAAGGTTTAAAGGGGATTTGGAAGATTTTGGAGGTTAAATGGAGGGTTTTCAAGATGGAAGAAAAGCATTATGAGACTGGGAGAAAATGGGTGAAAATGGAATTGTTTATGAGTGAAAGGAGGAGTGAAACAGTGGAAATGGAGCCTCATGAGCAGTTTTTCTTAGTAAACAGCAAGGTACTTGAGGGCTTTAAGTGAAAAAACAGTGAAGATTAATACCAAGGATACAAGTCATCATAAGACTTCAAGAACTCATAATTTGGAAATGAATTTTTTCTTGAAGGCTAAAAAACTATTTAGCCACCATTTGGTATGACAAATTTTTATAGGTGGCTAATAGGAGGGTGACTTATTTTGGATGGTTGATAACTTGGAGATGGAGGATCCACATGGGAATGATGATTCCCAATACATTTCAATTCCCATGCCTCAAGGGAACCTCTGGACAGTACCTTATTGCCTTCTTGAGTACTATACTTGTTCATGATGATAGCTATTTAGCTAACTTGCATGCTTGGGAGGGGCAATATGGAGATTTATTGATGAGACAACATCTCGTTCTTTGGAGGAGAATATCACATATGGATGCTGCAGAAGGAGGAGGGGAAAATTATCAGTTCTATCCTTGCATTTTCTTGAGGACAAGCAACATTTGGGAGGGGAGGACTGTAATATTCCAAAATTAGCATGCAACTAATTGGAATATTGATTTTTGTTTTTATCACCTAGCAGCTTAATAAATGGGTACGGAAGCCCGTGAATATTAAAAATATGAATTAAATCCCTCATAATGTGAAAAGGGATAGTCATAGGAGCTATATTTCACACCCTCATGTGTGAATAGAATCATTTGCATGTGGAAAAGGTCAAGTTTGACCAAATCAATAGCGCTGGGATAGGAGGTGGAGAACACTTGGAGAGATAGCGCAGTATGAATGGGAGAAAGATTCATTGGTGGAGGAAACCCTAATGAGTGGGACCCATGGTGAGAGGGATTCCATTTGTTTAAAAGGAGGGCAAGGCAACCATTTTTATTCATGTCATGGATTATTGATTTCTTGGTCCATTTAGACTTTGTGCATTCTCTTGTTGTTTAGCAGAGTTGTTGTGCTGCTTAGCACAAGGCATTCCTGTTTTAGGAATTCCTTCTCCTTCGTTGAGAGGCCTCTTGGAGGAGTACTTATTTTCATTTCTCCACATTCAGGCTTCAGGCCAAGCATCCTCCTTTAGCTACACTGCAATTTCTGTTTAGAGTTGAGTTGTGTTGCAGGGTGTTGCAGTGGAGGTTCCTCAACACCACTTCCTGAGCTTATTTTTCAGAGGAGGAAGCTTTCTTTGGGAGATTAGTTGGGAAGCCCTTGGAGCATATTTCATATCTTGGCACTTTTCCAACCTATTTTCTTGCACCTACATCGCAATATCCCTCAGTGACTGCGTTATTTTCAGAGAGTATTTACAGTGTGGGTTGCAAAGTTTGTTTGGAGGGTGAGATTTTCAGTGTTAGGATCAGCCTTTCACTTGGAAGATCCATTGGAGGATTTTTTTTCATCTTGTGCTTCATCTATAGCCATCTCCATCCAGTTCTTGAGTCGCAGCTGCTACTCAGTCTTGAGGCTGTAACTCTGGAATTTTTCCATTTTTGCATATTTCAGCCAATTCTTCCAGGATTGTCTTGAAATAGTATTTGGGAGCTGAGATATTCACTCCCAACATTGTATGAGTTATATCATTCCATATCCATGTATTTACATACTCCAACAGCAGTTATTCTTAATAAAACTGCGATGTCCTAATCTTGTATACTTTTCCATGTAGCAGTGGGCTTGTAATTACGTACATGTTTCTTGAGGCTGATTTTTCCTATCTTGAGTAACTCTTTCCTCAAGATCTTGTACCTATTTGCTGCTATAAGACTAATAAGATGGCTAGATTTTCTTCTTACATTTTCTGAGTTGATGTAACAATTCTCTTTCATTATTATGTTCATGGATTGTTGTAGCTCCACTTTTGGAATATCTTAAGATATTCCCAATAGTGTTGATTTTCCCTATTTTGGGATATTACACTTGAGCACGCTTGGGCTGTTTAACCGAGTCTGCAGTGATTTTTAGCATGAGGGTGTCTCCGTGCAGAGATCCCAACCTCATTCTTGAAGGACTTCAAGTGCCTACTTAGGAAAGGATTCTTGTTGTCCATGTGAGCTGATCTCGTCATCCAACATTTAGGCCATTTGCAGACTCTCTAGCGTTGCACAGTCACTCAGTGAATTACACAGTCCAGTAACAGAGTTTATCATATGAGGGTGAAATTCCTTATAATTTCAGCTTGGAATCCATTGAAGGGATCAACCATTCAATAGTTGGGCTTGGGAGTACTTACAACTATTCTATCTTCCAATTCAGCCCATAGATCTGCATACCCAGCAGTTATGCTTTGGAAACCCTAGGAGGGTGATTTTCTGAGGTCAGCCAATCCAGAAATCCTTTCTAGGTTATTATATTTTTTTTCCATAGAGGCTGGATTCCAAATCCCAACATTTTCCAAGCAGTAGAACAATTTTATCTATGCACCCCTTTTCAGCCAGTAGTTACATTTCCAACATTTTTAGTAGGGGTAGCGCAGTGAGGTCTCCAATAGAGCATCAGTTATGCCATGTTTTCAGTGGGGAGAGCTTGTGGTCATTCTAGCCCAGTTTTTCCCACTTGAGTGCTACTATTCTTGATCATTGTTTTTTTAATCCAGAAAAAGTCGTAATTTTTCATTAATGATAAGAAAAATTACATGTTGCATCTAACAACATATCATCTATGCAAGGATTAAAAAAATGAAACATATACTCCGAAGAGTCTGTAATCTATCATATACAAAGTCTATTTTTGAATCTAATCTATTGTATGTTATATGTACATATATATACTGATAACAAAAAGAAAAATAGATTCTGAGATAATGTAGATAATACAAAAATGAAACAGTCACAACAAGACTGTTTCTTATAACTGTCACTAATAGAAAGTCAAAATATCAAAAATGTGTAGTCAGTGCAAGACTGCGTCCTGTGCATACAAGTCATCTATGAAGGGGTGATGGTATAATTGGTACTCCTGAGCCCCCTTGTGAGCTGTGATAAGCCATCGTCCCCAATATAACTGTGTGGCTTCTTTGGAAAGTTGGTCAGCCATCTAATTCCTCTGCTTGTAAATGTGAGTGTCAGAGATGAAATAAAAATAGATTTTAACATTAATACCTCATCCAGTAGTGCTTTAAGAATGTGGGTGTGACATTGTGCCTTGAAATTAAACCAGTTGATAATAATATGTGAATCCCCAAAGATCTGTATCCTGTTGCAACCTTGTTCACGAGAAAATAGTAGTAGGAGTCTAAGGTTGTTGAGTTTAGCATATTTATTTGAGCCTGGACCAAGTCCCATCTTAAGGTGAAAAAAATGAGAGTTAGACAAGTGCATAACTGCACCCCCCCCGCATCCAGTAAGGTTGGATGCTTCGTCGAACAATGCCTGAGGGATGGTTCATTCAATAGTTTCTGGTATGATAGTCTTGTTTTGTGCCACATGATCATCATTTGGGATTATTTGGAAAATGGAAATGATGGACCTATAGGTACTGTCCCAATCTACAGGTTTATCCAGAAAAATATTTTGATTCCTTGCAATCCAAATCCCCTAGGCAATGAGGAGTGGTATGTTCCAATCCTTTGGCAAACTAGTCTCCCTCCACCAGTTTTTCCATGCCGAACATACTAAGGAGCCATGCCAAATTTGTGTGCATCCTAGTGAGGTAGTCGTAGAGCACCAGAGTTGTAGGATTTCCAAACAGTCTAGGAAAAGGTGATTAATATCCTCAGCCTGAGTGAGGCATAAGCAGCATTTGGAAGGCCCATGAAACTCTCGTATCTTAAGTTTGTCCTCCATGGGGGTGTAATTTTTTAGTATGCACCACATAAGTAGTTTGGCTTTGGGGGATGCTTTCAATTTCCATAAACATTTCCACCACCATTTCTTTTTTTGTGGCTCCTGTAACATATTGAGAGTAGTGTAGCCGATCTTGGGGGTGTATTTGCCACTAGGGGAGATGGCCCATAGTATTTCAGCTTCCCTTTTGGATAATATGATATTGGTGGAGTAGAGGACACAAAGGTATCGGTTCCATATCGGCCACCAGATCTCAGGTAGATCTAGGGCTTGTGCAGATAACCATGCTTGTGAGGCCTAGGTGGTATGATCTGGATCCACAATCTGAGATATGTGTTGTATTCCAGATCGGTCTAGGTGCATTATGATGTCAAAAGGTAATGTAAAATCATGCTCGCATCTGGACCACACGTCTTCGCCTATTTTGACCCTCTCTCCAAATCCAATTCGCCAGGAAAATCCTTGTTTAATCAGGTGGATGGATCGAGTGATGGATTTCCAGATGATCAATGAGCCTGGTGGATTATGTATGTTGTCTCTGATCCATTCCATTATAGTGCAGTGTGCAATATATTTAGAAAAGGTGACTTCTTGCCACAGGCTGTGGCTGTCAATTAGATGCCAACCCATCTTGGCAGCCAAAGCTGATGCAAATTGGTTTAGATATTTTATTCCCCACTCCCCCCCCGCACCCCTTTGGTTTTGCAATTTTTTTCCATGCAATCCAAACATATGCACAATCATACTTCTTTCCCCTCCATATAAATTTCCTACGAATTTCTTGTATTCTAGCAGTCATGCCTTTTGGGATCCATGCAAGCACCATCCAGTAGATCGGATGGCCTCCAGAAAAAATTTTATGAGCACCAATCTGCCAGCCCTAGAAATCCATCTACGTTGTTAAATATTGATCCCACTCTCGCCTTTTCAAATTAACCAGTTCTAATCTGTGATGCGATAATCATTTGGTTTTAGGTGGAAACCAAGGTATTTTAGTTCGTCTTCCAAGTCCTTGCGTTCAAAATGAAAGAGACCCAGTGCATGTCTGGATTCATTAATAGAACAACGCACCATCATGATGGTGTATTTTCTATGATTCAGTTCCATACCTATTTCTTTTCTAAAGATGTTGAGAATATTTAAAAAATTTCAATTGTCATGACAAGAACCATCAAGGAAAATAATTACATCATCAACAAATAATAAATGTGTCAGATGAATAAAGTCATTTAGTTTTATGCCATGGATGGAAGCATCATTTTTTGCATGTTTCATGAGTGAAGAGAGACCTTCCATAATGAGAAGAGAGAGCATAGGGGAGAGGGGGCATCCTTGTGTAAGTCCCCGCCTAGCATGAAAAAAATCAGAGGCAACTACATTAATAAGGATGTTGAAAGAGATGTTTGTAATGCATCCCATAATACAATTGGTAAAATCATGTGGGAATCCAATATGAATGAGGATGAGGTGCAGGTAATTCCAGTTGGCATAGTCAAAAGCTTTTTCCAGGACAATTTTGAGGATGGTACTCTTGAGATTTTTAATTTTGATGGAATGTGATGCCTCTTGTGTTGTGCCAATAGCTTCATGTATTTTCCTCTGATTAAGAAAGGAACATTTTTCTTTGGCAATATGTTGAGAGAGGATGGGTTTGATGCGGTTGGAAATGATTTTGGAGATGATCTTATAAATGTAGTTGCAGAGGGATATCGAGAAATAGTCTTGGAAGGATAAGGGCTTATATGATTTGGGGATCAAGGCAATGAAAGTGGCAATGAAACCATCATATATATGACCAATAGTTATATTGTCTTCAATGACCTATAGAAGATCCTTGCCAATGAGATCAAAAAATGTGAGGTAGAATTCAATAGGCCATCCATGAGGGCTCGAGATTTTGTCCTTCTTAAACTGTTTTAAGACCCCTTCAATTTCACCCATCGAGACTAGGGTGTTTAGGTCCTCCAAGTTCTCCTTGTCCACAAATCTGTGCAAGGAGCGTGCAATTTGCATGATTTCCTTCAATTTTGCATTGATAGGAGCTTTGTATTGTGTGGAGAAGTGTTGAATACCCATGCCAGCGAGATATTTATGTGAGTGGCCACCCTCCCATTTTGGTCATTGAGATCCCATATTGTGTTAATAATTCTCTTGCCTTTAGCGCATTGTTGAAATTTTTTTGTGTTCTCGTCCCCCGCTTGTAACCAGATGGCCCTGCTCTTGAGACGCCATTCCTCTTCCCTTTTCCTCAGAATTTTGGCTTTTGTAATTTCCAGAGAATTTAACCTGTCTTTTTCCTTCACAGATTAGAATCCCAGGTAATCAAATCCACCCAGATGCCCAATATCCTGTTCAATGTTTGATAGTTCCTCATCCTCCTTCAATTTCTTATTCCTGGCCCAGCTGATGGTGAGAGATTTAATTCAGTTAAGGTTGTTATACAGGACCCTATATGGAGCCATTTTCAGGAGATTGCTCACAATGTCACCATTCCTTTTTTACTATAGAGTGGAATTCAGGCTCATCAAGCCAAACAGATTTAAACTTGAAAGGTGCCCAGGGCTTTTGATTTCCAGATTGAATCTCAAAGTATATTGGAGAGTGATCCGAGGAACTCCCTGATCCAACCCATTGTCTTGCCTTGTCAATTTTCTCAAGCAAGGGGATCTTGATAAAAAAATGATCGAGTCTTCTAGCCAGAGCAATGACACCCCTCCTCCTATTTCTCCATGTGGGGAGCTTATTGGGCATAGCCAAGTCCAGAAGATCACCCTCATCCATGAGCTTTCCAAAATTATCAGATAAGGAGTCCGGGGCGGCCCCAGGACCCCAGGATTCAGATAGATCAACAAATTAGTTTAATTCCCCTCCCATGATGATATTGTTTCACTGCATGATAGAGCTGTGCATCCAATCATCCCATAAGACCTCTTTGTGATGACAAGGTCCATACACATTGATGAGGGTGATCGCGAGATTTGTTTCACGAGAGATGATATCAGCTCCTAGAATGCCCTCCCTCCCCCACCATTCAAGGGAAATAATGGATTTTTTATTTATTCCCATGGCACTGCCACCAGATCGACCATGAGCATCTGTGGTTTGGAAGGTTGTAATGATCCTTTTTTAGGATTTAGCAATGAACCAACTGTATAACGGTCCTGATGTGATGAATAAGCTTAAAATATCTGTAATAGACTAAAATATATCTTTTTAAACCACAACAGAAACATTGATTCAGATTTATGATGCAAAATTTGTGGAAGAGCAGCTAATTCAGCCCTAAAATAGGTGTATTCAGAAATCTGGGTGGAAACAGGGGATGGGGATGGTTGGAGCTGTTATCTTAGGCCATTAGGGACCTATTCTCCCAATTTAAGCTCAAACAAAGCGTTCTATCTCAGTTAAACAACTTCTCCTTCCCAAACTAGGCTAGAAAACCCTAGTTTCCCATGACTTAGAATATGCAGAAAGTTCTGAAGTTTTAGCAGCGTGATTTTCTGAAGGTGTTAGATGGAAAATAGTATTAATCATCAGGAAATCATATTTATAACATGGCTGGAGCAATAAGCGATGATAAACATAATATTTACATGAAAAACCCTCAAGATTGAGGAGCTGCAATAATAATAAAATGACTACATAAAGGAACTGCGTAGTCAATGGAGGCCATGCTTCAGAAATTGCAGAGAAAAATATGACATTTCATTAATTTTCTAAAATAGGCTTGAAAACAGAGATCTAATCTCTTTTTACATAGATCTTAAGATCACCCGGCAAGGGTTTCTCAACAAAAAATGATATACAAGAGTAGCAGCTGCAGATCTATATCTGGAAATGCATTTTATTACTGAAAACCTGCTCCAAAATGAATAAGCATACAAATAAATGGCTGTATACCCATTGGCTAGCTTACCGAGAGAGACAATGGTTCTCCTCTTGGGAAACTAGCTCAAAACAATGGGGGATTTACCCCCTTCCACTGCACCTCTTGAAATATGACGCATTTTTCTGAAGAGAATGTGCTATCACTAAATACAAGTGCTTGGCCCAACAACAGTATGTGGAAATTGTAGATCAAGAGCTCCTCTTATATCTCTTGCTACAAGATCTCCAAGAAAAAGCAGGGCATTCCCACATGAGAAAACCCTTGCACTAAGCAGTGCAGCAACTTAGCTAAACAACTAAGTATGTAGGAAGTCTAAGTATACCTCATGAAAATATAATCTCCAATATGCCCAGATGCTAGCCATCTCCTTCATTATATAATTTATGAGCTTCCTCACCAAGGGTCCCACCCACTATGAGGTTTCTTCCATGCAAACGCTCCTCCACAAAAACTACGTTGTCCAACAAGATGGTTCAATGCATCTAGACAGTTTTATTGACTTGGTCAAACTTGACCTTGCCCACATAGTTTAGGCCTTGTTCACACATGTGGATGCTTGAACTGGTTATTACATGATCCCCTTTCACATTAGGAAGGATTTTTATTCATATTTGAGCAAATTATGAGCCTCCTTGCCCATTTATTCACCAATATAAGTTTTAAGAGAAAAATTAATGTTCCCATTAGCTGAAGCTAAATTAGGAACATTACAGTCTCCCCCTCCCAAATGTTTCTTGTCCTCAAGCAACTGCAAGGGTGCTACAAAATCTCCCCTCTTCCTCTTGTGGCCCTCTTATCCCATAGTCTCCTCCATTGCTTCAAAATTTCTGCAAAAATTCCATCTCCCAATGGCTCCTCCCAAGTGTGCAAGTTGGCCTTTGGTGAATAAACCCAATGGCTCTCATCATCAAAGAATGGAAGGTTGTTATAGAAACCTTCTTGCTGATCCATGGCCTTCTCAAGAAAGAAGTGATGACAATCACGAGGAATTTCATCATCAATGGAGGTCTCCTTCCTCCATGCTATCATCCAAATAAAATGAATCACCCTCTAGCTGGGTAATTCATAGAAAAGCTCCTCCCAATTTCTCATGAGAGGAATTCCCCAAGTGCTCCAACAAAACATATGATCCACATCATAAAGAAACAAGTGATATGCAATGGTGGCCATATAGTTTCTCATGCTCCCCTTGGAACATGCAGTGCAGAAAAAGTAGGGACTCCCTTCCCCCAAAGACACACCCAACAAATGTGTCTATCTTCTAACCATGTCTCCAACAAACATAAGAACATCTTCAGCATGTGGGAGCATACGTAAGATCATGCTAGCTGCCATATACAATAAGGGAGAAGGAAAATGGTCCCTCATGTGCAACCAGCGCAGTTTTCCTCCTAAATTCCATAGGATATGATAGGACAAGCGTTCTCCCCAACACTTGCTTGTTGCCCCATCCTTCTTGCATGCTTGGAGAAGGTGTATGAGGGTTGGTATTAAGGAACCACACCATGAAGAGTACATCATCTCTCCAAGATCTCCCAAATAATGGCCAACATCACCATTTTTCATGGCCCAAAGTGGCTTATGAAGCCCATCAACAAAAGTGCCCTCTCTTGGAGCCAAGACTTGCACATGAGTGTTAAGAATATACAAGTATATAATTAATACATCATGAGATCTAGCAACAAAATGTTTGTCATACACTTGTCTAAAATCAGCAAGGTAGCGCATGGATGAGCTCCCTCTCACACTCAATAAATAAGGAGGTGATAATGATAACTCTTCCCAAGGGCTAAGTCCCTCCTCAACCAGAAAATGATCCATGCACTTAATCATATGAGAGTGCATCTATTCTTTGAAATTTTCCCACATTAATCCATATAATATAGTATGACATGTTTTAATGAAACTAGTGGGATTTGAAAGAAAGACCTCATAAGTTGTATCAAGTAGTTTATTCTTGAGCTTGGAATCTTTGGTTAAGTAGATCTGATTATGAACATAAATGATTCCATAAACTATCTCATACTCTTCATCCATGGCTTGCCCATCAAGAACCTTACATGTGAATAGGTCCTTAGAATATTCCATCAAGAGTCGGGACTCCCAATAAGGGTCTAGGCTTCCCAACATTGACAGCGCTGTAGAAATCTGAAATGATGCATTTGTCATATGATGGCTCTCCTCCTTGACATGCTTGATGTCAAATTCACATGTTGGAGTATTCCCAACTTTATTTTGCTGCACTTCTTGCAGCTTAACTTGATCAAGACAAGATTGAAGTTTAGGAAAGTCACCCTTCCCTTGAAAGGTTCTCTTTCTCAAAAACTTCCACCTCTTTGCTCCTGCATGCAAAAATGAATTTATTTCTTTGTTATGTTCAGAAATATTCATTATATATTGGAGTATCCTTTGCTGCCCCAAAGCTATGGAGTAGCCCCTTGATACTATGATCATATCAGCACAAATTTATGAATCTATCCCCTCCAACGCAAATAGATGAATGGAAGAAAGAAAGGTCAATTTTAGAAATTTTCCTAGCCTCCCATCAATGGTTTTCAACACTGTAGTGGCTCCTTCCAAGGTTCCCTCTTTAAAAAAATATGTTTCTGTTGTATATAGTTGAGAGAACACTTTAGTTTCCCTCCAATCAGGAGGTTTTCCTGCTGAAATGCCTCCTTGCAAAGAGGCATCAAGGCATAGAGTAGGATGTGAATGTAAGTGGACAGATTTGCCCCTATCTTTGTTGCATAGGTCCTCTTGCCTTCTTTGTTCTTTCAAGCCCTGAAATAGAGAAGGGTTCATGCTCTTCATCTCATGATGCCATTCCTTCTCTTTTCCTCCTCCTATCTTCAAGATCCCATCACTTGGCAATGAAAGTACATGTTGCTCATGTGTTATGCCAAGATCTCTATGTGTGGGACCTTTTGAAACTCTTTGCAAGAATGCAAGAGTTGATTTTCTTGGATAAAGTGCTCCATCCTCTTCTCCATGAGGTGCTTAAGGTGCTCTTTTCATGACTGTGTAATTCTCCCATGCCTTCCCTTTCTCTTCTTCAATAGTTGAAGTTTCCTTATCTTCAACAAGAGACCTCAAATCTTGGTCTTCTTTTGAAGAAGGAATCTTCATGTCTTTCCTTTGAGAATAAATCCCTTCATCCAAAGGAGATCTTGCCCTTGGAAAAGCATCAAACAAGCTCACCTCATATTCATTGGTTTTCATAAATGGATTTGGATTTATAGATCCTCCCAACTCATGCAGAAGTTGTGGTTTGATAGTTGCAATAGAAGATGTTTCACAAGAAATATCATCAAACCTCTCTACTAAACTTTCAATGAACTTTGCATAAGTAGATCTATTTTCATTATTTAAGGAAAATGTTTCAAACAAACACAAGGATAGGCCTTACCCTCAAAATTCAACACTGCTACTTTGATGGCTTCAGTTTCTGAAACTTGATGTTGATGTACAAGGGTGTCTAGCTCCTTCACCCAAACCCTAACCAGACATTTAGGCGATCCATAAAAAGTAGATAGAAATAATATACCCACATCATGCTGATTTCTCCTTGTGCTTATTCCTTCCTTAATCTTGCAAAACCTTTGGAAGTTCAAGTGATATTTGAACTCCTTGGATTTAGCTTCATATTCTTGCAAATAGTCGCCAAGAGTCTCTTGCTTTTGCACACCTCCTTTTCTCTTCTTCATGAAGAAATTACTGATAGAACGTGGTAGATATGATGATATGGCTGAGTGCTCATATCCATAAGATGAGGAATTAGAACAGTCCTCCTGTATAGATCTGTGTGAGAGAATTTGATGTGTTTCCCTCCTCATTTCTTTGATGCCCTTGGTTTGGTCCTGTAGCTTTGAAAAGAGAAGTTTCGAGAACCTCTTCCCTCCATACAAAAAGGGTTTTCTCTAATTTCTCCTGAAAATATCCTTCTCCCCATGAGAATACTCCATAATTCTTGGGCTCAGAGGCTGAGCCAAGATTGTTGCTCTAATACCACTGTAATGATCCTTTTTCAGGATTCAGCAATGAACCAACTGTATAACGGTCCTGATGTGATGAATAAGATTAAAATAGCTGTAATAGACTAAAATATATATTTTTAAACTGCAGCAGCAACATTGATTCAGATTTATGATGCAAACGTTGGGGAAGAGCAGCTAACTCAGCCCTAAAATGGGTGTATTCAGAAATATGCATGGAAACATGGGATGGGGACGGTTATAGCTATTAGCTTAGGTCATGAGGGACCTATGCTCCAAATTTCAGCTCAAAAAAAGCGTTATATCTCAGTTAAACAACTTCTCCTTCCCAAACTAGGCTAGAAAACCCTAGTTTCCCATGACTTAGAGTATGTAGAAAGTTCTGAAGATGTAGCAGCATGATTTTCTGAAGGTGTTAGATGGAAAATAGTATTAATATTCAGAAAATCAGATTTAAAACATGGCTGGAGCAATAAGCAATGATAAACAGAAGATTTACATGAAAAACCCTCAAGATTGAGGAGCTGCAATAATAATAAAATGACTGCATAAAGGAACTGCGTAGTCAATGGAGGCCATGCTTCATAAATTTCAGAGAAAAATCTGATATTTCATTAATGTGCTCAAATAGGCATCAAAAAAGAGATCTAATCTCTTTTTACATAGATCTTAAGATCACTCGGCAAGGGTTTCTCAACAGAAAATGATATACAAGAGTAGTAGTTGTAGATATATATTTGGAAATGAGTTTTATTACTGAAACCCTGCTCCAAAATGAATAATAAAACAAATAAATGGCTGTATACCCATTGGCTAGCTTACCGGGAGAGACAATGGTTCTCCTCATGCGAAACTAGCTCAAAACAATGGGGGATTTACCCCCTTCCACTGCACCTCTTGAAATATGACGCAGTTTTCTGAAGAGACTGCGCTGTCACTGAATACAAGTGCTTGGCCCAAAACCAGTATGTGGAAATTGCAGATCAGGAACTCCTCTTAGATCTCTTGCTACAAGATATCCAAGAAAAATCAGGGCATTCCCACATGAGAAAACCCTTGCACTAAGCAGTGCAACAACTTAGCTAAAAATCTAAGTATGCAAGAATTCTAAGCAGACCTCATGAAAATATAATCCCCAATATGCCCATATGCTAGCCATCTCCTTCATTATATAATTGATGAGCTTCCTCACCAAAGGTCCCACCCACTATGAGGTTTCTTCCATGCAAAGGCTCCTCCACAAAAACAGCGTTGTCCAACAAGATGGTTCAACGCATCTAGACAGTTGTGTTGACTTGGTAAAAATTGACCTTGCCCACATAGTTTAGGCCTTGTTCACACATGTGGATGCTTGAAATGGTTATTACATGATCCCCTTTCACATTAGGAAGGATTTTTATTCATATTTGAGCAAATTATGAGCCTCCTTGCCCATTTATTCACCAATCTAAGTTTTAAGAGAAAAATTAATGTTCCCATTAGCTGAAGCCAAATTAGGAATATTACAAAGGTCCAATCTGAGAGTAGTGTAGACAAGACCTTTGAAACATATAAATTGTCACCCAAAGTTTCTTGAAGAAAAAGTACATCAACCCTAACATGTTCCAAAATCCACTTGAGAGCCAATTTTTCGTCAGGGTTGGTTAGACCACGAAAGTTGAGAGAGAGACAGATCATGGTATACCATAAACCCGGGTGTTCTTTGATTTAAGAACTCAATCGATCGATGATTGTGTGCCAGCTACCACCTCCAAAGTGGCTTTCCTAATGGCTTTGGTAGTTGAGGATGGACGCCCCCTAGATGATTTCGGGTGTGTTCCTCAAGTGTCCACACCGAGTCCGAAATTAGGAGTGTCGTGAGCTAGGGCAGTTGAACTAAGGAAATATCGATGTCTAGATGAGAGTCTTTCAGATGCAGTAAGCACATGAGAGTAAGATTCCTCTACCGAGGTATGTGGGTTAGGTTGAGAGATAGTAGGTGGGGTGGTTGCAACAGGGCATCTAAGGGAATTCAGATTAAAAGTATTTAAATTAATAGAATGTGGAGCATCAAGCATAATGTGGGTAGATGAAAAAATAATAGATTTATTCGAAATGGGAGGAGCAAGTGGGTAACCCAGATCAGTCGTTGAATCCTCTAGGAGGGTGTGAGTTGCTTTGCATTGAGTCTGAGATCACATGACGTGGCATGACAGTTGGACAGCTGAGGAACCAGGACACCGCCCCTCCTACACAGTCATCTAGGATTGTTCCATCCCCCCGAAATCCGTCTGTGTAGCCATATGAACCATAATTTTTACTGGATCCGTGGTCGCGATGATGAGAGGGCATTATTTATACAAATTTCCAACCTCATGGCACCGTCTACATGTATAGGGGATCCCCTCATAATCTAGAATTGAATGCCGAACCATGTGATTAAATTATAGATTATACCCTTCCAGGAGCCCTTCTCTAGTGTCCAGATGCACAAGTATTCGTGCCACAGATATATTTCCAGTCTCAAAATATCACCGATCGTGGTCCAGGAAAATCCCCAAGTCCTCCCTAATAAACCAAAGGGATGCTTCGTTCCAAAATTGAAGTGGGAGTCCCGAAAGTTGGACCCATATCTGACCCGCCCCTGATTTCTCCTTGTTAGGGTCGAAAGGGGGAGTCTAACACTTCAACAATACTGGATTGATCTCAATGTGCTAGTATTTTGTGAGTACCCAATCGACCAATTCTGGCTGGGGAAAGATGAGTGAAAACCAGCCCTTGTTCATAGTTAAAACCCTCAGAACCTTTGGCATTGAATTGCCCCAAATCTCCACAGTCCATACTTTGAGTCTTGCACATGTGTAGCTTCTACCTCGTACCCTGCCAACCATAACCATTTATGTCATGTGCTTGAGTTCTTCCATTCCAACACCTTTTCCAAACCTGAGATCCTGCTTGGGTCTGCACCTGGCACACCTCTATTTTTTTTTCGCGCCTGGGAACCCTGTGGTGAAATACACAATTCGGTTCCAATGCTTCATCAAATTCAAAGGTCTTTGGATCTTCATTTTGAGGTGCAGCGAATGGGATGCCATTAAAACATCGAGAAGCCACCATAGAATAAGGCACCTTGGGACCGATATGCTGGAGAGTGGGTCTATTCCCCCTACTAATGTTAAGCTATTCAAACCCTAGGGTTTTGTTCAGCACAAGGTTTTTGAAACCAAAACCCGGTACATATCCAAATGGTTTGAGGGTATCCGATGTCTCTTGAGCCTATTTTTCCCACAGCATTAGGATAGATGGTGATGGGATGGAAAAAATCGGTGAAGCCATCAGATGTAAAATTGGATCTATGATCGATGTCGATGCAACCAGGGGTGGTTATGCCAGTGGGGAGGGTGGAATAGATGACTCACAAACATCCATAGTCTCCACATCCCAGTCAATAATGGCTAGACCTGTCACCCAGCCACTGTCCCTACTAGAAGAAGACCTAAAAAATATTTGGACGCCCTCCAAGGGGTCGGATGAATAATCCACCTCGTCATCCGACATATTTGGGTGTGTTACGGAGACCAACCCCAATTGTTTGGTACCATAGGTAGTGAAGAAACTCGTTCCAAGGTCAGTGATGGCTACCACCATGTTATCACTCAGATTTTCCTTGAAGTTGTTGGAAGAGGAAAGGGATCCGAGGTAACCACAAACCAACCTTCAGATACAGAATCTAGCCAATCTGTATCCAGAGAGGGCTCTCTCTTTAAAATTTAGCTTTGTTCTTAGAAAATATTAGGCTAGTTATAAGTCCAGGGGTTTTGTTTGAATTTGAATGGTGGAATCCACCAACTGAGGGCAAGATTGAGTATTTCAGGCCATTGGGCTATGGAGTTGAAAAGATGGCTTTACTAGATTAATTTTTTACACAAAAGATGGCTTTGTAGGGCAAGATAGCCAAAACAAAGAACAATTTTAGAAATTAAAGTGAATGGAATGGATTTTTAAACAGATGAAAGGAAATTAAGAATCTTTCAACATGTTTAAACGAGGGAAAGTGAGTGATTACCAATAAAGAGCAATTAAGAATTCTTTACTAAGTAATCAAATGCTTAAACAAGAGAAACAAGAGCAATTAAGAATTCATTGTTTATAACCGATTTAGAAGAAAACATTTAGAATAATAACAATTGAAATCAGAGTACACTTAAGCAATTTCTGATTTAATCCTTTTTTGTTAATTATTCAGAAATGAAACACAGTGATAAAGTAAACATATATAAAACTTAAAACACAGGATAGAAATGACTTATTGAACTGTAGTCGGACACATGAATCCTGCAAAAAGTCTTGAGCTTCAATTCATCATCCAGCAAGCCACAAAGAAATTTCTCCAAAAATTACTTGATTCCAAAAGTCAATGTTACAGCAAAGTAGAAGAATCCACCCTAAATACTTCCAAGAGTGAAGTATTTATACAAATTCTAAACTAAAATATCTTGAAAAAATATCAAGATTAGTTCACAAATCTCTCCAACTATTTTACATAAATAGAACTTAAGTAAAGGACACTCAAAATAATGCATCTATTTGGCACTATTTTTGATGGATAGGTGATGACAAAGAGGAGAATTCGAATTTTATCCAACTCTTAGTTGATGATGAGGCATCCAAGTCACTAACTGCTTCCTTTTTTTGTGAATTCTGCTCCAACAATTCTGCAACCTTGGGGTCCAATGATATCTTTTTATTTCTCAATCCGTAATATATATGTAAAAAATAAAAGAGGTTATTGTATATAAATATGTTGGTGAGATAAACCTCTTTCATTTTTCTAACATTCCTCTCCAGTTGTGCACAATAGGCTCTGCAAAAATATGTGTAAAACAGAGTTTTACAGAGTCTGAAAAATAGCCTATAAAGATGTGCATGTATCTCTCAGTCTGAAATCACTGTGAAAAAACTGAGATAAATTTTTGTAGATATGTCTCTTAGGAACAAAAACCTCGTTCATTTTTGTATGATGTATTCTTGATTTACCACAATATTTTCTGCAAAGTGATGACTTAACTCGTATTTTCTGCAAAAAGTGCTTTCCATCATTGTTTAATATTTCCAAAACCATAATAGCTGTTAGAAACGTGAGAGAGTTTTTTGTAGATGGTCCTCTTAAGAACATAAACCTCTTTCAGTTTTGAAAAATTCATCTTGGATTGATCACAATAGTTTCTGCAAAACAATGACTAAAACATTAAATTTCTGCAAAATGTTCCTTCTTGTTGTGTTTTTCATCTTTTCACTTTTTTGTTCTTTTAACTGTTTTACTTTCACTTTAGATAAAATTCAATGTTGGTGAAAGTATTTTCATCTCTTTTTACCATTTTACTACCTCTGTAATTACTTTTACTGTTTTACCTTTGACTGCTCTGTAACTTCATTTTAACTTTCACTCTGACTTTTACCTGATACGCTTTAACCACTGATACTCTTTAACTGTTATGCTCTCTAGCCGTTCTTTACTGTGTCCTTTTACCTTTAATGTGTAGTTTAGGTTTTTACTGTCTATTTCAATAGTAAGTCGTTTAATATCCTATTTCCTTTTCTTGTCTCTCAACTGTATGTTTTATCTTCCATCTCTGTTTGAATAGATTTGATAACACTCTTGGAGTAAACAAGTCTTATGACTAGTATTAAGACTGTTTATCCAAGGATGTGGTCTTCTGATCACTTGTAAAACAAAACAAATTGTCAAGAAAGCATTGGTTTGCAGGGGAGGTCAAAAAGGTTTCATTTGATTTTGAGAGGTCTGTGGAGTGAATCTAGAATGATTTTTTGAGAGGTAAACCATGCTCGAATTGGTTAACAGAGGCTTCAGGTGGCGCAGCTGGGTTACAAAGGGTTTTACTGCACAATCAGGTGAAAATGAGCAACACTAGGGTGTTTGTGTTTAAATGGGTAAACGATTGATATTGGCAGGTAAGCTTTGAATGAACAGTGATTTGAACGGGTACTGGTTATGGCAGACGAGCTTCTGGGAAGCTTGACTACAATTTTCTTCGATGAGACAAAAGTTGACGGACTTCAGCAGTGAAGATTTGAATTTTTGTGCATGGAGGTGTAGTCGTTCTCTGCGAATGAAAAATTGAAAAACGCGGGCTTATTTTGTTTTATTCACAAAGTCAATGGGTGGCGGAATTTTTTATTTAATTTATGGGATGACGTCAGCATGTATGGGAGATGAGTCATAGGAGGGTAGACAGTAAGCGGTTTTCATCGCACCACTTATGAGGGAAGGCGGTTTTAGGTGGAAAGGCAGTGATGCGATACACCGACTGACACGTAGCACGACACTGTTCGAAAACCGCTCGGCCATCGCGCGTTATCTTTCATACGCGGATGGCCAGCGAAATGGATGAGGGCCGTAGATCTTTGACGGGGCGATTGGACGGTCGACGGGACAGGGAGATGGCGGAGTTTTAATGACGCAGGCCCAATGTAATTATTCGTTAAATAAACTCATCGGGCGGGATCTGATTGGTGGGTTGGTTTTATTAATTAATCTTGAGGATTAATTAATCTCTTTTGTATGGTCGGAGATGAAAAATGCACGGGGATTGATTATTTTCAAAGTTTGGTTTTAATTAAACTTTGGGTTTATTTTTTGTTTTAAACACATATACATATGTTTAAACGTTTTTCATATATTTTATTATATGATAATTAAATCAATGTGATTTTCTTACCATAGGGGGCGGGAATATAATTAATGTTATATTTTAGCCAAAAGGAGGTATATTGTGGGTTTTTTATTTGAATAAATAGGAGTTAAATACTTTTGGCTAAAAAGTCATAATATAAGGGTTTTGGGGATATTATTATAAAAGGATTTATATATAATAGGAAAAGGTGATTTTCATAGGGAGTTAATATATAAATTAGAGTTAATATGACAAAGGGACAATGTAAACTCAAAATACTTAAATATAACCAAGCAAGTGAAGATTCAAAAGTAAATGGCATTATTATACTTTCATCACTTAGACTTAGAATAAAAGTGATTTTGAGGGCTTTTCATGAAATATTGAAGGATTTTCCTAAGTAAAATGGGATTTTACTTAGGAAAAGATTTTTGAAAGATGAATGAATGTGATAATGGATGATTTCAAGTACTTAGGTCTTTTCAATTATTGGGCCGAGGGTCCGGTCCCTTCAAAAGTCAAGGAAATGCCTTAAGCCCCTTTAATCTTCAAATACCTTAGTGCTTAGGGAAATTAGTAAAATATTTGGGGAAAATGAGAGGGGAAATTAATGATTTTGACCTTGCTTTGCTTTGAAATTCTGCCAATGTAGTGTTCTGCCTTTGCACTTGTGATGAAAGTAAATTATTAACACATTTTAACACCATCATTCATCACATGAAAATTTGCAACATCATCTACCTACCCTATCTACCTTACTCTACCATTTTTTCTCCGTTATTAGGGTGCACTTAGACTGGCAAACCCTTATCACACTTTTCTTTTTCTTTTGCATGGCAAGCCTACCTAAGTCTACACTTATTACATCCAAGGGCTCAGATTAAACGGTTGAGCTCCTTTTATTAACTCTACCTACCTACTTATCTGCCAAGATTAAACTGTTTGGCCAGATATTTATTCTCTATTCTACAACATGAAATTGAAAAATGAACTAGCCAAGCTTAAGTGGTTTGACTATTCATGAATTGTGGCATAAAATACAAGTTGCACACAATTTTTTTATTACATCAGAGAAATAAGTAGTGGCATTTAAACTTGCACACTTTCCTTGGTATTTTCTTGTTTGGGGTTCATTTTCTTTCACTTTTTTGGCCATTTTTATTTTTCACCCTTTGATTTTTCTTTTAGGGTATACCCTCTTTACAATTTTTAAATTTTTTGATTTTTTGATTTTTTTGAAAATATGGAACACCTTTGCAACAAGAAAAATGTTTGAACATATTGCATAGTTCATCAAGTCAATCATGAAAAATGACACCTATTGGTATAGGAGTCTAACACTGGCTCCACTTGGGGATGGCTTTTCCTGGTGAAAAGTCAATAACAACAGGTCAGTTGTCCTCATCCATTGACCTTGGTGAACTAGTAAATGTCTTCTATCTTCTGCAAACTGAAATCTAATCTGAAACTAAAACAACACACAAAAATTTTCAAACCAACTTAATGAAAAACTAGCTGAAAATTGAAAACTGAAAAAAAAATGCTCAAAATTCTGAGCTTATTAGCACTCATCTACCTACTCAATCTACTATTCAAATGCTAGTTAGGTAAAATGAAATAGCCAATGCAACCATTCAAGCATTATGTACTTTGATAGATTTTGTTTCATTTTCTTGTTGATTATCAAAATTGTACTTCTGCAACCTATTAGAAACTTGTCCACAAATGAGAGGATAAGGAAACACTTGATTTCCTTTGTTGACTCTAGAAACTGTACAAAAGGATCTTCCAAAATATATACACTGATGTTTAACTGATTTGAAAAACTTTACATCTGTTCTGGATGGCCTCCATACCATGAATATGAAATGTTATTTTCATCTTTATCTCCTTGTAAACTTTCAGATAAGATTTGTGATGTTATTCCTACTGATTGTAATGTTTGAGTGTTGAATCCTTTCTCATCTTGATTCTGAAAATCATAGTTAATTAATAGAGGAATGCTTTGAATGCCTTCAATATTCAACATATCTGCTATTGGATCCTGAAAAACTTGGGAAAATGGATGCAACCTATAGCATATAGGTTTCCATGAGACTTCATAAACTTCACCAAGTTTCTCATCCTTTTCATTAAATATGTTATACCACATTTCCTTTAAACATTGAAATGATTCAAAAAATAGTGGTATGAAACTTTCTTGTGTAATTTGATCATTTATTTCAATGGGAACTGAAAACTGCAATTGTGAAACTGAAAAATCTTGATCAATAGTTTCATTATCTTCTTTGTTGTCAATCACAATTCCTAAATATTGTTGATTATTGATGGCATGATAGTTGTCTCTAATGAACTGAAATGAAGAAAAACAAAGAGGTAAAGAATATTCACTTATTTCCACATTTTCTACTCTTTCTTCCTCATTCTCATGGTTGATCTGTACTGGCTGATCACTGTCTTCAATATGCTGAAACTGAGTTTCTTCATCCCACAAAATAGCTTCTGATTGCTCTGTAAAGTTAGCTTGAGTTTGGAGAACATAACTATCATCATAATGATCATATTTAGGCAAATCATCAAAAGAAGGAATGTCATCAAACATACACATTAGATCAAAAAATTCTTCTTCCTCATATTGATTTGTAAATTCATTTTCTGATCTATGATAATTGGAATTAGCAGGAATTTTTTCATGGCTATCAACCTCTTCTATTTCTTCATGGTGATTTTGAATAAAAAATTCATCTTTCATAGTGATCTCATGTGTTCTTTCATCCAGTTTTCTTACCAAAAGGTTGAGTTTTACCTCTGTAATGTTTTTATTTTCCTCTTCTTCTGCTTTCAACTTTTCCTGTTTGATTTGGATATTAACTTCCACGTCAACTGCAATGTTCTGCATCTGTACAAGTGTTTTTGGATCTCTTTCTCTTAATCAAAATTCTATTTCTGGATCAAAGGCACTTGGATAATGCAAGAGAGCCGAATCATGAGGAGGTCTAATATTTTATAGCAATGAATAATAAACTTGATTAAATCTGTCAGAAAAAATTTGTATTGTTTCATTTGGATGTCTTTTTAATTGATTATATTCTTCCATGATTAAAAAATGATTAACTTTGATTATCCATCTATCAAGGAAAAGTTTGATAAACTGCTGGAAATTTGAGATGCTAGCATTAGGCAGATTTTTGAACCAACTCTTTATTCTATTTTGCAAGGAAAGAGCAAAAAGTCTGATTTTAACATCATCTTCATCAATCTCAAATAAATCCAAATAATTTTCAAAACCTTGAATATGTTTTTGGGCAGTGATACCATTCTCTCCATCAAATCCAAGAAGATACTTGTAGTATTTTTTAGGAAAATCATGGAGTATAGGAGGTAAAATAAGGGGCTTATATCTATCTGGAACTTTATATGGCACGGGGATATGTACAGGGATTGTAAGATCAATCTTGATTATTTGAGGCTTCTTAATTGAAAAATTATCATCATTAGATTCATAAGAAAGCCGCTCAAAGAGATTAGGAGAATTATTGTTTACAATCTTCAAAGGAAAATAACTAAAAACTTATCTAAGATCTTCTATAAAATACAATATACATTCAAAAAATTTCTCAATGAGAAAGAACATAATGTCTTGGATTAAGATCCAAGTTGAAAGCCTGATCTTTCCATATTGTTTTTTGAGGTTCATTCCTCCAGTGGAGTCTTGATTGTGAAATTGATTTGGAGTCACCAGGTGGATGATTTTAACCTTTGTGTGTCTGATCACTGTCCACCATCATAGATCAAATCTGAACATGTAAAACAATTTTGAAGAAAAAATTAGTTCTTCATGAAACCAAACTTTGAGTATTTTATGATTTTTTGTTTTTTAATAAATTTTCAAAACAACTTCTATAATTTCTTTAAGAGGTTTCAGATATTGGATTTAAATTTTCTTAAAGATTTATTGAACTAGAGAAATTGATTGAATGTTTGAAACCAAAGCTTAGTTTATAAGCTAGACCAGAGATAGACTGAAGCAGCATTTATTTACTATGAAATTGCAGAACAAAAGCAGTTCAAAGGCTACCTGGCTGATCTTTAGGCTCTGTCTGTAGCTTATAAGCAAACAATAGTAACAATTAAAATGATTCAGATCCCCAGCGGAGTCGCCACTATGTTATCACTCAGATTTTCCTTGAAGTTGTTGGAAGAGGAAAGGGATCCGAGGTAACCACAAACCAACCTTCAGATATAGAATCTAGCCAATCTGTATCCAGAGAGGGCTCTCTCTTTAAAATTTAGCTTTGTTCTTAGAAAATATTAGGCTAGTTATAAGTCCAGGGGTTTTGTTTGAATTTGAATGGTGGAATCTGCCAACTGAGGGCAAGATTGATTATTTCAGGCCATTGGGCTATGGAGTTGAAAAGATGGCTTTACTGGATTAATTTTTTACACAAAAGATGGCTTTGCAGTGCAAGATAGCCAAAACAAAGAACAATTTTAGAAATTAAAGTGAATGGAATGGATTTTAAACGGATGAAAGGAAATTAAGAATATTTCAACATGTTTAAATGAGGGAAAGTGAGTGATTTCCAATAAAGAGCAATTAAGAATTATTTACTAAGTAATCAAATGCTTAAACCAGATAAACAAGAGCAATTAAGAATTCATTTTTTATAACCGGTTTAAAAGAAAACATTTAGAATAATAACAATTGAAATCAGAGTACACTTAACCAATTTCTGATTTAATCATTTTTTGTTAATTATTCAGAAATGAAACACAGTGATAAAGTAAACATATATAAAACTTAAAACACGGGATAGAAATGACTTATTGAACTGTAGTCTGACACATGAATCCTGCAAAAAGTCTTGAGCTTCAATTCATCATCCAGCAAGCCACAAAGAAATTTCTCCAAAAAACACTTGATTCCAAAATTCAATGTTACAGCAAAGTAGAAGAATCCACCCTAAATACTTCCAAGAGTAAAGTATTTATACAAATTCTAAACTAAAATATCTTGAAAAAATATCAAGATTAGTTCACAAATCTCTCCAACTATTTTACATAAATAGAACTTAAGTAAAAGACACTCAAACTAATGCATCTATTTGGCACTATTTTTGATGGATAGGTGATGAAAAAGAGGAGAATTCGAATTTGATCCAACTCTTAGTTGATGATGAGGCATCCAAGTCACTAACTGCTTCCTTTTTTTGTGAATTCTGCTCCAACAATTCTGCAAACTTGGGGTCCAATGATATCTCTGTATTGCTAAATCCGTAATAGATATGTACAAATTTAAAGAGGTTATTGTAGATAAATATGTTGGTGAGATAAACCTCTTTAAGTTTCCCCACATTCCTCTCCAGATGTGCACAAAAGGCTCTGCAAAAATATGTGTAAAACAGAGTTTTACAGAGTCTGAAAAATAGCCTGTAAAGATGTGCATGTATCTCTCATTCTGAAATCACTGTGCAAAAAGTGAGATAGGTTTTTGTATATATGTCTCTTAGGAACAAAAACCTCCTTCATTTTTGTATGATGTATTTTTTATTTACCACAATCGTCTCTGCAAAATGATGACTTAACTGGTATTTTCTGCAAAAAGTGCTTTCCATCATTGTTTAATATTTCCAAAACCATAATAGCTGTTAGAAAAGTGAGAGAGGTTTTTGTAGATGGTCCTCTTAAGAACATAAACCTCCTTCAGTTTTGCAAAATTCATCTTGGATTGATCACAATAGTTTCTGCAAAACAATGACTAAAACATTAAATTTCTGCAAAAATGTTCCTTCTTGTTGTGTTTTTCATCTTTTCACTTTTTTGTTCTTTTAACTGTTTTATTTTCACTTTAGATAAACTTCAATGTTGGTGAAAGTATTTTCATCTCTTTTTACCATTTTACTGCCTCTGTAATTACTTTTACTGTTTTACCTTTGACTGCTCTGTAACTTCATTTTAACTTTCACTCTGACTTTTACCTGATACACTTTAACCACCGATACTCTTTAACTGTTCTTTACTGTGTCCTTTTACCTTCAATGTGTAGTTTAGGTTTTTACTGTTTGTTTCAACAGTAAATTGTTTAATATCCTATTTCCTTTGCTTGTCTTTCAACTGTATGTTTTATCTTCCATCTCTGTTTGAATAGATTTGATAACACTCTTGGAGTAAACAAGTCTTATGACTAGTATTAAGATTGTTTATCCAAGGATGTGGTCTTCTGATCACCTGTAAAACAAAACAAATTGTCAAGAAAGCATTGGTTTGCAGGGGAGGTCGAAAAGGTTTCATTTGATTTTGAGAGGTCTGTGGAGTGAATCTAGAATGATTTTTTAGAGGTAAACCATGCTCGAATTGGTTAACAGAGGCTTCAGGTGGCGCAGCTGGGTTACAAAGGGTTTTACTGCACAATCAGGTGAAAATGAGAAACACTAGGGTGTTTGTGTTTAAACGGGTAAACGATTGATATTGGCAGGTAAGCTTTGAATGAACAGTGATTTGAATGGGTACTGGTTATGGCGGACGAGCTTCTGGGAAGCTCGACTGCAATTTTCTTCGATGAGACAAAGGTTGACGGACTTCAGCAGTGAAGATTTGAATTTCTGAGCATGGAGGTGTAGTTGTTCTCTGCGAATGAAAAACTGAAAAACGCAGGCTTATTTTGTTTTATTCACAAAGTCAATGGGTGGCGGAATTTTTTATTAATTTATGGGATGACGTCAGCATGTACGGGAGATGAGTCATAGGAGGGTAGGCGGTAAGCGGTTTTCATCGCACCGCTTTTGGGGAAAGGTTGTTTTGGGCGGATGGGCAGCGATGCGAGATAGCGATTGACACGTAGCATGACACTGTTTGAAAACCGCTTGGCCATCGCGCGTTATCCTTCGTACGTGGATGGCCAGCGAAATTGATAACAGTCGTTGATCTTTGATGGGTCTATCGAACGGTCGACGGGACATGGAGATGGCGGAGTTTTAATGACGTGGACCCGACGTATTTAACTATAAATTAAACTCATCGGGCGGAGTTTGATTGGCGGGTTGGATTATTAATTAATCGTGGGGATTAATTAATCTCTTTGTATGGCCGGAGATGAAAAATGCACGGGGATGGATTATTTTCAAAGTTTGGTTTTAATTAAACTTTGGGTTTATTTTTTGTTTTAAACATATATACATATGTTTAAATGTTTTTCATATATTTTATTATATGATAATTAAATCAATGTGATTTTCTTACCATAGGGGGCGGGAATAGAATTAATGTTATATTTTAGCCAAAAGGAGGTATATTGTGGGTTTTTGATTTGAATAAATAGGAGTTAAATACTTTTGTCTAAAAAGTCATAATATAAGGGTTTTGGGGATATTATTATAAAAGGATTTATATATAATAGGAAAAGATGATTTTCATAGGGAGTTAATATATAAATTAGAGTTAATATGACAAAGGGACAATGTAAACTCAAAATACTTAAATATAACCAAGAAAGTGAAGATTCAAAAGTAAATGGCATTATTATACTTTCATCACTTAGACTTAGAATAAAAGTGATTTTGAGGGCTTTTCATGAAATATTGAAGGATTTTCCTACGTAAAATGGGATTTTACTTAGGAAAATATTTTTGAAAGATGAATGAATGTGATAATGGATGATTTCAAGTACTTAGGTCTTTTCAATTATTGGGCCGAGGGTCCGGTCCCTCCAAAAGTCAAGGAAATGCCTTGAGCCCCTTTAATATTCAAATACCTTAGTGCTTAGGGAAATTAGTAAAATCTTTGGGGAAAATGAGAGGGGAAATTAATGATTTTGACCTTGCTTTGCTTTGAAATTCTGTCAATGTAGTGTTCTGCCTTTGCACTTGAGATGAAAGTAAATTCTTAACACATTTTAACACCATCATTCATCACATGAAAATTTGCAACATCATCTACCTACCCTATCTACTTTACTCTACCATTTTTTCTCCTTTATTAGGGTGCACATAGACTAGCAAACCCTTATCACACTTTTCTTTTTCTTTTGCATGGAAAACCTACCTAAGTCTACACTTATTACATCCAAGGGCTCAGATTAAACGGTTGAGATCCTTTTATTAACTCTACCTACCTACTTATCTGCCAAGATTAAACTGTTTGGCCAGATATTTATTCTCTATTCTACAACATGAAATTGAAAAATGAACTAGCCAAGCTTAAACAGTTTGACTATTCATGAATTGTGGCATAAAATACAAGTTGCACACAATTCGTTTATTATATCAGAGCAATAATAAGCAGTGGCATTTAGACTTGCACACTTTCCTTGGCCTTTTCTTGTTTGGGGTTCATTTTCTTTCACTTTTTTTTGGCAATTTTTATTTTTTCACCCTTTGATTTTTCTTTTAGGGTATACCCTCTTTACAATTTTTAAATTTTTTGATTTTTTGATTTTTTTGAAAATATGGAACACCTTTGCAATAAGAAAAAGGTTTGAACATATTGCATAGTTCATCAAGTCAATCATGAAAAATGACACCTATTGGTATAGGAGTCTAACACACTAGTTGGGTAAAACAAGGATGTGCAAGGATAATGATAGGCCGCGACAAAAATCCGTTGTCTGCTTGTCATGGAAAAAGACAACAATTCCCAGAGAGTGTTCTTAGAAAAAAATCACAAGTGGGAGCACAATGGAACCCCACCTCCATGAATCAAGGGAGAGGTCCGCAGATGAATGGATGAAATGGAAACAGAGAGATTCACGGGCCCCTTGGAGTAATATTTAACCATTGTGCAGGATAGAAACCTAGGTTGTCGCGAGTACTAGTCAAAATGATTAAAAATGATCGGGTGTGGAGAAATAAACTAACCAATACTCAGATGCAGCTAGAGGTTCCATGATAATGGCCCTCCTCCCGATACCTCCCCATTAGATGCCTGTAAATATCGATAAACACCATTTTTAGGGTTTGTCGAAGCTCCGAAACCCTTGAGCTTTCCACCCTCTTGAGCATTGTTGTATTTGCATTCCACCACATTATTAATAAAATGGCTCAGCTATTCTGTCTATTTTTATGGTGTTTTCAGTTTATTTCCACGTTGTTGTACTTTCCAGTTTATTGTGTTTTTTATTATGTATTTTCCTATTTGTAATATTACACTTGATGTGTAACACCCTCATCCCGCATATACCCAAGTAACCAGCCAACTGAGGTAAACATGTGACGACGAGTTAGTATAATTAAATTCAACCTCCTAGGTGACCTTAAGGAAGTGGAATCACCATAAACACATCACACAAACCCTCCACATCAACAACAAGACTCCTAGAAGCCAACCCAACCACTCAGGTAACTAGCCCATGCATCCCATTGAGGTTTTAACCCTTCAAACCCCCGAGCGCTCCCACAATATAAGCATGGGTGCATCTAGGAGGCTTTGGATGCTCCCACATCATATGCAAGCATGCATCCAAGGAATTTTTCCCAGAGACTTGTTCCAGAATCCCCGGTATTTGAGACACTTTTCTAGGACCATAGCCCAGGTCACTTCCCAGAAATAAAAGACAAGATCATAAATGAAATATAACAGCGAAACAATGATGTATTTGCAAAATTCATGACACGACCTAGACTGGACCCCTACTAGCCATGACATGCATTTCATCAAACATGTCACAAATATGTAATCTAGAGGTGTAAACAACAGATCTGAGCATAGGGATCTCATACTTATCTAAGAATCGCTAAGAAACATTGTTCCCTTACATCATTAGCAGCATCATCATCTATTATGTCATAGATACATTATTCATTCATTTACAAATAAAATCATGAGGACAACCATACATCATCACTATCATAATACATGATTATAACCAATATAATAAAAATCGAAATATCAAGGATACATAAACCATATAATCCACATATAAAATGATACATTTACACATAATATGTCAATGAGAGAGGATACCATGGTTATGCAACACATCAGTCATCTTTCGTATTGGGGTGAGTGGGTGAGGATGATAAGCAAGGGGTTGCATGACCACTTGCATATGTATGACATGGGCCAACAAGCTTGGTTACGTTGGTTTCCCTTGGGAGGTTCTTGTCACTGCCCAAAGGCTCCTATTTCTTTGATCCATGCCTTGAGGAACACTTATGAAATGAAGAAAGAGGCGTGGCTGTGCTGGTTTCTCTTGGGTGAGTATGGTTACCACCCAATAGCTCATGTTTTTCTGATTCATGCCTTGTGTATCAATGATAAAATGCAGCAAAGGAAGGCATTTTCATTTTGGTTTCACTTGGGAGAGATTGGCCACCACATGACATCTCCTATGTCTATGTGTTTTGTCTTGGTTAAATCTTGGCATGATGCTCTCATGATGTGCATTGATGATGTTTCTTTGTATTGGGATGATATGACATTCCATATGTCCATTAGTATGTTTTTTCTTCATGATGCACATGAGGAGGAGAGGAATCGGCAAGATCTCTTGTTGCTTTGGTTGCTTTTGGGGGAGTTTGGCTTGTCCATATTACATGGAGGAGATGGAGGATGTCAGCCAAGGGCCTTACTCCAGTGGTTACTCTTAGGAGAATATGGTTTGACATCCTTGTCTACCCATATAGCTCCTTTCCTTCTTCTTTTTCATAACATTGGAATGATGCTTGGATCCAACAAGGCCAACATGGCTAATTATGAGAGCATATCAATGCTCAAACAAATTCATGAAACATGGGATGGAAAGATGTATGTGTGATGGAGCTTTTCCTTTGTGAAGAGAACCACCTTATTTTATGCACCTCATGTATTAATGATGATGTTGGACATCATATGGTTGTCACTTGGTACTTTATGATGGAAGGAGGACATCTAACCATATAGTTAGAGGTTATTCTTTATGTTTTTAAAAGACAAATTTGGAACCAAACATGCATAACCCATTGCAGCAAATGGAGGAAGCCTTCCTTATGCGGATTCCATTTGGAAGGGAATAGATGGCTTTGCATCTACTTTTGGAGTTGCTTGATGATAAGCAAAATTTTCCCAGGGGGACTGTAATATTCCCAAATTTTCACATCATATTTGGAATATTAGAGTCCTTGATTTTCTTAATGAATTAAGTAAATAAAAGGGTGGAGGGACCCACAATCCTCAATATGAATAAATATCCACTTTTGTGTGTGTGAATGTGGATTAATTAAGCCTAGATCTACATAAGAAGGTAGTTGAGAAACTACTAATGTGAATGAAATTGGAGAACCTGTCTCATTAATGAGATAGATCATGGAGGTTGATTCAGTCAAATAAGATCTTGAAGATGTCAAACAAAGGATCATGAGACATTCATGATAAAGTGATGGAGGATGATGTGCAAACAAAGCACACTTGATGGAGAAGGTGTACATTGCCCCTAGACATGATGGTTGATTTGGTCAAACAGTGCAGTCCAACTTGGAGGATCTTGTCCACATACACTGTGCAGTATAGATGAGGACCAAGGCTTGTGAAGGCTCAAATTTTATATAAATAAGATGAAGGCAAGGATGAGGGCATGCTGATTATTCTTGATGTAAAGATCTTTTCAGATCTGGAATTGTCATGTGACATTCCATTGCTTTCTCGGGTTGTTTGGCAGAGATTGCAAGTGTTGTTTAGCAAAGGGTGTTCCTGGTCAGGAATCCCACCTCTTTCTTAGAGCATCTCTAGAAAGAGTCTTGTACTTAATTCTACATCAGGCTTTAAGTGCCACATCTCTTTTCCTACTTTCTGCAAAACATCCATATTCAGAAATTGCAGATTTCTGAAGATCGGTTTGGAAGGAGGAAGTTGTCTTCAATACTTCAGCTAGAGAACTGGTGAGGGTTTATTCCTATCACCTTGGGCTTAAAGATCAGCTTCCTAGAGCTTCATTACAGATGTGGCATCAGCCCAAAATTTATTGACCTCCTAGCATCAATATTTCCTTTAGGAATTACGCTGTCCATTTTGTAGATCCAAAAGGAGGAAGGAAGTTGCTAGTATATCAACTAGAAATCCTATGAGGGATCATTCCTTGACATTGGCATCAGTCTTACCATCAGCTTGGAGTTCATTGCAGCATTTTTTAGCAGGCAGAAGGCCTCTCTTTCCCTCACAGCACAGTTTCTAGAGGCAGTTGTGTTGCAGTAGCTACAAACATCATTGGAGGATTGAGAAGTTAGATCTAGAGCTTCTAGCTCATAGATCTGAAGAAGGGATTAGCCCTTAAAGAATAGATCTGATCTGATATCATATTTCAGCCATCTATTTTTTAGATCTAGCTTCAGATCTATATTTCCCAGCAGATCAAGGATCAAATCCTAGGGAGGTGATTTTCCAAAGTTGCAAATCTGGAAAATCCTTTCTGGGTTATCTTGGGAATCCATCACATTGGCCATATCTAGAATCTTGGCATCATATAAGGTTCAATTTTGAGTATATCTACAATTTAATATTTAGCCTACAACTATATGTTCATATTCTACTGAAGGGACAGCGCAGTATTTGCTTCAGTGCCTCTCCAGTTACGCTGTACCTATTGCAACATGTTTTCTGAGTGATTCTAGACCAACTTTTTGGCTAGATCTACTCACATTTTGTACATTGTGTAACTGATTCTTCTCCAATATAATAAAATGGCTCAACTTCTCTGTAAATTCTAATTTTTCCTTAAGATTTATTGTTTATCTTGCTGCAAGTTCTTATATTGTGTTAAGTATTACTGCATTCTCCCTTTTGGGATATTACAACGTTGCGCATACATACAGTACGTTGCGCTTCTGGAAGAGACGACGCGCGTAGGAGAACTTCGATGCGCATAAGTGTTGTGCACCAGTGGCTTACACTACGCACGGGGCAAAGTTGCCTAGATTTGTTATTTAAGCACCAAATTCAAGTTTTTTAAACCGCATTCTAGATTTTTCACTCTCCAAACTTCATAACAAGTAAGTGTATTCATTTTCATGCGCTCTCTTCCTTTGCAAACCAAAAAATAATCGCAAGCTTAGTATCCTAGGGTTTTGTATGAATTTCATGTTCTTGGTTTTCAAAATATGAATTCATGCTTTAAAACCCTATTATCATTGTACCTACATCTCTATTTTCAGTTTATACATCACCTCCATCTATCACAAAGCTATTTCCCTTCATCTTCTATAATTTCCCTACAAACCATAAATCCACCCTATGTCTTTCTAGGGTAGGACTGTGTTTATGTTTTTCCAACTTCCTCCCCTCAATCATTTCCTAACTTTACTGCTTCCCCAATTCAATAAAATCATTCCCTATCCCCCTAAATTTCCTTAAAAATTTAGGCAACTTATAAGTCCACTATACCACCTCATTCCTTCATATCAAAAAACTTCATTATTTTTTTTTATATCATTTAGATTTCACCATGGAAGCAGATTATTCACCATAAGAGAAAATAAAACATCAGAAAGGGGTGAATATACTGAGCTATGAGCCCTCAAATTGCAGTGAAATCACTTCCTCACCATTCATTAGAAAATTCTTTGAAGATGTCAACTGCTTAGGGTTTTGTCGAAGAGTGGAGGAGGTAGGTTTCCATGAGCATCTTAAAGATTTGTTTGCCACCAATTTGAAGGGATAAAAGACCACCATTGTAGGGATTGATTTCACATTTTCAGTTGATGCCATCTCTCTTGCTACAAAGATACCAAATCATGGTGAATATTGGTTCAAAGGCATGAACCTAGACCGTGAGCAGTACAAACCCTACATAAAATCACAGTACAAGGAGGCTAATTCACATATTCTTCCATTCAGATAATTTCTGGAGAGGTATGCACCATTAATGAAGGTTGTGATGAAATTTTTCACATGTGAGGGTAGGTTTTCCATATTGTACCAATATCACATTAGAGTGCTCATGCACTTCATAGCAGTGAAGTCCCTTAATTTATGAAATTTCTTGTATAGGAGTGTGAGAAAAATGGTTGAAAAGGTGCAAGTAAAAAAAACTGAACATTACCCTAGGCTCTTTCACCATAGCTTGCTGAAGGTCATATTTCTCCATTAGTTGTCATAGGAGAACATAACATGGGATACCTTCATTGAGGCAGCCTTGCAGATTCACACAACTACTACACCAACTCAATGAAAAAACATATCACCTGACATGTTAGAAAAAAGCTAAGTTTTCAAAGAGGCATATTCATGAGGTTACTCACACTTATCAGCGAGATAGGAGGCTTGTGTTTTCTCCTCAGAGTGAGGAAGGGGCCAAGCATACTTCACCACAGGGATCACCATCAACTAAACATGAGACATCCATGCATGATGAGGAGGAACATGATTTTGACCTAGTTGACTTGGAGGACCATGATGAGCACGAAAAATTTGAGAGTGTAATGAAAGACAAGGATGCTCATATCAAATATCTCCAAGACAATTTTTCAAGGTCCCAATTCATCATTTCATTTCTTGAACAGGAGAACAATCAACTCAAAATAAAGCAACTGATTATGGAGGTAGAGAATTTTAAAGCTAAGAGGCAAGAATTGAAAGGAAAAGTAGTGGTTGAGCATGATGAAAATGATGAGCCTGAACAACAGTGAAGAGGAAGAGGCCAAGAACCATGGGTCTCAAAAAGGCATTGCAGAGAGAAAGAGAACAAGACCCTATAGATGAAGAACTTAGTTTTGAAGAGAGGATTGCAAATGCGATCAATGAAGACAGGGAGTTTTGACTTGAGAAGGTCAACATCCACTTGGAGAAGCTCCTTGAAAAATCCAACATGGACAATGAGATGTTGAGGCACATGGCTGACCATTACCACACAAGAAACATAATTTGCAATGTTAAGGTCAAGCAATTGCAAGATAAGCTCAAGGAAACCCTAATCAGCCGAAAGGAGAAGGATAAATTAGATATTATTTCTGATGCCTCTATGATACCATAACATACCTCATTTTCCACTTCTAGGCCAATTTTGGGAATATTTGGATCCGTTTTTGGTTTTTGGTGAAATTTGGTGCAAAATTGGAAAATTCAGAAATTTCACTAGGTCCAGAAGCATAGTGCCTTGGTGCTGCGCTTTTTTCTCAGGGCTCAAAATGACAAATGGTTGACATTTATAGAAATATTATGGCCTACTCTCAAAAAACAATTTCTCATATTTTTGATTCAGGGCTCATATTTTAAGAAAAATGAGAAAAAGGGGTCAAAAATCAATATTCTGCCCCTCTTTTTGACTTGCACTGCGTTTCTGGAGACACCTTGGAAGAATGTGTTTTTGAAGGCCTTCCCATGGGGGATTTTCAAAAATTCAAGAGGTTCTGGAAACTAGACAGACAGGGATAGTTTACGATTCTCTCATATTTTCATTTTGACATCAAGAAGGTGCCTAAAAATGGCCTCCAAGATGGCGTTGCACTTCTGCAATTTTCTGAGATTTTAATTAAAATTTTCACTGTGTAATTTTCTCCAATTTCCAGTTTGAATTTTGTAAAATTAAAAAGGTGAATGTGGATTAATTTAAATGTCAAAAATTAAATGCAAATGGTAAAAATGGAGTTGAATATGTGTCTTATCCTCCATTTATTGCTTTGAGGATATGTCTCTTGATGGTTAGATAAAGGAGGAATTTGTTGTGTAACCTCCCTAGTGTGTAGAAAAATCTAGATAGATGCATGTGATTGACTTTGTTGCTATAAAATTAGACCTCCAAGGGAGTATTTCGACCTCAGTAGCTATATGAGGCCTTTTTTAATCTTTTTCAATGGTTGGAATCCTGGACATTGAGCTAGTGTATTTTAGTTTGACAAAGTAATACAGTGAATACAAAGAAAAGTTGAAGCTTAAATTTAGGGATTCATGTAGTGAGTTTGTATGAATATATTTCTCTTTTTAAGTCACTCCATTGATTTCTTTCTCTTTCCATTACATATATACTTCTTTCACTCATTGTCTTTAAAGGTTTTAGGCAAGATTCATGAGGAATACATGCCCTGTTTTGATAAGATGATGATGTTGTTTTTATTTTCTTCTTAAGGAATGAATTCATACTTATATGATTGTTCCTAATCTCTCTGTTCGTCCTACACCATAACCATAAAGCTTAAAGGGTCATTCAAGCTTTCCTACCATGCCCCTTTATGCCCCTGCAATTTTTTCTCTTATAAGCCTATCAGAGTTTCAATCCTAGCTCTAAAGGTCCATTTTCATCCAACACAAAATTCAAATCAATCCTGCATATCTAGCCTAAAATATTTCATGATCATTTTAATTGGATGTGATCTCATTGAGAGAGCCCTCTCAGCCTAGTAGGGCTAGCTACTAGGTGAAAGTGGTATGTGGTTACCTTTTCTGATCTCCTTCTCAGCCTTTGGAGAACTAGTGGAGTGCTAGCAGATCGCGAGGAAGCGTGCCACTAAGGTCTATAAGCTCTAATGTACTACCGATTCCTAGATTGAGCTCCTAGATAATGAGTTGAGGTCAATAGGAGAAGATCTATCGAAGGAGGGCCCTAATGTATCGCCCATCAATCGACATAGAACATACCAGGATGATGTGATGTATGGATGAAGTCATGAAGTGATGAAGTACAACTAACACAGGGATGGTTGACTCAAAAAGGTCAATAGGTTACTGCAAATGGCCTATACAAGCTGAGACTTCCCTTGAACACATAGCAGCATGACACAAGAGTGACTTGGCAGCATGACTAATGAGCACCATGTGATATCATGCAAAAATGCGGGAGGCATCAAGGCATGCTCCATATGACTCGAAGAGTAATGAGCTGGAGGAGGAAAGAGACTCATATGGATGGTATGACACCTAGGAAAGCTAAAACCCAGATGTAAGATAATGAGACAAATAAGTGCCATGTACAAGGGTGACACAATTGACGCTACCAATAGATGAAAAATGAAAATAGGTGTTCCTTCCCTTCTCTTTATATAAGTCCCTTTTTCGTAAATTTTTCTCCCAAGCCTGAAAAAGAGATAAGTATACAAGGGGGAACCTCCTAGCCATAGTAGACTATGGTATTCATTTTTTGTAACTAGTCTATCCAATTATGGAAAAGGGTTAAACTTATGCTGGGTAAATGACACTTCAAGTTATTTAATGAGCATGAAGTAGACAAGTTCACTCAATAATATTTTCTAGGTTAAGGAGTCTCAAAAGAGCTTAAAGAAAACTCCTCCTGGAGGAACGAGTGGTATAAAGGGTAGAAATTGGTTCTGGTAATGGTGGAAATTATCATGACATAAGGTGGACACGAGGCTGGCGAATAGGACCACTCATCGCAGTGGTTCCTCCAGGAAATGGTAAAACACCAAGTGAGTGCGGACGGTAGGCTAAGCAGGTGATGATGATGGAAAAGAGAAACCAGGGCTAAATATGCTAAAATAGGCTGATAAAAATGGAAATTGCAAGGGATAAAGTGTGAAATACTACTTGAGTATGGCCATAAAAGAGATGAAGAAGAGGATATGAGGCTTAAATTCGAATTCATAGTGGGTCGGAAGGAGGAATTATAAGAGTGATAGAAGTGAATGTATGGACACCAATTCGGGAAGAGGGTGCTAACTAGAGTATCCATGAATGGGTAAGGTCTATCGCCAAATTATGACATGCATACAAGAAGTGGCGAAAGTTACAACTTGACGCGGTTGGACCTAAGGAAAAAGTAGTGCTAACAGTCAAAATGAAAAATCGACAAAATTGACCTACCCCTATATGCCAGTAAAGGAAATGTACCTAAGGTCCAATGGATGTCACAATAGAATCTCCACCATGTCCTGTAAAAACCATATAGGTGGAATAGACCCATGGTTAAATCACACAATGAAATGAATAAGCATGGATAAGGTAAAAACAAGACCATATATTTTAGGTTTTTTGAATTATATATATATATATATATATATATATATATATATATATATATATATATATATATATATATATATATATATAGAGATATATATATATATAGGCATAAATAAGGCTTGAAAAATACTTGTACCACACACCAAACCAAAAAAGGGTAAAAGAATCAGACTTCTATATACAATATTTACAAGCGTAACTAAGTCTAATAGGTCATGCTAGAGTGTTCCCACAACCGGACATAGGAAAATGGTTTCAAAAAAGGTTTCTATACATGAAATCATGGAGGGTAAGGGAACCATATGGATCACCAGTGTAAAGACATTCCAAATGAAGTCAAAGAACCCAACCTGGAAAGGTTGACCATGCCAGGGACAATCTAATATAGTCATACTTTGAAGATTATCCTGAGGACATAAGGGAGGATAAGGACATAATGGAGGTATAAGATCCTCGTCGACGAGTGGTGAGGGAAATTTTTTGGCAAGTTCAGTAGTATAAGCCCAAGACTTGACTCAGTTCATGGGTGGAAATTCTAAGGAACACCGGGGAGGTGCCCTAAGTTGACTCAATATTTGTGTTTCCAAGCTCTGCATGTTCCGAATTGGGGAGAATAGAGGCATAAATATGCATAACTTCCCTATTATTATTATAAATGGATAGATCCATGACCTCCAAGTTGACTAAATGGGAAGGCTCATCATCAAGGGATTCATGTGGAACAAGTGGAGGGGTGACTTGTTTGGGACAACGAACGTGATCATATTCCATATTGGGATGGATTTTCTGATCAACGTGATGAGGTACTGATGGGACTTCCATAGAGGTAATCTATTCCACAACAGGTGCTAGAGGGTTCTCACAAGATTTCTCATCCTCTGTAAGGACAAGAGACACCACCCACAGATTAGGATATCTATGGGGTCCACAGGTGCTAGAAGAGATCATATACATAGAAGTACTGGTAGGAGATGAGGGAGAATTTGGTGGAGGGAGTTGAGGAAAAACCCCCAAAAGGTGGAAATTATATAAAGTATCGCACCAACAATATAAAACTAATTAGGATGGTCCCCCACAAGTAGTACAATTGTTCCAGTAGTGGAAATTTGGGTCGATGGCACATAATAGTCAAGTTATTCAATGGTGATGATATTGCCTTCATGAGGAAAGAAAAGGGCACAAAATAAATATGAGACCACTACGGTCATGTCATAAAACCAACTATGACGAAGGAGCAGGTTATAATTTAAAGGAGCGTCACTGACTTCAACATCGACATGTATCGTTTTCCCCCTTAACTCGATGGAAAAATGTGGGAGTGTTTTACGGAAATCAAATCTAAGGATAGATTATTTATCCCTAAGTGTGGTGGTCTCACTTGGAACAACAGAAGAAATACATTTGACCTTTTCCTTAAAATGAATAGATAAGGGAAGAACACCTACTTGTTATCTTTCATTATTCTACTTCTCCCTTTTATCACTTTTGTCGCTCTCAATCGAACTGAACTCACTTGATTGGTACCTGCAATGGCTAATAGAAGACATAAAATAACATAAAGGCACATGATCTATTCATGTTAGACAAATTTAATCGACTGCATTTGAAAATACATATATAAAAAATAATGAAGACATGTATTAGGAAAGGAATAACTATCTTTATTTTAAAGTAGAAGGAGAAGTTACTACCAGTTGGATCGATTCGATGTCAAATCGCTCCAGCTTTAGTCCTATCCTCATCACATTAGCAACATCACTCCAGTAGCATAACATTACATGCAAACAATACCTCCAAGATTTGTGATCTTACCAGCTGTTGGGTCATGGAAAAGGTATGTTTTTATCCTCAGTTTATCTTAATTAATCATTTAATTTTATGCATTCATCTTTGTTCTTGATAATAATCTAGAAGAAAAGGTTGTGAAAGATGAATAAAATCAATTGCCAACAAATTGTATGATTTTAGCATAAAAACTAACTTTTTCTTGCCTTTATGTGCATAAATTTGAATTGGACAACTGATGTTCAAAAGATGGAACAACAATGCCCAAAGAAAGAAAAAGATCATTTCTTGATCACATGGGCTAGCAGAAGATAAGGAGAATCCAACTAATCTTATAGTGAAAATTTGATTATTAGCTACAAAATCCTCAGGATCTCCTGATCTTGAGGATTTTCTCTCATCTATTAGTTTACCATTTGGTTATATAAGGTTGATAGGTGAAATAGAAGAAGGGTTAATTTTTTGAGTTGTAAATTTCAATTGGACATCATTATTTGTCTTAAGACAGAGTACTTTCACTATGGTGATGTTATATATTTTATACTGTGATTAATGAGAAAAATCATGTTTTATTTATAATCGTGCTCTGAGTATTCCCAGCAGTAGCTTCTGGAGGCTTTGGGCCCAGTCGCTAGGAGATTTGATGCTTCTCTGTACCATCATTATTTATTTTATCTTTTCGTTTTTTAATTGTTGTATCTTGTCATTTCAATTGCTGTGTGATGTTGGAATTTTCTTGCACAATTTATCTTTACCGTTTGGATAAATATTAAGATGTTGTTACTTTTATAATTGCATACTATTCTTTAATAAATTTCTCAGACTAGCATTACGATTGATTGATATTCCTTTCGAATGTTGTTATCATAAATATCTGGTGATTGGTTACTGTTATTGTTCATTAGAGGTTTGAATAATACATTGTTTTTCATTTCCTGTACTTCCTCTATTCAGTAGATAATTTTTAAGAAGTAATTCTTTAAGTGTGATTCTTGCAATTTATAAGTTGGATTCAGTTTCTTTACAAATAAGTTGAGATTAGATCAAGATTTATGATTTATAATTGCTTTAAGGTTTGCTTTTGAATCATTCCAGATTGAAATTTGAGAATTAGAAAGTAGTTATTGCAATGATTTAGAACCATTCATTCCTAAATACATTTTGATTTCACTCTGCACAAATAGTGCCAACGCTATTGAAATAGACAAACTAACCCTTGATTGATAATTATTTTAGGCATTAGGGTTGATTTTCATAGTCATCTTAGTGCACCAACATTTTAGTGTTGGTGCTAGGGAGAGTGTTAAAGATTGATTTCTTTGTTGAATTGGATTTTATTGTTGTGGAGGACTTGGGTATTGAAAACGAGAGGTAAGGACATGCATGCCAACAAGAAAAGTGCTTGCTCAAGAGCCTGATTTCTAGTAGATGCATATATAGTAGATAGGAATAGATGTTTTTATGAATGACTAGGAAGAAAAAAGTAGAAATATCTCAAATCCACCTCCTAAATCCACCAAACCCAAGGGGTCGGTGACCCTTGGAAGATCAACCTTTATAGACGAAATCATAAGAAAAGTAGAATCTCAGGCATCAGTAGGACCTCCGATCACATCTAGAAAAATATCTATTGCAATCCCTCAAGCAGTAGGCTCACCATCTGTAGCTTATGCCGAGATCCATAGAAAAACCAAAGCGTCTGAAAAAAGCTTTCAAGCTACAGAAAATTTGCATTTTGACCCTTCACATAAAGGTAAATTCGTGCAATCTGCAAGAAGGAGAGGGAGAGACTTGTGGTGTTGTAGGAGAAAATCTACAATCACCAAAGCCTGGATCTCCTTAGATATCGATTGAAGAAAGGATACTTGATATCCTAGATCAAGGTAATGTTGTAATGCCCCTTCCAAATCTGTGTACCAATCCTACCCAAATCAACTTTCCAAACCAAGAGATTCTGGAAGGATATTGGCACATCTTTGATCAAATGGCACATAATTAGCCTTAGGGACAAACATCGACATTGGAATACATTATCATCGACCCAGTTGCTAATGCCTCCATGAAAGCCATTCCTTTTCAGAGTATCCCTACTTTCCATGGTTTAACCTTGGAAGATCCTGATGCTTTCCTGTTCGAATTTGATGTTTTATGTAGAGGATATGATTATACCACCGATCCCAAAAAGCTAAAATTGTTTCCCTCTACATTAAATGGAGCAGCTTTGCGATGGTTTATGGGGCTTGGTAGAGGAAATATTAACTCTTGGGATCAAATAAAAACATCCTTTATCACTAAATATCAAGATTATTGCAGGAACAAAGACTTGAAAGATGAAATATTTAATATGAATGCAAAAGATAATGAGACTCTAGAAGAATATGTTGAATGATTTTAGTATAATTTACAACGTTATCCTTATCCAATATTATGTAAAGATGTTTTAAAAGTAACTATGATAAAATGAATGAAGGATGAATCGATAGAAACATTAAATTTAATGGGAAAAGGAGATATTTATTAAGAAAATTATGATGACATTATTCAACTGTGTATCAGGTGCTCTCGAGGTAGTATGTGCGTTAGGCCAACTGGATGAGATACTATTTCCAAAAGTAATAAATTTGCTGGTGACAGCATAACTTAGACGAAAATCGGCATTCTCTTAGAAGATTTCAAAACCGATATCCTGGGCACCCTCACAACACATTTGGACATCCTGTAAGGCAAACAGAAACAAGCTATAGTAGAACAAAATTTAACTGTTTTCTACCCACGATGACGAAAGAAGCACATCCAGAGGGAATGCCTGTTGGAAATGGTCCAAACCTGTGCCATTTACACTAAGGACCATGCCACCGAGCAGTGCCCATCACTTCTAGGATTAAAGTCAGATTTTAAAGAAGAGGAAGAAGAGACAAAACAATTATAATTAATGAACCAGCGTCGACAGTGGCAAGCCTGACCCATAGGTATGTCATAAGACCCTTCTTTGTTCTTTTATTATCCATCATTTAATCAACAACATAATTATGGAATAGCATGGAAAGGCCAATCACCTTTCTCTACTTGGAAATCTCAATAATTTCCTATGTCACCCCAACCAAACCAACCTTTTCCAAATGCTGGTTGGCCAAATTCTACTCCTTTCTGGAAAAACAATCCGTACCCATCTCAGTGGCCTGCCTCCACATCAGAAAATCCATGCCGGTCTTCAAATTGTCAGCAACCTCTGGGGATAACTAATCCACCAATGGGGCCGGGTCCTCAGCCTCAACTGACCATACTAGCTTTGTATCCATTGCAACAAAATCCTTAGCCTCTTATGTGCCCCCAAATTCCATCTCAACCAAACCCAAATCCCAATAAAAAACCAGTTCAAATAATCTAGATTGTTTAAAATTCAGACCTTGAAATAAAATAGATGGAATGTAGTGAACTTAGGCTAAAATCGGGACACAAAATTACCCTTGAGGGAAATAAAAACCAAAAACAAGATGAGAAAAAAAGGCCTTCCATAACTAAATCCTCGACTGTGACTAATACATAAATAAAACAGGGAGAAGACACAATCGAGCAGCAAGATCCTAAAAAACATATAATCACTTCTCCTTGGTTCCATGAAAGATTAATAATACCTAAACCCGTTGTTTATCCGTACTTTAATCTCTTAGGGGAACTTAAAAATTTATGTATTAAAATTCCTCTCCTCCAGGCTATTCAAGACATTCCTATTTTTTTTAAAATGATTAAAGAATTTTGTGTGAAAAATCTTGCAAGGAAACCAAAAACTTCACCAACCATCCATGTCGTAGGGACCTTATCTGATATTCTTCTACGTAGGGAAACACCGGTAAAATATGAAGATACAGGGAATCTCATAGTTACTGTTCAAATATATGGCATCTATTTTCCAAACACATTGGTTGATGTAGATGCAGCCATTTACATTCTTACAGCAGAAACCTATGAGGCACTTAGTATCACAACTCAGGAACCAACCACTACTTTTTAGAACTTGCGGATCGTTCTGTTGTTAAACCCGAGGGAGCTATACAAGACATTATTGTTTCTATTGACTCATGGGAATACCTAATGGATTTTCTAGTTATTAACCCAAGAATTCGATTAGATGGACACCATTTAATTTTGGGTTGACCTTGGTTAGCAATAGCTAATGCTTATATAGGCTATTGTGTTGGTAGCATGACCGTCACAAAAATAAATGTTGTAAAAAACCTTGTTTTATATCCCCCTGCTAAGCCAAGTATGCCCATCCTGAAAACTCATAAACATCCACCTACATACCTGGAATAAAACATCCGTTCACCTCTTACAGTAGCAGAAACACTTGAGTTCAAGAATCATACTGAAGATGATGTAATTAATAATTTTATAAATCAATCAACTACTGAGAACAATCTGAAATGTTAAATGTTGAAAGCGATTCTTGACAATGAAGCCCATGAAGATCCTTCGGATGATGCCAATGATCAGCATATACCGATAACTGTTGTTCATAACAGCAGGCTTGTTAAGATTGGACCCGGAAATATCTTGAATATTAATGATAATCTGGATAGTGACCAAAAGCAAAAGCTTATTCAGATTCTACAAAAAAAGGGGGGCTTTTTCCTGGGAATATCTATACATGAAGGGAATAGACCCTTAATTATGTACACACCACATCTACACCGAAAAGGATGCCTATCCTATCCAAAAACCTCAACGAATATTGAATCCGCATCTTAAGGATACCATAAAAGAAGAATTACAGAAGTTGCTGGATGTGAATTTTATCTAGCCTATTTCGAATAGTAAGTGGGTATCTCCATTGGTAGTTGTTCCCAAAAATAACAGGAAGTGGCAGATCTATGTGGACTACAGGGAATTGAGCAAGGCCATGCAAAAATACCACTTCCCTCTTCCATTTATTGATCAAGTTCTTGACACGTTGGAAGGGAAATGATTCTTTTACTTTCTCGATTACTTCAGCGGCTACAACTAGATCCAAATTTTCCCTGAAGACCAAGACAAAACTACCTTTACCTACCCCTGGTGTACATTTTCTTATAGAGTGCTACCTTTTTTTTTATGCAATGCCCCAAATACATTTCAGAGGGCTGTACTCAACATTTTTCTGATCTAATAAATGAGGGACCCTAAGTTTACATGGATGACTTCACCCCGTACGGGAATGATTTCGACCAAGCGCTACAAAACTTAGAGAAAGTTTTGGAATGATGCATCACTACCAGGCTATGTTTAAGCAACGAGAAATTTCACATGATGATGAAAGAAGGCATAATCCTAGGAAACTACATCTCTGTGGTTGGAATACAGGTAGACCCAACAAAAATAGAGGTAATTCTTCGACTACCTACACCTTGCACTCAAACAGAGGTACGTATCTTCCTTGGATATGCAGGATACTATCGTAGATTCAGAGATAATTTTTCATGAATTGCTGCACCTTTGTATGCTTTAACATGAAATGTTGAATTTAGATGGTCTGATAAATGTGACATTACTTTTACATATTTGAAGAAATTAGTCTTGACTGCTCCAGTGTTGCACGGACCTAATAGGGAGTTTCCTTTTCATATCTCTACAGATGCGTTGGACACAACAATAGGCGTTGTCCTCGGTCAAGAAGAGGACAAAAAACCCTATGCCATTTATTATATCAACAAAAATCTCACTTCTGCTGAACTCAATTATACTATAACATAAAAGGAACTTTTAGCTGTCATTTATGCCATAAATAAATTTAGAAATTATAGAATAGGCTACCAAATTTTTCTATACACTGATCATTCTGCCATTAGATACTTAGCCAATAAACCAATCACTAATGTGTAGGTGACCTGTTGGCTGTTACTTTTGTAGGAGTTTGATATTACCGTTAAAGACCATCCAGGAAAGGAAAACCCAGTCACAGATTTTTTTTCACGGGTTCTTAAGACAAACGATCTGTTGGTCATAGATGATCAGTTCCCAGATTAACATTTGTTTGTCGTAACAGTTAAGGCACCATGATATGCAGATGTAGCAAATTATCTAGTAGTATGATAACTACCAAAGAATTTAAAAACTAAATAAAGGAATTTGATTGTCCAACGCAGCACCTGATTTTCTTAGATTGGTGGATACCTTTTTTACATAGGATCTGATATGAAAATACATAGGTGCATCTGCGAAGATGTGATGTACGACATCTAGAAGGATTGACATGACGAGCCTTGTGGCACACTTTTTAGATCGCAAAAATGGACATAAACTACTACAACTAGGTTATTACTCACCCAATATTTTTAAAGACACTAAGAAGTATGACTAGGCTTGCGATAGCTGCCAGAGGATGGGTCGTCCTAGTCAATCCGATGAGATACCATTGCAGCCACAATTGGGGATAGAAACTTTATAATTGTGGGCATTGGATTTTTTTGGCCCATTCAATCTGCCATCAAATCAAAAGGCCTACATATTGGTTTCTATAGACTATGTAACAAAGTGGGTAGAAATAGTATCTTTTCCAAGAGCTACGGAAGAAACTGTAAGTAATTTCATTTTTTAGTTATTCGTGTAGTATGGTTTACCCAGGGAAGTGATAATAGATGGGAGGCCACAGTTTTTAGGACACAATATTACAACCACTTTACAGAACCACCATATCACACATAGATTCACTTCTCCATATCACTCACAGGCGAACGGGCAAGTTGAGAGCACCAACAAGGTCATTGAGGAAATTTTAACCAAAACAGTTCCAACACATGGGAGAGAATGGGCTACTAGACTCCTAGAGGCCTTGTGGGCCTTTTTGAGATTCAACAAGAAAATTTCAGCACCCACGTCTAGTTGCATTAAGAACCAAAACTAGGGTGGGGCTCATAGTGCTATTTTTCGGTGCATGTCTATTTTGGTTATCCCTTAATTAAGATGGAAAATAAAATATAATATATTCTCAATGTAAACTTGAAATAGTTAACTGAGAAACTCAGTTATCTAGTGGGTTTAGAGTTAGAGGTAGTTGGTGAGGCATGCAGAGTAATTCTAGTTGTAACAGAGTTTGAAGTGAAAGTGGTGCATTAGTTAATGCAGGTTGTAATTAGTTTAACTCAGTTAAGTGAGTTAAACTCAGTTGTGCTAGTTATAACTGAAGATACACTAGTGAGATATATAGTGAATTAAATATTAATTAATTCACAATCAATGATCCCACAATGCAACTAAGGATTTACTATTATTAGCTGCATGCATGTTAGATCCAGTGGAGACCCAGTTGAGTTCTAGGTGAAAGGGAAGTTGAATATTAGTTGTAGGATTATTAGGTTGCACACATGCAATCAAAAACCCATTGGAGTGCCCATGATAATTGCACAGTCAAGGAAGGCCATTATTCCTATCTTTTAGGGATTTATTCCATCAGGGATTGTGCAAGCAAGGCAGACTGTATGGAGGCTGATAATTGGCTATGTGTTGGTCAGTTTTGCATATGACAGTGTGAGACAATTAGCTGAGTACTAGAGGGCTCTTGTGAGAAGAGTTTTGTATTTAATTGTTTCATGATCCATGCTGAATATACAATAGAATATAGTGGGGTTTTTAGCTATAAGCTTTCCCCGGAAAATTATCTATGTTGTGTGTGATTTGATTCTTCTTCATGTTCATGTGATTAGCGATTGTGTTTTTAATTCCTCAAAATATTTGTAGAAGTGATTCAGTATTTAACTTTAGTACATTTTTATATCAGGTGAATCCAAGATATACATGCATGTTGTATAATTTCTACAGGCCTATCACACAACTTGGCGAAATACTACTGGTTATTCCCCGTACAACCTTGTATTTGGAAAATAACCTATTTTCCCTATTGAATTTGAAATAAATACTCTCAAGACAACCCAAGAAGTGGGATTGGAATTGACGGAAGCCCAAATTAAACAAATTCAACAAATAAATGAATTGGATGAAGCACAGTTACTTGCCCTTCAATGCACAAAAATTATTCAGCAGTAGCGGGCTAAGTGGCATGATAGTCTCATCAAGAAGGAGGTGTTTTAGGAAAGAGACTGGGCGCTCCTCTATGATTCCAGATTCCAAGACTTCCCAGGTAAATTGCAGATAAGATGGCTTGGCTTGTATGAAATTCAAGAAGTGCACAACAATGGAACTTTAACTTTGACTACCATCGATGGGTCTGGCTCCTCTTTTCGGGTGAATGGACATCGAGTACGTCTTTATCACAAACCACTCACCAAAAAGTATTTTTGCCAAGAGGTACACAATGATCACACTATGCAAATTTTAGCTACAAGGAGTAAGGACCGGAAAACTTTACTTTCATGAAAATTGTCTCATTTTGACTGTAAATAATGTATATATTTTCTTTACATAGCTAGTTTATGATTTTTTGTTTTTGTGTTATTTTTAGAATAAAATACTCCTATAAAAATGCATGGATTTTTTCTTTGAAATATGTAATATTCCCAAATTTTCACTTGATATTTCAAATATTAGAGTGCTTAATTTTCTTTACGAATTAAGTAAATAAAAGGGTAGAGGGACCCACAATCCTCAAGATGAATAAATATCAACTTTTTATGTGTGAATGTGGATTAATTAATCCTAGATCTACATAAAGGAGGTAGTGGAGCAACTACTAATGTGAATGGATTTGAGATCATGTCTCATTAATGAGATAGATCATGGAGGTTGATACAGTCAACTAAGATCTTGGAAGGAGTCAAACAGATGTTCATGGAGCATTCATGATGAGATTATGGAAAAATTTGTGCAATTAATGCACACATGATGGAGAGGGTGTACATTGCACCTAGACATGATGGATGACTTGGATAGACAATGCAGTCAAACATGGAGGATCTTGTCCACATGCACAACACAATTTAGATGAGGGCCAAGGCATGGGAAGGCTCAAAAAATATATAATGAAGCTGAAGGCAACATAGAAGGCATGTTGAAGATTATCATTGATGTTTGATATGCTTATATCTGGAATTGTCATGTGACGTTCCATTGCTTTCTTAGGCTCTTTAGCAAAGATTGCAAGTGCTATTTAGCACAGGGTGTTCCTGGTCTGGAATCCCTCCTCTTTCATTGAGTGATCTCTTGGAAGAGGGTTGTACTTCATTTTACATCAGTCATTGGTTCCATTATATTTTCCATCGTCTGTAGAACATATACCTTCAGGAATTACGCAATTTCTGAAGATTAGTTTGGAAGGTGGAGGTTGTCTTCAGTATTTCAGCTGGAGAACTGGTGTAGGTTTATTCCTATCACCTTGGGCTTGAAGATCAGCATTCCCAGAGCTTCATTTTAGATTTGGCATCAGTCCAATAGTTATTGACCTCCTAGCAGTAGTAATTCCATCTAGAATTACGCTGTCCATTATTGCAGATCCAAAGGAGGAAGGAAGTTGCAAGAATTTCAGCTAGTAATCCTATGAGGGATATTCCCCTCACCTTTCCATCAGTATTTCCATCAGCCTGGAGTCTAGTGAAACATATTTCAATAGGCATAGAGCCTCTCTTTCCTTTACAGTGTGGTTTTATTAGCAGTTGTGTAGTAGCAGCTGCAATCATCATTGGAGGATTGAGAAGCTAGATCTAGAGCTTCTAGATTGTAGATCTGAAGGAGGGATCAACCCTTCAAGCTTAGATTTGATCTTGTGACAGATTTTAGAAATATATTTGTCAGATCTAGCTTTAGATCTATAATCCCAACAGATAAGGGATCAAACCTTAGGAGGGTGATTTTCCAAAGTTTTAGATCTGGAAAATCCTTTCTGGGTTATCTTGGGTTTCCATCACATTGGTCAGAGCTTGAATCTTGGCATCATCAGAGCTCTTGAGCTCCCTAGATCTGCATTTCCTTTTGCAGCAGTTTAGATATATCTTCAGTAGAAGGGACATCACAATATTTCTTCCTGTAAGCTCACCAATTACGCAGTGCTAGTTGCAGCACCATTGTAGGGTGATTCTAGGCCCTCTCTTGGGCTAGATCTATTCATTTTCTGTACATTATGTAACTGATTCATCTCCATATAATAAAATGGCTTATCTTCTCTATATATTCTGATGTTGTCTCTAGATTTATTATTTACTTAGTTGCAGTTCTTATATTTTGTTTAAGTATTACTGCATTCTCCCTTTTGTGATATTATAGTGGTATCAGAGCATGATCTTTTTCTCAGCTTATGGACACTTCATCTTTTACCTCAAAATAATAAGCATATAGATGAGATCTATCATGAAGGAGGATATTTTTTCCATTCGTCTCTTTAGATCCATGCAAGATCTCTCCAAGGAGGTCAATCAAATGAAGAAGGAAAGGCAAAGTAAGGATCCAAGAAGACGACTTGAAGAGGAAGGTCCAAGCACTTCCTATCAACATAAGACCGGAAAATCATAGATCTTCTCATAGATCTACTATGACCACTTCATTTGAAGAAGGTAAGAGGTATAGAAATGAAGAAAGAAGAGAACCTGAGACTCATGAGACTCGCAGTTTGTATCTTTAAGAGTACAAGGAACAATCTAGAGCTTTCAAAGAGAGTCTAACTCTCCAAGAATTCTTTGAACTCAAAGAAGAAAGAAGATCCTATAACAGCAATAGAACGAAGAGGCACCATAGATTCTATTTGCCTACATTTGATGAATCTTCCTTAGGAACTGTTAAGGCTTGGAGGAAAGAGTTAGATACATTTTTCATGCTCCATCCCGTGGCTGAAAAAGAGGTTGTGAAAAATGTAGCACTTCATATTTTAGGTGAAGCAAATCATTGGTGGTTTAGTCACCTGGAGCATGCAAAAGTGAATAAATATTCAGATTTCTTTCACAAGTTGAGGAAGAATTTTGATGTGATGTAGATAGAGATGTGCCACAAAGAGACATTTCCTCAGGAGATAAAGGGGGATGTCAATATTGTCACTCTGGACAAGGGGTCACTACCTTCACCACCAGCTGCAGAAGTACTTACATCCGTAGAAGAGACACTTGTAACTTTGCAAGATAGTCTTCAACTCTTGACACATAGGGTCCCATGTATGATTCAGGAGATGCATTAGGAAGAGGAGGAGGATTCCAGCGCTGGTACATTGGTAGAAGAACAACCATCTCTCTTACCAGTAGTTGGAGATACCGTTGTCCCGGTTGGAGGAACTCTTTTGTTTTGGAAAGAGGTTCCCACACATTAGTTGATCCAAGTTATGCATACACATTCATCACATATTATTTCAGTAGATCTTATTGGAACTTATGGGGACATGCCATCAGGGCCAATGTATAACCAAGGGTTAAATCAAAATGTTGATTTGAAGCAGCAACATATTATAATGCAGAGGACCCTTGATCTGATCAAGGAGGAGATGAAAAGTTATCCCAGTTTATCATGGATGGACTACATTCAACCTTTTGAGTTGAAGTGTATAATTTCAGAAGAAGGGATGAGCATGATCCTATGTACAATGACTGATTATGAGATCAATATTATACCTTACTTTGAGATAGTATATGTATCACCCTGCAGATCTACAATGTTGTCACTTAGTAGCAGTGATAATGAAGAGGCCCCATTATTCTTGGAGCATTCTGAAGGTAGATTCACTCATGAAGCAATGGAGGTTAAGATGGTGAATGATATACATATTGAGATGAGAGATATTTTCTCCTTTCTTGATGACACTTTCTCAATGAGCATCTCACAGCTCAAAGGGAGACTTCTACCTACAGCAAATCCAGAACCTCACTGGTTTTGGAAGGCCATGGATGAGAAGAAGGTATCATTAAGAGATTTCATTGGAGGTGCACTTCAAAATTTCATGGAGTGCAAAATTCTTCAAAAGTTTGAGGAGGTTGGTGTCCTACAATGGGAGGATGCCAAGTATTTTTAGAATGAGATCCATCATCCACATTGGGACGAATGGTTGATAGTATGGAGCAAGGGGTTACCAAACCACTTGCAGATCTATGATACAGGCCAACAAGAAGCATGGCTGCACTGGTTTCTCTTGGGTGAGTATGGCTACCACTCAATGAGTCATAATTTTTTGATTCATGCCTTACACAGCACTGGAAGAATGCAGAAGAAGAAGGCATGGTTACTTTGGTTGTTGTTGAGAGATTTTGGACATCACATGATATATCTTATGTCCTTGTATTTAATCTTGTTTTGGATATGTCTCATGTCTTTAAATGTATTTCTGTTTGGGATGTATCTCATGTTCATGGATGTACTTGGGTCTGGGAGAAAGTATAACTCCCACATGATGTGGCATAAAGGAGCTTGTTTGTATTATGCTGATAAGACATCTCACATGTCCATTACTATATTGTTGCTCCATGACTTGCACCATGATACTGCAAGAAGGAAACAAGAGTCCTTGTTGCTATGGTTACTATTGGGAGAGTATCATTAGGGGAATTTTGAGGTCTAAAATGGGCCTCCTAAGAAAAATATACAACCAAAATAAAATTTATAAGAACCAATAGGATTCAAGATGATGATGTCAACCATGGGGGATGATTCTCCATTTTTTAAGTAAAAGAGTAAAAATATTAAAAAATAATAAAATAATAAAACTAATTTTTTAACTTGTATTTTCAACTTATCTCCCAAAGTTTTTACTCAAATTTCAAGTGGGAGTACTCATTGGATGTAAAATTTAATTCCTCATCCAAGGAGTACCCATGTTGCATAATTTTTATGGACCTTGCTACACGCAAAATGAGAAATACATGAAAAACGTGATTGTAATCACGATTTTCATGTATTTCTCATTTTCCATATAGAAGGATCTATCGAAAGTATGCAACATGGGTACTCTTTGGATGAGGAATTAAATTTTACATCCAATGAGTACTCCCGCTCTAAATTTGAGTAAAAACTTTGGGATATAAGTTGAAAATACAAGTTGAAAAAGTAGTTTTTTTCTTTTTTCCCTCTAAAATTTGATGATGTAATCAAATCTTATTTTATTATTTCCACTATTATTTTATAATTTCCTTAGGAGGCCCTTTTTAGACCTCAAAATTCCCCTAATGGGGCTGAATTCTTCCCATACATTGCATGACATTTTTGGAGGATGGCAACAGGAGGCCTTACAGCATTGGATTCTGTTGGGTGATCATGGTCATTGTACATGGTAGAATGTTGATGTGATGGGATGGCAAGATGCCTTGTTAAGGTGGCTTCTCTTGAGAGAATATGGCCACTACATTTGGTATAACGATGATGTGGTATGGCAGCAAGAGGCATTGTTGCATTGGCTTGTTTTGAGAGAGTATGGTTCTCATATTCTCATTGATGATTTGGCATGGAAAAAAGAAGCATTGTTGCGTTGGCTTATTTTGAGAGAGTATGGCTCTCTTAATTGTTTTCATGATGATCTAGCATGGAAACAGGAGGCTTTGCTGCGTTGGTTGTTATTAGGAGAATATAGTTTGACATTTTTTATGTTTTCCCATATGTCTCTACTTCTTGTTTTTCACTATGATGATGTGATGTTTTATTCCTACATGGCAAACATGGCTAATGATGAGGGCATTGATATGTGTAATATACTCTGTGTATCATGGGTTGGAGAGATAGTTCATGATTTGGGACTTTCCACTTTGGGAATGAACCACTTTATCTTATGTATCTCATGTATAGAGGAGAACTTTGGTCATCATATGGTTTCCACTTGGAGATTCATTGATGAGGATGGGTATCTAAATTTTCATTTGGAAGCTATTCTAGACATTCTAGAGAGGCAAATTTGGAGCTGGGGAAATGCATGACACATTGTGACAGATGGAAAGGCCTTATGCATGAGGATGCCATTTGGAGGGAGGATTTTTGCTGTAGCATCCACTTTTGCAGTTTTTTGAGGACAAGAAACATTTTTCTGGGGAGGACTGTAATATTCCCAAATTTTTACTTGATATTTGGAATATTAGAGTTCTTAATTTTCTTAATGAATTAAGTAAATAAAAGGGTGGAGGAACCCATAATCCTCAAGATGAATAAATATCCACTTCTTATGTGTGAATGTGGATTAATTAATCCTAGATATACATAAAGGAGGTAGTGGAGAAACTACTAATGTGAATGGATTGGAGATCATGTCTCATTAATGAGATAGATCATGGAGGTTGATACAGTCAACTAAGATCTTGGAAGGAGTCAAATAGAATATCATGGAGCATTCATGATGAGATGATGGAGGAAGTTGTGCAATTAATGCACACATGATGGAGGGGGTGTAAATTGCACCTAGAAATGATGGATGACTTGGATAGACAGTGCAGTCAAACATGGAGGATCCTGTCCACATGCATAACGCAGTTTAGATGAGGGCCAAGGCATGGGAAGGCTCAAAAACTATATAATGAAGATGAAGGAAACATAGAAGACATGTTGAAGATTATCATTGATGTCTAATCTATTTATATCTGGAATTTTCATGTGACATTCCATTGCTTTCTTGGGTTGTTTAGCAAAGATTGCAAGTGTTGTTTAGCACAGGGTGTTCCTGGTCGGGAATCCCAACTCTTTCATTGAGTGATCTATTGGAAGAGGTTTATACTTCATTTTACATCAGGCATTGGTGCCATTATATTTTCCATCATCAGTAGAACATATACCTTCAGGAATTACGCAATTTCTGAAGATCAGTTTGGAAGGTGGAGGTTGTCTTCAGTATTTCAGCTAGAGAACCAGTGTTGGTTTATTTCTATCACCTTGGGCTTGAATATCAGCATTCCCAGGGCTTCATTTAAGATCTGGCATTAGGCCAAGTGTTATTGACCTCCTATCAGCAGTAATATCATCTAGAATTACGCTATCCATTATTGCATATCCAAAGGTGGAAGGAAGTTGCTAGCATTTCAGCTAGTAATCCTGTGAGGGATCATCCCCTCACCTTGCCATCAGTATTTTCATCAGCCCGGAGTCTATTGCAGCATATTTCAGCAAGCATAGAGCCACTCTTTCCTTTACAACATAGTTTTATGGGCATTTGTGTAGCAGTAGCTGCAATCATCATTAGAGGTTTGGGAAGCTAGATCTAGAGCTTCTAGCTTGTAGATATGAAGGAGGGATCAACCTTTCAAGCTTAGATCTGATCTTGTGAAATATTTCAGCCATCTATTTATCAGATCTTGATTCAGATCTGTAGTCCCAGTAGATAATGGATCAAACCCTAGGAGGGTGATTTTCCAAAGTTGTAGATCTAGAAAATCCTTTCTGGGTTATCTTGGGTGCCCATCACATTGGCCAAATCTTGAATTTTACATCATCAGAACTCTTGAGCTCCCTATATCTACATTTCCTTTTGCAGCAGTTCATATACATCTTTAGTAGAAGGGGCAATGCAGTATTGCTTCCTGTAAGCTCACCAGTTATGCAGTGCTAGTTGCAGCACCATTGTAGGGTGATTCTAGGCCCTCTCTTGGGCTAGATCTACTCATTTTTTGTACATTGTGTAACTAATTCATGTCCATATAATTAAATGGACCAGATTCTCTGTATATTCTGATGTTGTCTCTAGATTTATTTTTTACTTAGTTTCAGTTCTTATATTGTGTTTAAGTATTACTGCATTCTCCCTTTTGGGATATTACAGAATAGTTGCTTACAAACATAGCAGCTACCATTCCTTTTTCACCGCTTCACGTCCTTTTTTAGCAGTTTCTGTTCAATTATTTGGACAACTATTGTTTCTTCCAAGTGAACAACTCTTGTTTCTTTGGCTTGATTTTTCCAATGTTGTTGTTCTTCTTCGAAATTGATGAACAACTAGCTTGAACGGTTGCTGTTCAAGAAAATGAACAATTGATGTTCTCTTAAACGAACAATTTTTGTTCAATAAAAATGAGCAGTTGTTGTTCAAAAGAATAAAAAGTTGTTGTCCAATAAAATAAACAACTGTTGTTCATTCGAACTAATAGTTGTTGTTCAGTAAAATTAACAGCTACGGTTTCTTTTTTTGATGACTTTCACATAAAAATTTTGTTCAAAAGAGTGAATAGTTGTTTTCCAATAAAATAAATAGATGTTGTTGAATTGAACGAGCAACTGTTGTTCAGTAAAATAAACAACCAATGTTCAATCAAATGAACAACTTCTGTTAAGTCAAATGAACATATAAGTTTTTATGACTTTTACATACTATTGTTGTTCAATAGAATAAGAAAATCATGTTCAATTAAATGAACAATAGTTGTTCCGAAATCCGCAAAAATGCAGTTCAAACCTCTATCAAACAACCATTTTTTCTCTTACATGCTTTGCTATGAAAATCACCTTTTTGGTTTGGAATTTACACCGAAGATAAGAAAAAGTAGTTACATTAACAACATTATGATTTTTACACCTTTGATGATTATCATTACTTTGAAATTGAAATGGTTCATCCTTTTTAATGAGTTGCTGGATATCTCTTCTTTGGAGGTATCATAAAATGATTCACTACCTTAATACCATGATGGTTTATCTTTTACATTTTCAATGGATAATTCTCTTTGGTATGATGATATAGGAATACAAGAATAAAATTTATTGCCATTATTTTACTTCTCACACCATCCCTAACTCTTAAGGAGTTAGTGAGCCTCCCTCCACTTATATATATATATATATATATAATCTTTCTCAAAGGGGATAGGGGGTCTCATCAAGAGCCAACCTACCATGATCATAAGAAATTTAACATGTGATATTCCCATAATGGCCACCACACCAGGGTAATGGCCTCCAAGACAATTTAATTGTCAGAAGGACATGAGGTCTCATCACGAGCCAACCTGATCATTTTGTTATGCCTTGGTGAATTGAACTGTGATTATCTAGTTACTAAGCTAGCATAGTGACCCCTTTATAGAAATAAAACAAGTCATCTAAATCATAAATAGAGGATTATGGCTCATTTTCGGGTTAAAAATAAACCATGTCGAGGCTATAGACACCTGCTGGTAGTGGTGGCTCTGCTTGTCGTATTGAATTTTTATTATACATTTCCAATTGTTCTATATCCTACTATTTCTATTGATTCATTTCCAAAGAATAATTTACCATTTGAACATCGTTTACATTTATATTAACCAATATGCATGGTAACTTTATTTTTATGTGAATTACGTTAATATTGTCCAATCAATTGATGCCAATAGTCTTTATCATTAATTTCCTTGTCAGCTTCGTCATACTTTCTCATCAAAGGAAAATTATTCCCATAATGATTATTTCTCTACTTTATTCATTTTTTGTAATTTTTCTAAAACTATTTCCATTATTTATAGTTAGCACTTCTATGATTGTTTCTTGTTGTATTTCTACTGCTCTGACTATTTTTCTGCCACATTGATGAAGCCACTTCGTCCTTTTCTCTTTTCACGTACTCAGTGGACGTGGATGCCCTTTTATAATTGGAAGGGGGAAGGTATACATTATGGAACAACATGCGAAATAAGTACTGAACTCCGACAAACCTTGCTGATGCAACAAATATCATTATTGTTTCCTTTATATCAAAATAACCATTTCCAATTCAAAAATATTTGTATGCAGTCTTTGTTGTTGTTCTAAACTGTCTAACTGTGAGGAAGTGCATGAAAAGGTGTGAATTAGGCTACAATAGCACAAAAAATATGGGAGGAAAATCTGTCCACAGTGAGCCTACAATATTATGATTAACAGAGAAGGCTCATGAGATTCTTGAGTGCACTGATTGGCTTCAATATCTCATCAAATTATAGGGATTCCAAAATGAAATAACACTTGAATTTCTGTAAAATTTTCAGAGTGGCCTCACAATTGTAAATGAAAGAAGTATAATAGTCTCTAAAGTAGTCATAGCTGAAGCCTCGAGACTTCTAACGGATGGCACAAAATGGATTGATAAACATGTTCTATTGCATGAAGCAGTTGCAGTATTCAAGGATCCAGAGGAGGAATTAATATGCAAAGTAAAAGGAGTTCACCCAACATCATTACAAGAACCTTGGTGAGAACTAGAAACCACTGATCATAGATACATCACTTGCAATGGTCATCAATACGTGGTAAGGCCTTGACAAATTGAACTGTTAGCAATTGTTAGACAGAAAATAACAGTTAACCTGCCATTTTTTTTTTATTCCTTATTGCATGATGTTTCTAGTCGAGTTAGAAAGGCCAAAAATCCTTATTCTATGATCAGTCATCATAGCTTGATTAATATTATTATTATCCATGAACTTTCCCATCAGCAATTTACCTGGGATAAGTTTTTAAATACTACTGTACCCCTATCAGAGGAAAAATGAAATGTGCAGGCAAGGGTAGATGACAGGGACATTGATGACTTAGAAAAAAAAATAAAAAAGGCAGCAGTTCCATGGAGAGTAAGAAAAAGGAAGAATTCTTCCTTAACCCCTGGCCAAGTAAATCGAAGATGCCCTGTGAGGATAAGATCACGAAAACACACCAAAAACCCAATGGATGAAGCAAGACCATCTCATGCATTACCTGCAAACCCTTAGAACATTGTTTTATTAAATGAAGAGGAAGAGGCAACTTGAGTGTTAGAAAATTTGGGAACATTCTTTGAAGAAGGAGGCCAATTTGAGCATTTTCAAGGTCAAGACCATACTCTTAACCATTCTGCCTCTACAGATTGCTCTGGCCATATCGAAATTGTACCCCCTACTGAAGGAATGGAAGAGTTGCAGAACCAAGAGGAACTAATTCCCTTTTTAGATGAATATCCGAGGGAGAAATTCATGGAGAAAGAAATTACGAAGCATAAAACCAATCAAGAGACATTGTTACATTGGAACAATATCCTAACATTGGCACAACCTCCCTTTTTCTTGAAATGGACACAGGTGTCCCCTCTCCAATCCAAAAACCCATAAAGGAGGAGGAGAAAGAAAACATAGACAATGCAAGGATGAAAAGGTTGAAAAAAAAGAAGAGAAAATTGAGGAAAATTATTAAAAGATTAATAATATGCTCGAAGGAAGCGGATATGAACTGAAAGAATAAAGTTGAATTAGAAACCATTATTACCCAGAAAGAGAAATTTTTCACTAAAGTGACTGGAACTCAAACTAAAATTATTTGTCCTTGTTCAATGGAAACTCAAACAGATTTTTCAATGGATGTTATGAACATTATTGTTCAAACATATTTTGGAGATTGTTGTATTCCCCAAGAAACAGTCGGTGCTGTGGAAACCATTGTTCAGACTAATTCGGTGACAACATGTGACAATGAAGCTCAAACAGAGGAAACACCTTGTTATGTCCCCCTGTCAAGGGAAGCTTTTATTCAGAAATTACAAAATGAATTAACAAGGACCCAACAGGTGTTGGATCAACATAAAAAAGAATTAGTACCTTTGCAGACACACTAGGAACTATTAAAGAAGTTGGAAACACTTACTTCAACTGAAGATGATACTTTTTCTAGTCTACGGAATGAGTAGGAGAAAGTAAATAAAATGCAAAACCAGCTTCAAAAGGCTAGGGAACAAACTAGAACCATTTTTTCAATTTAATCTGATGCTTTGTCTTGTCGACCGACAAACACTAATTATGCCCTATTTTTACTAGAAAGTGATTTATTATTGAAGATTAGAGCCTTCAGAGCCGGTAAACCTAATGAATTCAGGACTACCTCGGATTTTTTTCAATGTTGCAAGGAATAGGACAAGAAGGTGAAACATCTTCTCTGTGAATTATATCTGCACAATTTTTCTTGGAAGATGAAAGGGATGCTAATCCTAGTCCCTTTATTGGAGATTTTCAATTCCAAACCATCCTCTCTTTTTCTAAAAACTACCTTGAATGGGCTAAAGACCTATAATACTTTTCAAAGGAGGGATCATGGTCTAGATTTATGGGTTAGAGGAGAACCCACTAAACCTTTACACCTCTTCATCCAACACAAAAGGTTTATGGAACAGCAAAGAGTTGTGGCCACATTGGGACCTCTCCATAAATATATAATCCATGTTGGAAGAGAGTATTTCCAATACATTAAGAATGATGCTCTATTGGCAGCAAAATAAAGGTGGAAAGCTTCCACTAACAATGTCAGAAACCAAGAACCTTTTGGTTTAAGGCTACTGACGCTCTTCTGAATGTGTACACCAAAATTATCCTATGCAAGGGCTCTACCTGGATAGGGTGCCTTTACAGGTGTCCTATTATTTGGCATCACCTGGAGGGATATTATTTTGATTATGATTTTCCTGAATGCCATGTGAGCCGTTCGTTTGCAATTCTTAAGCAGAAGAATGATTTTAGGCTATATCAGAAAGAAGTTTATCCTTCCTAATATTTGACACAATTATACCTCAACTATCTTATTGCATGAGGAAATGCAAAAAGGTAAGCAGAGGAGTATGTTGGGTCATGGAAAATGTATGTTTTTATCCTCATTTTAGCTTAATTAATCATTTAATTTTATGCATTCATATTTGTTCTTGGGAATAATCTAAAAGAAAAGGTTGTGAAAGATGAATAAAATCAATTGCCAACAAATTGCATGATTTTAGCATAAAAACTAACTTTTTCTTTCCTTTATGTGCATAAATCTGAATTGGACAACTGTTGTTCAACTGATGGAACAACAACACCCAAAGAAAGAAAAAGATCATTTATTGATCTCATGGGCAAGCGGAAGATAAGGAGAATCCAACTAAAATTATAGTGAAAATTTTATTATTAGCTGCGAAATCCTCAGGATATCGTGATCCTCAGGATTCGCTCTCATATATTAGTTTACCATTTGGTTATATAAGGCTGATAGGTGAAATAGAAAAAGGGTTAATTTTCTGAGTTGTAGATTTCAATTGGACATCATTATTTGTATTAAGACATAGTACTTTCACTACGGTGATGTTATATATTTTCTACTGTGATTAATGAGATAAATCATGTTTTATTTATAATCGTGCTCTGAGTATTCCCAGCAGTAGCTTCTGGAGGCTTTGGGCCCAGTCGCTAGGAGACTTGATGCTTCTCTGTACCATCATTATTTCTTTTATCTTTGCGTTTTTTAATTGTTTTATCTTGTCATTTCAATTGTTGTGTGATGTTGGAATTCACTTGGACAGTTTATCTTTACCGTTTGGATAAATCTTAAGATGTTGTTACTTTTATAATTGCATACTATTCTTTAAGAAATTGCTTAGACTAGTGTTACGATTGATTTTTGTTCCTTTCGAATGTTGTTATCATAGATATCTGGTGATTGTTTACTGTTATTCTTCATTAGAGGTTTGGATAACAGATTATTGTTCATTTCTTGTACTTCCTCTGTTTAGTTGTAATATTCCCAATGCATATAATGCACACATGATGGAGAGAGTGGGAATTAAATGCATAACATGATGGAGATCATGGAGAGACAACACAGTCTTCATGGGGGCTAGTGGCCACATGTACAACGAAGTTATGAGGTTTTCCAAGGCTATGGAAGGCTCATAATCTATATAAGGAAGATGAAGGCACAATAGAAGGCAGACTCTGTATTATTATTTTTTATTTGTTTAGATCTAGATTTATCATGTGACATTTCTATGCATGCTTATGTTGTTTAGCTAAGTCTGCAGTGTTGTTTAGCACAGGGTGTTTCCGAGTGGAAATCCCACCCTTACCCATGGGGGACTTCGAGTGCCTGCTCAGGGAAGGTTTCTATTGAGATCCATTCATCATCAGGCATTGGTGCCACATTCATCCACACTCATATGCACTTCCAACTCCAGGAATAATGCAATTCCTGTTCAAGGGTTTGAGAGGTAATGGTTGTTTCTAGCATTTCAGCTAGGAAATCGGTGGAGGATTCATCCTTTCACCTTGTGCTTCATGTTCAACCTTCCGGGAGTTGTATAGTCATATCCAGCATTCAAGCCATTTTATTTTACCTCCATGCAGTAGCAACCCCCTCAAGGATTGCGCAGTCCAGTCTTGTAGATCTATTGGAGGAAGGAAGTTTTCAACATTCCAACTTGAAATCCTATGAAGGTCCACCTCCTCAGCTTGTATTCATTTTTCCATCATTCTTGAGATGATTTGACATATCCAGCAGCACGATATTGAGCCTCCCTCCTTGACAACATAGTTTTCTGAAGCTATTGAGTAATCAACAGCCACATTTAGTGGAGGAGATTGGAGGAGCTAGATCTTGAGCTTTTATCCCAAGGATCTAGTGAAGGGATCAACCCTTCTTGCATAGATTTTATTGTACATCATATTGCAGCCATATTTGATCAGATTATGCAACAGATATGCATACCCAACAACAATATAGTGTGATCCCTAAGAAGGTGATTTTCCTATATTGCTAGATCTGGAAAATCATTTCTAGGTTATCTTGTGTATCCATTATAGAGCCCAGATCTCAATTTTCAGCCTCATCAGAGCTCCCAAACTACATAGATCTAAATTTCTATTTTTCGGCAATTGTTGCCTCAACATTTTCCAGCAGGGACAACGTAGTTTTCCTTCCAGTAGTCTAGCAGTTTCGTAGTCCCTCTTGTGGGATCATTTCAGGGTAATTCTAGGCCATCTCTTTGGCTTGAGTGTCTCAAATTTTGAGCACTATTGTACTTGCTATCCATCTCCATATTAATAAAATGGCTCAACTATTCTGTACATTGTTATGGTGTCTTTAGATTATTTGTTTACCTTGCTTCAGTTCTTATATTTTTCTTTAGTATTATTTAATTCTCCCTTTTGGGATATTACAGTGGTATCATAACATGATCTTTGGATCGTATTGTGGGTAGTTCATCTTTAACATCAAATAAGAAACATATAGTAGAGATCTAACATGAAGAAGGATTGTGGTTTTGCCACTCTTCTCTTTAAATACATGCAAGATATATCCAAGGAGGTCAAACAAATGAAGAGAGAAAGGCAAAAGGAGGATCCAATAATATTTCAAGAAGAGGAAGGTCCAAGCACTTCCTATCAGTAGAAGAAGTAACCAGAGAAGCAAAGAGCTTCACTTCATTCTACTAGATCCACTTCCTTTGAGAAGGAAAGGTAATGGTGGGAATATGAAGGAGACTTGGGGCATGAGACCCTAAGTAAATATCTGTTAGAGTACAAGTCACAACCTAGATCTCTTAAGGAGAATCTTACTCTGCAAGAATTTTTGCAGCTCAAAGAAGAAAGGAGATCCTGCAACAACAATAGAAGAAAGAGGCATACATTTTTCTTGCCTACATTTGATGGATCTTCCATAAGCACATTGAGGGCTTGGAGGGAAGAGTTGGCTAAATTATTTCTGCAATATCATGTAGTAGAAAGAGAGGCTATGGAGATTGTAGTGTTGCACCTAGAGGACGAAGCAAGAGATTGGTGGTTCAGTCACTTGTCACACATGAAAGTGTCTACTTATGTAGATTTCATTTAGGGACTGAAAAAGAAGTTTGGTATAAAGAAACCAAATACATCTCACATAGTGGCATCTCCCATCATTGAGGAGATAGTACATGAAGATCCAAAGGAATACTTCCTCATTATCACTCAGGAGGAGGAGCCTCTACCACCACCATAAGCTGCAACAGTAATTGCATCAGGAGGAAGAGCACTTGCATCTTTGCAAGATGATCTTAAGCTCTTGAAATTTGAAGCCCCATGCATGATTCAGGAGATGTATGAGGAGGAGGAAGATACCAGCACTTGTACAATATAAGAGCAACCATCATCGGTACTAGTAGTTGGAAAACCCATTGCATTGGTAGAAGTAACTCTTATAGATGTGAAAGAAGTTCTCGAGATTCAGCTTATCCAATGTTTACATATAATTTCATCTCATATTATTTCAATACCTCATATTGATATTTGTGAGACCATGCCATCAGGGAAAGTGCATAACCAAGGATTAGAGCACCTTGCTGATTTGGAGCAGTAAATTATCACTACAAAGAGGACCCTTGACTTGATCAAGGAGAAGAGGTATTGCTATCCCAGTTTTTCATGGTCGAGCTACGCCCAACACTTTGTGTTGAAGTGTGGAGTTACAGAAGATGGGAGGAGCATAATCCTATTCAGTATAGTGCCAGACTTTGAGTTTAGCATTGCATGTGGCCATGAGACATCACATGTATCACCATGCTGATCAAAATTGTTGTCACTTAGCAGTAGTGATGATGAGAGGGCCCCATTATTCTTGGAGCATTCTGAAGGTATCTTGACTCATGAAGCACTGGAGGGGCAGATGATAGAGAGTAGACATCTTATGATGGAGAGCATTCCACATTATCAAGATGAAGTTTCTTTGATAAGCATCTCACAACTCAAAGAAGAGATTCCATCTACAGCTTGTATGGAGCCTTATGGGTTCCAATGGGCCATTGATGAGAGGATCTGAAGGAGAGACCTCAAAGGAGGTGCACTTCAACATTTCATGGAGTGAAAAGATATTCAGTTGGATGAGGTTGGTATTCTACATTGGGAGGATACCAAGATTGAGCTTGGCATGATTCATCATCCACATTGGGATGAATGGATCTGGATGAGGAGCAGGAGGTTGCCTACCTTCCTGCAAATCTATGATACCGGGAATCAAGAAGCATGGCTGCAGTGGTTACTTTTGGGTGAGTATGGATACTACCCAACATCTCACATTTCCAGGATCCATGCCATATATATCATTGATGACATGCAACAACAGGAGGCATGGCTGTGCTAGCTATTGATGAGAGAGTTTGGACACCTCATGATGTATCTTATGTCCATATATTTTCTTTTGTTTTGGATATGTCTAATGTATTTACATGTAATTTTGTTTGGGATGTGTCCCATATTCATGTATGTACTTGGGTTTGGGTCAAGCCATCACTCTCATATGATGTGGCATGAAGGAGCTTGTTTGTATTTGGCTGATGAGACATTCCACATGTCCATTAGTGTGTTGTTGCTCCATGACTTGCATCATGATGATGTAAGATGAAAGTAAGAATCCTTGTTGCTTTGGTTAATATTGGGAGAGTATGGGCTGAATTCACCCCATACATTACATGACATTGATGGAGGATGGCAACAGGAGGCCTTACAGTGTTAGCTTTTGTTGGGGGATTATGGTCATTGCACATGGTGTGATGATAATGTGATGGGGAAACAAGATGCATTGCTCTGATGGCTTCTCTTATGGCCACTACATTTGGTACAATGATGATGTGGTGTGGCAGCAAGAGGCATTGTTGCGGTGGCTTCTATTGAGAGAGTATGGCTCTCATATTTGCATTAATGTTGATTTGGCATGGTAGCAAGAAGCATTGCTGCGGTGCCTTCTTTTGAGAGAGTATGGCTCTCTTACTTGTTTTCATGATGATCTAGCATGGCAACAGAAGGCTTTGATGGGGTGGTTGTTATTGAGAGAATATGGTTTGATATTATTCATATCCATCCATATGTCTCTAGTTCTTGTTTTTCACTATGCTGATGTTATGTTTGGATCCTACATGGCCAACATGGCTAATGATGAGAGCATTGATGGATTCAATCTACTCTATGTATCATGGGCTGGAGAGATAGTTCATGAGTTGGGACTTTCCACTTTGGAAAGGAACCACTTCAATTCATGTATCTCATGTATAGAGGAGATCTTTGGACATCATATGGTTGCTACTTGGAGATTCATTGATGAGGAAGCGTATCTAACTTTTCCGTTGGAGGCCATTCTAGACATTCTAGAGAGGCAGCTTTGGAGCTGGGCATACATTACACATTGTGGCAGATGGGGGGGCCTTCCATATGAGAATGCCATTTGGAGGGATGATGTTTGCTGTAGCATCCAATTTTGTAGATGCTTGAGGAAAATAAACATTCTTGCGGGGAGGATTGTAATTTTCCCAATTTTCCAAAAGATAATTCGAATATTAGAGTTCTTAATTTTCATACTTAATTAAGTAAATAAGAGGGTGGAGGGACCCAAAAACCCCATAGATGAATAAAATCCACTCTTGATGTGTGAATGTGGATAATTTAGATGTAGATCTACATTATGGAGTAGTGGAGCAGCTTCTTAAATGTAGAAGGAGTGGAGATCATGGATCTTTAATGTAAAATCATGAGGATCTTGGAGCAGGTCAACTAAGATCCGAGTGCATTCAAAGTAAGATCATAAAGCACTTATGATGAGATAGTGGAGGAAGTGGTGCATCTAATGCACACATGATGGAGAGAGTGGGAATTAAATGAAGAACGTGAGGGAGATCATGGAGAGACAGTGCAGTGTTCATGGAGGCTAGTGGCCACATGTACAATGCAGTTATGAGGTGGACCAGGGCTATGGAAGGCTCATAATATATATAAGGAAGATGAAGGCACAATATAAGACAGGCTTTGTATTATTATTTTTTTCATGTGACATTTCTATGCACGCTTGTGTTGTTTAACACAGGGTGTTTCTGAGTGGAAATCCCACCCTTACCCATGGGGGACTTCGAGTGCCTACTTTGGGAAAGTTTCTATTGAGCTCCATTCATCATCAGGCATTGGTGCCACATTCAGACACACTCATATGTGCTTCCAGCTGCAGGAATAACACAATTCCTATTCAAGGGTTTGAAAGGTGGTGGTTGTTTCTAGCATTTCAGCTAGGAAACTGGTGGAGGATTCATCCTTTCACCTTGTGCTTCATGTTCAGCCTGTTAGCCACCTATAAATTTTTTGTCAAGCAAACAAGTGGCTAAATATTTTTCTGAGCCTTCAAGAGACACATTTCCTCTGAAAATATCTCATTCTTGAAGCCTCTATGTGTCCTTTACCTTTGATAATATCTTCACTACTGTTTCCATCAAGAAATAATCACTGTCTGTGAAAAAATTATGCTCAGAAAAGCCTCCTTTTGATCCTTTGTATCCCTACAAAATTTCCCATTTTAACCCTTTTTTCCCTTCTCAAATTTTCCCCTTTAACCCCCAAAATCCCTTCCTAACTCTTCTAAACCATCAATTTTCCCTTTTTAAACCATGTGAATCCCTTCATGTGGTGAGAAAATCCCTTTATTCCCCTACCAGAACCCTTGTTTAGCCTTAAAAAATGATGTTTTTAGGCTAAAAACCAACTTTTCATCATATAACAGGCTTAGCCCCTTTCGGCCCAACCCCTAACCACTTCCCCTCCATGAAACCAAGCGCTAAACCATACAGCGCTTATCGCATTGGAAACTTGGAGTGGAGTGCGTTTTTCTTTGTAAAATGAAAAGTTTCGATGCGAGGAGAAATTGTTCTATGGAACGCAGGTACAATATCCACCATTGATCTATATAAGATCTAACGGTCTGCGCTTATATCACCGCGCCTGTTAAATCGTTCCTTGTTACCCTCCGATGGCCATCTCCACCGTTGATTCCCCTTTAAATCCAACGGCCATCGCATCGCCGCCACGATCGCCAATCGAAAATTTTAAAATGTGCCACCTTCCGTCTCCCCGATTGGTCAATCCCCGATTGGATCCTGGCCATTGAATCCAAAAGAACCAACAGCCAGGATTTTATCTCACTCTGCCCCCACGCCCCCAATTGGCCGCCTCCAATCCAATCGCAGTCGTCGATCTCCCGTTGATCCAACGGTCCATATGTAATCGCAACATCATTCCATCGGAGTTTTTGGCCCCTGCCTTCTCCGATTGTGATTAGATCGCAGCCGTCCATCCTATTTTATCCGACGGTCCACCTTTCTCCCGCTCATTCATTTATCCCTTCTTCCTCCGCCTCATCTTTTAATCTCCACCATTGATCCTATGGGATTCAACGGTCAGGATTCCTCCAGACCATTAAACAGCCCCTTCGCCTTTGTTTTCCCTCTGCAGATCTCAGCCGTTCATCCCGTTGATCGGATGGCCCACATTGAAACCACCTTCGGCTTGACCCCACCTTACTAACCGCGCACGTTCCCATATTGCGCTCCTCCTCCCACCTTCAGATCTCACAATCCCAGATCCAACGGCTAACATCCATATTGCGTTTTTTCTTCGTCCAAAGTTTAGCAGTTTGAAATCACGCGATATGGGTGGTTTAATTTTGCCAAGTGTAGGGCAGCAAACTATATCGCATTTTTTTGGGAGATTTTCAAAACCACTCCTAAACATGCGAAAACAGTTGTTTTATTCTTAAAACCACTTCTCCACTTCCACCTTCGAGAGCCCTTCCATGCAATCCTGACCATTGATCTATATAGATCAACGGCCCTCATTACATCTCGCATTTCATTCACAGTTCTTCATTGTGCTACCAAAGAACTTCATCGTGGCATATCGACCGTTGATCTCATCCCTAGATCTAACGGTCCATATTCCATCGCCCTCCGCCCATGCCAGGTCCCACCATTCACGTCCAATTTCATTCATTTTATGATTTTTTCTTTATAATCTGCCCAAATGTAAAACTTTAGTGTTTACACTAAAGGTTTATTTATATTGCCTAATATTCTAAAGGCCACCTTCTTGGAAAATTTCCGTCATCGATCATCATTACTCCATCTAATATAACGGCCCAGAACCATTCCTCCACCAAACCTCCATCAGATCAGTTTTCAATCGTTTTCCACTGCATCCACCGCTTCCACCATGTATATGCTGCCATTCCCACAGTCCTCCACGACATTCACCAGCACTCCCGCATGGATTTTCTTAACATGTCTGTGTGTTTTGTAGGGTTACAGGCGGTGGAAACCGCCATTACTCACAGTCACAATCATAGTGACACAGAGCGCAGAGAAGGCCATTTTCTGAGCCAGAGATTGTAGAGAAAATGCCTGGGAAGGTTCTTGAACGAAATATTTCATTAAAGAACAGTGTTTGACTCTGTAAAACCATCCATCACCATTAAACCTCCATTTTCACAGACAGAGACAGTCACAGGAGCGGCGAAGAGTATCCGTGAAGAATTAAGAGGTTTAAAGCATGTTATTGAAGATCTTAAGCTCTAATTCAATGATCAAAGGGAGAGTGTACCAAATTGAAGACCTTATGATTAACACAGAAGGTCTAATGACGCCTAAAGCACAGAAAAAAATATTATCAGTGTCTCACATCAGCAGGAGGTTCTTTCCTGTGAAAGGACAAGTTCCCATACTATTTTGTATTCTACATCGAGCTCCGGAGAAGATCTCCACTCTGACAGAAAGTCTTAATGTTGCCAGAGCATTTTTTATGAAGTATGGCAGACCTGAAAGTCATTTATCTACTTTTTCTTGTCACCAGAGTACTACAGAGTACTATAGCCTAAATTACATCAAAGAACATACATGGAGTTACTATCAGCCTGTCGAAGCCCACTGTTTCACCCAAAGAGTACTGAAAATCAATGCATGGATATTAAAACAGAATGGGCCTCGAGCCACTCTTCTTCCTCTGTTTTATTGTTTCATTAAAAGTTCCATCTACCTCCTCTGCCTCTCTTTAGCTATAAATCTCATGAGGAAACACATTGTAAAGTTTGTTGGTTTTTGATCGGATATCTGTGAATTGCAAGCTGTTTCTCTTGAGATATAGTTCTGTGTGTAAAGTTGTAAGATAGGCTGAGGAAGATGATTTCAGACTGAATGTCAAGCTGTTGGAAAATGTTGTATATGACTGGTGTTTCTCTTTAATATGACATGCACATTTATTTGGATCTTGATTTAAAGCAGCGGTGATGTGTTTCTGCCTTTGTCTATGTTTTCCTTCTGTAATTCATTACATTTCATTTCTATGGTAAGAATAAGAAATATGGCTTAGGATATACCTTGCATGGTACCCTAATGCTCCTTCTCTTCTTATCTTTGATGTTTTCTACTGATTGTGTTATCTACGAACTAATTCAAGATAATTTAACCAGTGTAGTATTTGTTATTCACTGCTAACTGATGTGTGAATTTATGAATCTGTTCTTAGATGTTCTTGTCTAGTTTTAATTGAAAGAATTGGGATACTGGGAGTTTAGAATGCTGATTCTGTCTCACTAGGGTATTTTTTCAATCAATTGAACCTTTCTAAGTTCCCTTAAGTTGAATGTCAAAGCATTGAAAGTTCAAAGCTTTTCTCTGATCTCAGGCTTCACCTTTGTGTTTAAATCTTAAATGTTTCTTGTTGTCTAAAGAGTTAGCCTTTTAGGGGTTGGATCATAGGTGTTTAAGGCTTGCCCTGTCCCTAGATTTTCTTCCTAAGTGGTCACCTCGGAGGTTTCCTTTTCATTCACCTTCATTCCTTATCGTTCCATCCCACACTATCATCTTTAAAGATCCTCTATTTTAGATGACTAGCCCAATTGAAAGCCTTGGATACTGAATAGAAAGTAAACCCTTTTATGACTCCATTTCCCAATGGTCTCAAGTGTTCTCTGAATTATCTCCCCTTTTCCTAAATCCTCTTTTCTCACCCTTTGTCTTATATTTAACCCTTCTTTCATGTTTCCCAACAACCAAACAAAATAATAACCCTTGTGCCTTATAACTAGCCTAACACCTTGAAACTAAACTTCAAAGATACATCTATCTTTTCCTTTATAGAGAGATCCCTCTCTGGACCCAAGAGGGCTAGATCCTGAGGTCCCAAAGTGGTTTTTATGTTGTCTTATCTTTTGGTAGAGCCAAACCTACCAAAACATAGGAACCCCAACATAATGGCGACTCCACTGGGGAAGCTTTGAGTAAAACACACCTTTAAACACTTCTAAGAGCTCAAATAAGACCATAGTAGCCTGATTTTGGTGGTTAATCACTGTGGTGGAAAGTAACCTTCTTGAAATATTCTAAACCTTCCACCTGGTGACTCCATAGTTCTCTAATGATTAAAAGACTCCACAGGTGATCAGTAGGCCTGCTAATTATCTTGGTTTTCACAAGACTCCACTGGGAGACCAACCTTCATTACAACATCAACCATATTAGAAGTAACAAGCAGGATTAAGTTTCTTGGTTAAGAGACAGACATACTGGATTCAAGAAAAGTCTATACAAGAGCTTATCCTAACCCAAACCCACCTGAAGTAGTTGAAAACCTTGAGAAAATTCTTAGGAAATCTCCTACACCCAGGAAGCCAACTACTTCCAGACACATCCATAGATCTAGCTCTACACGAGAAAACTTTATTGCTCTATCAGACACCCATTTTACTTAGAATTACCACACAGTTTACCCAAAACTAGGTCATCCAGTGCTCTAGACCAGTCAGACCTTGAGCTTCCAAGTTCACCATCTCACAGTGGTCAACATATCAAGGATAGAGAGACTCCTCCATCTACACCTCTGGATATTCATTTCATTCAAAACTTGGGGCTCTATCACCCTAAATCAGCTCAACAGAGTGTTGTTGGTCCTAATATACCTGTCATCCACATACATGTTGCTCAAGACAATCCTTTACTTCCTCTAAACATCATCATGGCAGCCTGGTATGCACCTCTGGTGTTACCACAAACTCTAGTGCCTTTACCCAATGATTATCAGTCAAAAATCCCACATTTCACTGCAAAAGAGTCTACCACAGCTCAACACCATGTAGATATGATGGAAGATTCCTTTAACTATATGGAGATAGATGATGAGATAGTCAAGATGAGAATCTTTGCCCAGAGTTTAGGAGGAGATGTGAAGAAGTGGTTTAAAGGCCTACCTACTAATAGTATCCATGATCTTCCCTCTTTATATCAATCCTTCATAAAAAAATGGGATGTCAAGACCAACCCTCTCCAAATCTTAGCAAAATACAAGAATATTAAAAGAAATGTAGGAGAGAGTGTCCATGACTATTCTACAAGGTTTAATAGTGTTTACAATGCTCTTCCTCCACACATGAAACCTCCCCAAGGAATGGCCCAGTGAAATATCCTGAAGGCTTTGATGCTAACATGGCCTATCAGCTTAGGGAGAGAGATTACAACACATTGGAAGATATGCAAAAAGGAGCAGTGAGCGTAGAAGCTAACCTGATTGAAAAGAGAGCCATAATGAGGTATGAGAAAAGGGTAATGTATAGGGATGACACTGCAGCTTCCACATCTGATCCCAAATATGAAAGTCTAGCCAAAAAGGTGGAAAGGCTAGAGAAAATGATGGAGAAAATGGTTTTCACATTCAGTAATCAGAACAGAAACCAAAATCAAAACCAGAACCAGAAATTTAAGAGAAACAATCCCCCAAACAGACAGAGAGAATCTGATCAACAAGTCATACCCCCATTTCAAGAGAACTTCCTTGATGAGGATGAGGGGATAATAGAAGATTCCGAGGGAACCACAATGAACATGGTGGAAATAGACAACTCAATCCACAATCGTTCCACAGAAGATAATCAAACCTCACTCTCACATTGGGATGAGGAAAGGTTAGAATATGAGGATTATAGGCTAGGATTTGAAAATTCCATCATGCAGGTCAGAACAGTGTGAACTTAGAAGCAAGAAGAGCTTAGACAATTCCAAACCAAAAGCTTCTGAGATTACTATTAAGAAAAGGCCTGAGAAAACTCATAAAGTGACTGCTGAAAGTAGCAAATCAGCAGCTGAGAGTTCTGGGAAGAACAAAGAAAAAGACAGCCAAAATACTGATAAACAAAATCAGCAAACTAGCAGCACTAGCACTGCAGCTAATGCTCTTGATAAAACAGCTACAAACACTGTACATAGTGAGAATCAACACCCTGATGCAGCCACTAAAGTAGTGGCTAACAAAACAAAGTTGAGCCTTATGAAGAGTCAATCTCCCTTCAATTTGGAAAGTGAGATTGCTAAAATTAAAATTTTTGTCCCACTCTCTGAGCTGGCCACTCAGGATGTGTATAAAGGCCAAATTTTGAAAGCTTTAAATCTAGGTGAAAACAGTGACACTGTCAATCTAAGTGATGATCAACCAGCCCTCCTGTTTGGTCCAAAGATAGAAGGAAAGTTTCAGGAAGGGGTAGTACCTCCTTTTTATATCAGCCTCAATATCCATGACAAGATCCTTCACAACGCAATGCATGACTCTGGGGCTTCACACAACCTAATGCCTAAGGTAGTTATGGAGAATTTAGGCCTAGAGATAACCCGACCTTACAAGGATTTATATTCATTTGACTCTAGCAGAGTGAAGTGCCTTGGCCTAATCAAAGACCTTTGTGTGAAACTGACCTAGATTCCAACAAAATGCATGGTTATGGATGTAGTAGTGGCAGATTTGCCACCTAAGTATGGCATGCTGTTGTCCATGTCATGGGGAGCCAAGCTGCAAGGTACAATGCAGATGGATGGGTCATATGCCACAATCCCTGTCTTTTTCTAGCTTAGGAGACTGTATAGAGAGGCACAAATGAAGTTTATGGTGAGCAGCCCTAAAAAACCTGAAAATTCACCTCTGTACTCTGTACACACAGATCTGGACTCCTTTATCCTTTGCAACAATGAAACCACATATGAGCTAGAACTAGAAGACAGAGATGCGAACAATAGAGTTGAGCCCATAGATTTTAACATAATGGCCACTCTAGACATAGAAGAAAACGAAGAAGAAACCTTTGGACAGTGTACTGAATCAGAAACTCAGAAGGAACAAGAACAAGATTACAAACAACTGACTAGTCATCTCTCTGAACTCCATACTTATCATGAAGAACAAAACACTCCACACCATAGTGCAGATCGCATAATACAACATAATGGTGAACCCAACATTAGGGATGAAATTGATAGTCAATCTGAAAACCATCCCTTATGGAGAATGAACTTCGACGGGTCTTGCACTAGGAAGAATGCAGGGGCAGGAGTGTGGTTACATAACACTGAGAGTGACCATGTTGAGAGTCATGCCTTCAGACTAGACTTCAAATGTACAAACAATATCGCAGAGTATGAGGCTCTCATCCTAGGTTTGAATCTATTGAAAAAACTAGGAGCCCGAAGGATAGCTATACACAGAGACTCTGATTTAATCATAAAACAAGTGAATGGAGAGTATACGTCGAAGCACCCTAGATTGAGAGCATATAGAAACTATGCTATGGATTTACTGAAAACCTTTGTAGAGTATGAACTAGTGTTTGTTCCTAGGAGTCAGAACATGATTGCGAATGGATTAGCCTGCATAGCTAGTTCATATCATAAAGATCCTAGTGACAAAAAAATCATCATTCAGACGAAATATAGGCCTGTAGTGCCAGATAACGAGAAATATTGGCAGGTGTTTGAGGGCGATAAGCACATAGAGGATTTCCTGATTGGCAGGAATGAGTTTGAATCCTCTGATTCAGACTCTAAATCTGATGAAAGCTGCCTGAGTGAAGAGTCCCCCAATGAAGAAAAATCACCCCATAATGTAGAAATAAACATGTTAACTAAAAAACTTGGAACTCAAACCGAAGAGTATAAGAATGCAGAAAAAGAGGAAATAAAGGTGCTACAGTCAAAATATAAGAATATACCTAGAGGACTGGCACCTTTAGAGGACCTTTTTTATTTTAACGACATAGCGAAGAAACCCACTATAGAACACTCAGATTTCGATTTCGAGGAATGCAACATAGGCACCGAGGATAAGCCTAAGTGGATTAAACTGGCTAAGTCCTTGCCCGTAGACATGAAAAAGAAATATGTTGACTTATTTAAAGAGTTCATCGATGTGTTTTCCTGGAGCTACGAGGACTTAAAAGCCTATGATACGAAGATTATCCAGCACAGGATCCCTCTGAAAGAAAACCAAAAACCCTTTAGACAGAAACTTCGCAGAATTAACCTGAAACAACTACCTCTAGTCGAAAAGGAAATCAAGAAGATGTACGAAGCGGGAATTATAGTGCCTGTGAGGTTCTCCAATTGGGTTTCCAACCTTGTAGCTGTGAGGAAAAAGACAGGTGAGATCAGACTGTGCATTGATTTCAGAAACCTTAACAGAGCTTCACTTAAAGACAATTACCCCTTATAAAAGTTGGAACACATCCTACAAAAGGTAGTTGGCTCAAAAAGGATCTCCCTGTTAAATGGTTTTTTAGGCTATAACCAAGTTTTATTACTCCAAGAAGACCAAATCAATACAGCTTTCACCACTCCATGGGGCACTTTTATGTACGTAAAAATGCCTTTTGGACTGATGAACGCTGGTGCGACCTTCCAACGAGCAATGGACATAGCCTTTTCGAAGGAAATAGGGCACTTCATTTTCATCTATCTGGATGACATAACAGTCTATTCCAAGACTGATGAGGAGCACCTAAAACATCTAAGAAGAGTTTTTGAAAAATGTAGAAGGTTTGGTTTGTCTTTAAATCCCAAGAAGACTGTATTCGGGCTTCAAGAAGGTAAGCTTCTTGGCCATATTATATCAGAGAAGGGAATTAAGATAGATCTGCAAAGAGTTGAGGGAATACTGTAGATTACCCACCTGAGAAACATAAAATAATTGCAGTCCTTTATTGGGAAAATTAACTTCTTACGGAGGTTTATTCCCAACTTAGCTAAGCACCTCAGGGATATGAAAAACATGCTGAAAAAGGATGTAGGAGTTAAGTGGACTGTAGAGGCTAAAAAATATTTTGAGTTAGTTAAACTTGCACTCACTCGGGCACCTGTCTTAATCAGCCCTAACTTTTCAAAATATTTCCCGATATTCTCCTTTGCCTCCGAGCATACAGTGGCTGCAGTCTTACTGCAGAAAAATCCAGAGGGAATGGAACAGCCTATTGCTTTCTTCAGCAAAGCTTTGAGGGATGCACTCTTGAAATATAACATAATGGAAAAACAGGCCTATGCCTTGGTAAAGGCCTTGAAATATTTTAGGGTGTATATTCTGCATTCTCACATCATTGCCTACGTGCCAAACATAGTGGTTAAAGACATTTTGTCCCAAGATCCAGATGGAAATAGGGGAAAATGGATTGCTGTAATATTAGAGTATGACCTGGAAATAAAACCCCCAAAAATGATCAAAGGCCAGGGCTTAGCTCAACTAATTGTTGAATCTAACTTGTAAGCCCTTTACATAAACATGGTAGATGCCCTGGATGAACATGAAGGATTGCCCGATCCTACAGTCGAAGAACAATTTCAAAATTCTCCTTGGTATTTTGATATCCTGTATGTACTCACAAACCTCAATGCCCCTCCTGGTTTATCAAAGACTAAGGCTAGATTCCTAAATTTAAAAGCCAGAAATTATTGCATACTGAATGAATGTTTATAATGGAAAGATGCAAATGGTTTGCTGCTTAAATGTCTGCTTGAAACTGAAGTAGAGAGGATTAAACAGGAGTTCCATGCAGGAGAGTTTGGAGGCCATTTAAACTGGAAAGCCACTGCTAACAAAATACTCAGAGCTGGCTATTACCGGCCTACACTTTTCAATGACATCCATAAAATGATAATTGCCTACCATAGGTGCCAGATTTTTGAGGGCAAAAGGAAGCTCCTCCCTTTACCATTGCAACCTATAACTGTTGAAGCTCCCTTTCAGCAGTGGGGCTTAGATTTCATAGGGGAAATACACCCTGCATCTTCTGCTCAACACAAGTGGATTATTACAGCCACGAACTATTTCACAAAATGGATAGAGGCCATCTCTTCTAGGAATGCCACAGATTATGTCATCATTAAGTTCCTAGAAGACCACATCCTCTCTAGATTTGGTTGCCCTAGAAATATAATCATTGATAATGCTACTGCTTTTGGATCCAAGAAAATGATTGATTTTTGTCACAGGTATCAGATAGCACTCAGTCATTCAACTGCTTATTACCCACAAGGTAATGGGTTAGATGAATCATCAAACAAGAGCTTGGTGACCATTATCAAAAAGCTACTTGAAGAGAATAAGAAATCATGGCATAACAAGTTAGTGCAGGCTTTGTGGGCTGACAGGCTAACAAAAAATAAATCCATTGGAATGTCACCATATCAGCTTGTTTATGGAACAGAGGTAGTGTTTCCTACCAGCCTAGGGGTACCGGTGATTAAACTAGTCCAAGATATTCAGTCAGAAGAGGACATCATGGTAAGGAGGATAAATCAAACAATACATCTCCAATAGACAAGAGAAGAGGTCTACAACAGAACTCTGAAAGTACAAGAAAATATAAAAAAGTTGTTTGACAAAAGAACAAAAGCTTGTGACTTCAAAATTGGAGACAAGGTTCTTAAATGGGACTCTAGGAGAGAAGACAAATGAAAGCATGGAAAATTTGACAGTTTGTGGCAGGGACCTTACATCATCCAATCCACCATTGGTCCAAATGCCTTTTTTCTGCAAGAGCTAGATGGTACAGATCTGTTTGGGGGTCCTGTCAATGGCAGGATGCTCAAACATTACTACTACTGATTTCTAGTTCACAGTTTCCATTTCCATTGTAAATACCATTTCTATGTTTTGTTTTCAAAGAAAAAAGAGAAAATGTTTCAAAAAAGAGAGAAACAGAGGTTCAGACATGCTCAAAACATGAACCTTTGAAGTGAAAAATATTGGCTCTAACATGATCAAAACCTGAGCCAAAGGAAGTAAAGAAGTTGGTCCTAAAATGCTCAAAATCTGAACCAGCAAAGAAGAAAGAAGAATCAGCTCTAACAAGCCCAAAACCAGAGCTGAAGTGAAGAAGAAAGTGACTCTAACAAGCTCAAAAATTGAGTCACAAAGGAAAGAAGGATTCTTCAAAGTTTCAAAATTTCAAGCCTTCAAGATTTTGTTTTCAAGTTTTTGCAATTTTAGTTCATGTATAGTTGTCTTTATGCCATGGATCCACAACAAACCAGACTGTCTAATCCTGGTTTGACTGTTTTTAAATTTTTGTTGTAGAATGTAGAGAAGAAATCTGCTAGAAAATTTAATCCTAGCAGATATTAGTGTAGGTAGAGAAAATATGAGACCAATAGTTTAATCTAGTCTCATGGAGGAATAAGGGTAGAATTAGACTAGTTTGTTTTCTGTTTTCAATAATAATAAAATGATGAGGAAGGTTTGCAAATTCAAATGCACCTTGAAGAAAAAATGTTAGGACTGTAGGATGGGTAGGTAGATTGTTTGGGGAATGTTTTCTGCTGAATTAATATCCATCATGTTTGTAACAACTGAATCAAAGAAGAAAATATGGTTCGAAGATCAGGCATCTGGCCTACTTCCCAAAGAATATTTCTGAAGTTCTTGACATCTTCAAGAAGATGCCATCCCCATGTGGAGACACTGTTAGCCACCTATAAATTTTTTGTCAAGCAAACAGGTGGCTAAATATTTTTTTGAGCCTTCAAGAGACACATTTCCTCTTAAAATCTCTCACTCTTGAAGCCTCTATGTGTCCTTTGCCTTTGACAAGATCTTCACTACTGTTTCCATCAATAAATCCTCACTGTCTATGAAAAAATTATGCTTAGAAAATCCTCCTTTTGCTCCTTTGTATCCCTGCAAAATTTCCCATTTTAACCTTTTTTTCCCTTCTCAAAGTTTCCCTTTTAACCCCCAAAATCCCTTCCTAAGTCTTCTAAACCATCAATTTTCCCTTTTTAAACCATGTGTATCCCTTCATGTGGTGAGAAAATCCCTTTATTCCCCTACCGTAACCCTTGTTTAGCCTTAAAAAACGTTGTTTTTAGGCTAAAAACCCACTTTTCATCATATAACAGGCTTAGCCCCTTTTGGCCCAGCCCCTAACCACTTCCCCTCCATGAAACCAAGCGCTAAACCATACAGCGCTTATCACATCGGAAAGTTGGAGTGGAGCGTGTTTTTCTTTGTAAAATGAAAAGTTTCGATGCGAGGAGCAATTGTTCTATGGAACACGGGTACAATATCCACCGTTGATCTATATAAGATCTAACGGTCTATGCTTATATCACCATGCCCGTTACATCGTTCCTTGTTACCCTCTGATGGCCATCTCCACCGTTGATTGCCCTTTAAATCCAAAGGCCATCACATCGCCGCCCCGATTGCCAATCGGAAATTTTAAAATGTGCCACCTTCCATCTCCCCGATTGGCCAATCCCCGATTGGATCCTAAATCCACAAGAACCAATGGCTAGGATTTGATTTCACTCTGCCCTCGCGCCCCCGATTGGTCGCCTCCGATCCAATCGTAGCCATCGATCTCCCGCTGATCCAACGGTCCATATGTAATCGCAACATCATTCCATCGGAGTTTTTGGCCCTTGCCTTCTCCGATTGCGATTAGATCACAGTCGTCCATCCTATTCGATCCGACGGTCCAAATTTCTCCCGCTCATTCATTTAGCCCTTCTGCCTCCACCTCATCTTTTAATCTCCACCTTTGATCCCCTGGGATCCAATGGTCAGGATTCCTCCCGACCATTAAACAGCCCCTCTGCTTTTGTTTTCCCTCTATAGATCTCAGTCATTCATCTCGATGATCGGACGGCCCACATTGAAACCACCTTCAGCTTGACCCCACCTTACTGACCGCGCACGTTCCCATATCTCGCTCCTCCTCCCACCGTCAGATCTCACAATTCCAGATCCAACAGCCAGCATCCATATCACGTTTTTTCTTCGTCCAAAGTTTAGCAGTTTGAAATCACGCGATATGGGTCGTTTCATTTTTCCACGTGTTGGGCAGTGGACTATATCACGTTTTTTTGGGAGAATTTCAAAACCACTCCTAAACAACGCGAAAATAGTTGTTTTATTCTTAAAACCACTTCCCCACTTCTGCCTCTGAGAGCCCTTCCATGCAATCCCGACCATTGATCTATATAGATCAATGGCCCTCATTACATCTTGCATTTCATTCACAGTTCTTCATCGCGCTACCAAAGAACTTCATCGTGGCATCTCGACCGTTGATCTCCTCTCAATATCTAACAGTCCATATTTCATCGCCCTCCGCCAATGCCAGGTCCCACCATTCACGTCCGATTTCATTCATTTTATGAGTTTTTCTTTATAATCCGCCC
>CM076583.1:985310831-985385801 GCA_034641835.2 Pinus albicaulis | reverse complement strand
CCAAATCCCAGCCAAAATCTGAAATTCCAACATCGCTCGGTGTATTATTGATGAGGGGGCATCTACCTGTGTGATGTCTGCTTCGGTTTGGAAACAAATTGGATCTCCTGAGCTGGCCCCTTCCACAATCACCCTTCGTGCGTGGGATGGCCATGCCTCCCAGCCCATCGGCCTTTTCCATAACTTTCCTATCACCCTTGCGGGTAAGACTGTTTGTGTCGACGTTGAAGTTATCGACGCCCCTCTTGACTATAACATTCTTTTGGGGCGTAGTTACACCTATGCCATGTCTTCCGTCCCATCCACAATCCACCGCAAGATGTTTTTCCCTCATAATGGAAAGATAGTCACAATTGACTAGTTGACATATCATGAGCCAAAATCTCAGACTTACCCCAAGTCGATCATCTCTTCCATAGTCAATAAGCCAACCGTCGATTCTTTGACCAGTGTTTCCCCTGGAATCTACAAAGACTCCTCCTTGCTTGGAACCTTCCCTGGTCTTCCTCCTCCTCTTGTCGTTGATCCCAGCTCAGCAAATGTTTGCAGATGCAATCATCTCAGGCCGACCTCACGCGGCACGCTTCGGCTAGTCAGCAACCTCAACCTTGCTCGCTGCCACCTACTCCTAGCCCTTCACCACCACCAACTGGACCTCTTCCTGCTGGCCCTTCCCCTACAGCTGCTACCCACGAGCCTCTCTATCCTCCTAGATCGGTTCCACCAAGTCTCAACCATCTTGGTGTTGTCCCTCCTGGCCATTACCTTGCTAATCAGATACCTTTCCTTGCTCCCCCTCCCGGTGTCGATTCGGTTCCCATCATGGCCACCCTCTCCCTCCCGAATTTGACCCTGAGCATACCAGTCTGGTACCTTGACCCTCCAGCCACTACCCCGCCTGGTAAACCCAAACCTTATCTTGCTTTGACCCTAGTTCAACCGGTCCCCATGACTTCTCCCACTGTAACAGTGCCTCAGTCACCTCAACAGGAACCACCTCCTGTTGCGACCACTTCGGGTAAGAACGACAAAGCTCGTAGGGGGGCATCAAAGGACAAGGCTGCCCTGACAAACCCTGCCCCTCCTCGGCCTCCAAAGCATACCATCCACTGTGCTTTGTGTGATGTTGTCGGTCATGCCACCCATACCTGTCCTGAAATGCCTCATCTCAAGCCCATGGTTAATGACGCATTCCCTGAGTCCACGGTCCTGGAAGCCTTTGTTTCATCTGCGACCGCGGCCAAGAACCCCAAGACTATTCACACCAACCACCCATGTGCTTTGTGTGATTTTCATGGCCATTACACCCACCTTTGTTCCCGCCTCAAGGACTTCCGCACCTCTCTAGCTACGGTCCGCCAAGTCGAGGCCAAGCACAACGAGTCCACCTCTCCCCTATTTGCGCGTTTTGCTTCGGCAAAACTACTAGACATGATGGCGCCCATTGACATTCCCCCTCCTGATGTCGAGATGACGGAGCCTTCGTCCACCATATTCTACTTATCATCATCCATGAGACCCTCGAGGAACATTCCCTCTGAATCCTCCCTTGTTGTTTCGCTTGACCTTCCTTCAGCGATCACCCTAGGCTCAACATCGGTAGATCCTTTATCTTCTTACTCTGGCTACCCCTTATGGCGATATGTGAACTCTTCATGATGATGAGTCGTGTAGCGGTAGCTTCACCGCATCGTGTGGTCTCCCCACTACCACCCCATCGTCTATCACGATGATGACATTATGGGAAAAATCCCCACCCCTGACTTTATCTATTCCCCCTTACATCGAACCCAAGCGTTCGCACCACATACACCTCGTGGCCATTACATTTCAACCCCATGTTTGGGTAAGGGGGCACCCATATTTGAGAGACTAGGAGAAGCAATTCTCCACAACTCTCCTAGTGTATCTAGTCATGTCGACTTTAGTACCATTCTTCTTCCACATTTAGACGAACCTCTAGAGTCCCATATCACTTCATATCACTCTAGGGATGATACCCCTTATCGTTCCTTCATCTTACATCAGCAACCTAGTCTCTTCGACATTATTGTTGACCAACCTATGGGTTTTCTAAGAGAGCATCAGTTCATTATCTCCAAATCCTCTCTTTGGGATAGTGACACCAGGTATTTCAACCCGGAAACTTAAAGTCCATTTGATTCATATATGCAGTACTAAAAGAGATTGGTAATCCTCCATTTCCTTTCTCATAATGCATAACCATAACAAAAAAAAATGGTGCACCACATCATTAAAATGTGTTTAGATTCCCCTTTATACATTTTGGCATGACCACAACATGCTTGGGGGCACCTATGCCCCTCAACCATAACCTTCCTCAAAATCGAATTTCTTCACTTGTAACACTCATACTAGGGGCACCACTGGGCCTCCATACTTTTCCATGCTCGTGTTGATGTTCGTCATGAGTTACCATCTTGTACTCATGTTTTTATGATCCTCTTTGGATCTTCCCCCACTTCATCATCATCCTTAGTGTTAGTCTGTCAGTCGCTCTACTATATTCTCTTGTGCCTTAGTTGAGGATCCCTTACTGCCTCATCTATGGCAGACCTCCTTCTGTCGACATCAGCTCATTCACTCCAGAAGACAGGTCTAGAGGGTGGTGTACCTTGGTTCTATCTTCTCCACTTGTGCGGTTCCTCATATCAGGCAACGGGTTTTATCACACCCTGTGACTTGATTGTTTCTCCAGCTCCTTTCAACATGATCGAGATTCGTATACTTGATGGTCCAGTGATGTAGCAGTCGCTATTGGTGATTCCCGGGTGTGTGTGAGATGTCTCAACCCTCATGAGGGGGTGGCCCTGCAGGTAGCCCCCCACATGCCCGGATGACTTCTTCATCTCAGCCTTTGATGCAGCTCCTTATATTTGATGATGTCGGCTTTACCCTCTTGCAACGCCTTTTCGATTTGCATGTATCTGTGAGATTTTGTGAGCCCTTCCCTGTGTATAGGGGGAATTTGGGTTGTATTTGTATCTCATGTACTCACATATTATTGTATAAGTCCCGGCTATTATTCCAGGCACAGCATGTATGTGAGATTCATCATTCTATTTTTCTGGCTCATATTTATGCCAGCATGTACTTTATAGTTCGGTTCCTTGTTTACTGGACATTTTATTCTTTTGTACTTTGTCTCAGCGGGCATAGGTATGCCTCCCCCGCCGCCTTTAGCACAGGTACCATCTCATAAACTAAAGACTTGTTGCACCTATAAGTCTCGTCTCCTCAGGGTCTAGTCCTTTAGCACATTAGACTACCTTACATTTCTCTCTCTGACTCCCCTCATGATGTCTAGTGATTGAGTTCTTACAACGTACTTTGGTCATACGATTTTCTCCTAACACTCGTACGTTGGGGGGGAATCTATTACACCATTTTTTGGTCATCTAACCTATTATCATTAGATGAACCCAAGTACACCATGCAAGACCAATTTTACCCTAAGCAAAATTGCTTTCACTATGTGGAATAACTTAGTAAAACACCTTTATTAAGTTGTTTATGGTCTAAACAGGAAACCCCAAAAGGAAATAATAAACAAATCTATATTTGGTTATATTTCCTGGTCATATTTAACCCAAAACAAGGAAATCAATTAAATAAATCCTTATTTATTTAATTATTTCCTAAGAATAAGTTATTTAAATCGTTATTTAAATAATATTCTTAGTTAAATTTGACTAAATCATTTATAAATAATTAAATAAACCATTATTTATTTAATTATATTCCCACCATTTCCCTAAAATAATAAATAAATCATTTATTCATTTATTATTTATAAATAAAGGTATTGACCCAAGTCAAAAATCCTTTTCCCTCCAACAAATATAATAAAATATTCCTAAAGGGTGGTTCTAGAATTTGATTAATAATATTTTATTCATGCACCAAGTTCTAGACCGCCCTAATATTTTGTTATAAATAGAAGGGTTTTCCCCATTCATTAGTCACCTTCCATTGCATTAGATCACTCTGGATCTATACTTGGTCACCTTCTCCACTCTTTTTGCTCACACTTTGCTTAGTGTCATCAATATATACACCCTTGCAGAGATGCATTGATAGATGTATTTTGATCCTTTGGAGAGCTTTCTTGCTATAACATGATGATAATGCTTGAAATTTCACTTTATCATCTTTCTTTTGACAGGGAAACTCTTTCTCTTTTCCTGATTTGAACACTTGTGAGCTTTGCTTAAAAGAGACAAAGCAAGATTTAGTGGTGTGTGACCTAAGGATAGACCCGGGTTTTGTTTGTTGGGTGAGAAGAAAATGATGGATGACATGATGATGACAAGCAGGGATTTTGGCTTAAAACAGTCTTTCTAAGGAGTTTTCCCTAAAACACCACCACCTAGACCTACAGATTTAGTCAAAGCTCTTGAATGGCTTCTTAGGAAAAACAAGTTATCACATGACAAGATGATCAGGGATTGAGGGGTAGTCACTTTGTCATATGTTGGACAGTGGGTTGTATGAAAAACAAATGATTTTGATGGTAGAGAGACAAACTTATAACAGTTATAGACAGGGAGGCTTTGCTGAATTGTGACAGGTAGGGAAACTAAATACTATTCTCATCATATGTTGAAAAGGAGGGGTAGAAAGACAAAAATCTGTTTGAGGTGTTTTCTGGATGACAAATTGACAGATTGAGATTAGCTTCTAGAAAAATCAGCCAAGGAATCAAGTCATCAAAACATGCAAAAATACTGATGACTAACAAAAAGGAAAGGGAAGGTAGCAAAAGGATTTTGTTGATTGATCATATTCTTGAGTATTTTATCTGCTTAGACAAATACTATTCTCTACTGTTTAGTGGAGAATTGTTCTTGAAATTCATATGCAGGGATTTCACCTCTTCCTTTGAGGATTCTTGGAGGAGTATTTCCTGAATTGATCCACTATTAGGCTTGAGGCCAAGCTCTACTTTCAATTTTAGCGCTAATCCATTGAGGGTTTGCTACTCTTGCAAGTTGCAACAAGTGGGAGTCTAGATCTGCAGAGATCTAGTGTATTTTGGGAGCCTCTTCTCATGGAGTGTGTCTTTTAACCTCCTGGAAGAGTGCCTCTTTTGTTTTTACTTAATATCTGCAATTTGGTAGTGGCTATCTATGTCATTTGAGCTACAACACTGTTCCCATTGATGGACTGCGTTATTTTGATATGAGGTTCTTTCTGGCGTTTTGATCACTGTTTTGATTAGAGATCTCGTGTTGGGCTTTGCCTTCTACTTAGGTGATCCATGGATTAGCTTACTGATCCATGTTCTATTTAGATCTGATCTATTGTAATGAAATGTAATATTCATAAATTACTGTAGCATTTGATAGATCTACAACTTGTATCTCATATCTACTCTTATTTATGCATGATTTGGTCAAAACCCCAAGGGGATCTAGTAGAAAAAAATATGTAGTTTCCAGATCTGATATAGATCTAATGTTTTGTTCACAAATCTATCCTAAATTTGAGTTGTAATATTTAGCTACTATAGCACCTTAAAATAACGTTGTTGAGCCATTCTTGCTGATATATACATGTTGTAGCTCTCTTTTCTGAAGATATATTGCTCTCTTGTCTCATGTAATCTACTGTATATTGAAAGGGCTTCACTTTACTTCTGATTTTCTGTTGTACATTCATTTATTTATTATATATGATGGCCTCCTACTTACATTATCAAATACTGTGTTATTCCTGAAGCTACTTTTTGTGCATAGCTGCTACCCCTCTTGTAGGGTGTTTCCTAGCTAGTTTAGGTTGTGGGAGAGCTGTATACCACACCTAGTTTGATTTGTTTTTTCTTCCCTTCTGGATCTAGACCCTAGATCTGTTGATCTAAGGGATCCTAGGGCTTCAAAATAATTTTTGTACATCAATCTCCCAAGGAGTGCGTTATTTTTCCAAGCTTGTTGTGCAATCCCAATTTGGGAACATTACAGTGGTATCAGAGCTCCTTTCTTGGCACAGCCTATGCTTGCCTTGGAGAACTAGTAATACCGCATTCAGAATAATATGATACTCTTACTGAGAGGGATAAGAGATACTAGAATAGAAGTCATAAAAAGTATGACTATACTACTGATGATCCTGACAAGGGTCAAGACAAGGGGAAAGCCCCTGAAACTACCATTGATAAAGAAGGAGAAGAGTTTGCAAGGACTCTGTTAGTGGCCATGCAAGATCTAGCCAAGGAGATCAAGGAGATGAGGGTGGAAAGAATGAGGGAGTCTCTTGGGATATTCCATCAAGGAGAAAGCTCTGACATGTCTCATCATGGGACTGGTCAACCTGTGAACCTGCCACAAGCTCCACAAGCCTCACAACGCTCCACTATGCCTACTTTCTTGGCTGTGGAGAATGAAGGACTATAAGAGCAAGCCTCCCTTGAGGGTTACTTTGTGGAATATGACTCTCAGAGTCAGAGATTCAAGGATAACTTGAGTTTCCAAGACTTTTTCCATCTCAAGGACCAGAGGAGACCACTGCAGCAGTATAGAGATGGTGGATTCTTTCATGGTAGACACCACACTATGGGTAGATTATTTTTGCCCAAGTTTGATGGATCATCCTCCATTTCTCCCAAGGAATGGGTAGAAAATTTGGATATCTATTTCCAGTTAAACAAGGTCCCTGAAGTTGAAGGCATCAAGATTGCAACGATGCACTTTGAAGGTGAAGCACACAATTGGTGGTTCCATGGATTGTCTACATTGGGACACATCAATGTGACTACCTATGTTGAATTCACTAGGAGACTGGTGGAGAGGTTTGACAAAAAGGATCCTGAAGCACCCTTCATAAGCCTTGCAAAGCTGAAGCAGTCAGGAGATGCAGAGACTTATATCTCTGAGTTTTTAAGATTATCAGTCATGGTCCCTCATCTATCTGTAGCAAGGAGAGTCTACATGTTCATTGATGGAATGGAGGAACCCTTGCATGGATTGGTTAAATCTACCAAGCCCATCACTTTGCATGATTCCATCGAGAGAGCTAGAGATCTCCAAGATGCCTTGCCAAAAGCAAAGGCAACTTTCCAAAGCAAGGCCCCTCACTTTTCTAAGGGGAAAGAAGTAAAATCTTCTCCTCCTAAGGAGAGCTCTTTGAAGAAACCTCTTGATATTGATCTTAGGAGGGAATTGAGGAAGAAGAATTTGTGCTTCACTTGCCAAGAGTCATGGGTGCCCGGACATAGGTGTGCTACTGGAAGAGCACACTACATAGAAGTCTTCTCTGATTTGGAGGAGGAAGATGATGATGAGGAACCTAGGAAAGGTCACAGTGCTGATGAGGAGGAGGAAGAACAAACACCCACCAGAGATGGGAAGGGAGACTTTGCTCCAACTAGTGGGACTCTTGCCTCTTTGAGAGGAGTGCCTAAGTACTTGACCCTAAGACTACAAGGTTCAGTTATGAATCAAAGAGTATCTGTACTGATTGACAGTGGGGAAACCCACAACTTTATTGATGCTCACCTTGTGCAAAAGAGAGGAATCCCCACCGATACTTTTGAGGGATTTTCTGTCTTGGTTCCGGGAGATAGGACCATGTAGTGCATGCAATATGTTCCATCACTCTCTGTCACTATGGGATCCTACACCCTGGTGGATCACTTCTTTGTAGTTTACATACCAGACACCAACTCATCTTGGGTGTCCAATGGTTGATTACCTTGGGGAAGGTTACCACTAATTGGAAAGCTTTGCAAATGGAGTGGGTGGACTTAAAGAGTGGGAAACCACAAATGATTCAAGGCATGCACACTTATCCTTCACCTAATGTTTCCACACAAACAATAGAGATGGATTTGCACTGTGGAAGCAGGGATTTCTTATTCCCTTCTCTCATGTTCATGAGGATGCTACAAGGGACATTCTTATCTTATGGAAAGCCACCTAGAATGCCATCAAATTCAGATCTTGTGGGGCAAGCCTCACAAAGTGTTGCTCCAAATCTAGATCCAGGAAGGATTGGAGCAATAGAAGATCAAGATACAACGTTGTGGGAGGAGAAGAATGGGAGGATCAACCTTCCAACAAACCACTTTTGCATGTGTAATGTCAAAAAGACAATCAGAAAAAAACAAGCACTCCCATGAATTAATCAGTAGCGTTGTCATTGTTGAGCAATGTGGATCTTTATTGGAAATCTCAACTGCTTGTAGAGTATTCCAAAGATCTCCAAACAGGTGTGATACTAGATGGCATGCATAAAGAAGAGGGCTACTTGGTCCAAGGAGGTGTCATCTATTATCATGGTAAGGTATTTTTGGCTAGAGCTTCCAAGCTCAAGCAAAAGATCCTACAAGGAGCATATGAAGAATTCTTCCTCAGCCATATCTGTTCAATGGAGATCTATTCCCTGATCATGAAGAGTTTTGATTGGGAAGGCATGAGAGAGGACTTACATCAGCACTTTCAAGAGTGCAATAGCTATGGAGGATTGGGGCAGCCAATGGACTCTTTTCAAGAGTCATTTCAGCCAGCTCTTCCTTTTCTTGAGAGGAAGGGAATTTTCATGCACAACTCCATGTGTGTGGAGGACTATGATGGTAAAGGGTTTGATAATGGTAAAAAAGTTGTATTTTCTGATATATTATATTCCTTTGCCATGTTTTTACAGGATGGGACTTCTAAAGGGAGTGAGAGATCATATGGATCTCATAGTTTGTTGGGGGCCAATGAAAATTCTGAACTTGGCCACTCCCTTGATTTACAAAGGGAGATTCCTTTTCATGATGGGTGCTTCCCAAAGGCACCAAACTTATGTAACACCTTCAATCATGTTAAGGTGACTTATGAAAAAAAAGTGTGGTGGGAATGCCACTTACCACACCAGGATCTAATGAAGACAAGAGGTTCACTACGCTGGCATCTCAGGTGGGATTTTGACCCTCCTCCTCAAGTTCAGATTTCAGTTTGCATATATGTAGTCTTGCTTCCATACATTGATGATATAGTTGTATTGCTTATGGGGTTGTATGGACAGAGGATGGATAGTGTGTATGTGCCACATGGGTTGGAACTTCAACTTGTAATTCATGATACATGTTTTAGAAGTAGCATTGCTCCACCCATGTTTATTTTTGTTGAGTTTTTCACTCCGCAAGGGATGGACTATGCACATATTATGTTGGCCAGTGAGGAGAAATTCATGATGCTTTGGCTTGCTGAGCATTTGGGTTATGATTGAGGTTTGATCCTTGATGATGCCAACAATGAAGGAGGAGAAGAACTACAGCTCTTACCCTATCAGTTGCTTGAGGACAAGCGACATTTTGGAGGGGAGGACTGTAATGTTCCTACTTAGCCTAAGCTAAGAGGAATATTCATTTTTGGTTTTATTTTCTGTTGCATGAATAAATGAATAAAGGAGGACCTGTAAAACTCCTAAGTAGACTAAATAAATCAATGCCATGTGAACACAGTTAAATCAGGGCCATGTAAATAATCACTTGCAGGTGTGAAAGGGGTTTTAGCTATGAGACTGGGTCAACCTTGACCAAATCCACAGCGATATCTAGGTTCAATGCATCTCCTAAAGGGACAGCGCAATTTTCGAAGGAGGCCCCTCATGTGAAAAGAGCTAACTCATCAAGGTGGTTTAGGGTTTGCAAAGGCTCTCATATTATAAAAGGAAAGGGAAGGCAGCAAGACGAGGTCGTTGATTGATCTTATTCTTGAGTATTTTTTCTGCTTAGACAAATACTATTCTCTGTTGTTTAATGGAGAATTGTTCTTGAAATTCCTATGCAAGGACTTCAAATCTTCCTTTGAGGATTATTGGAGGAGTATTTGCTGAATTGATCCACTATCAGGCTTGAGGCCAAGCTCTACTTTCAATTGCAGCACTGATCCATTGAGGGTTTGCTGCTATTGCAAGCTGCAGCAAGTGGGAGTCTAGATCTGTAGAGATCTAGTGTATTTTGGGAGCCTCTTCTCATGGAGTGTGTCTTTTAACCTCCTGGAAGAGTGCCTCTTTTGTTTTTACTTAAGATATACAATTTGGTAGTGGATATCTATGTCATTTGAGCTACAATGTTGTTCCCATTGATGGACTACGTTATTTTGATATGATGTTCTTTCTGGTGTTTTGATCGTTGTTTTGATTAGAGATCTCTAGTGCTGGGCTTTGCCTTCCACTTAGGTGATCCATGGATTATCTTGCTGATCCATGTTCTATTTAGATCTGATCTATTGTAATGAAATGTAATATTCATAAATTACTGCAGCATTTTACAGATCTGTAACTTGTATCTCATATCTACTCTTATTTATGCATGATTTGGTCAAAACCCCAAGGGGATATGGTAGAAAAAACTATGTAGTTTCCAGATCTGATATAGATCTAATGTTTTGTCCACAGATCTGTCCTAGATCTGAGTTGTAATATGCAGCTACTACAGCTCCTGAAAATAATGTTGTTGAGCCATTTCTGTTGATATATACATGTTGTAGCTTTGTTTTCTGAAGAATTAAATCTATGGACAAAGTATGTGGTCTGTTTAGAAATTCATTGAAATATACATCAAAATGTTGCATTTCGTTTGAGCATATTGTTGGGAACATCTAATTTTGCTTGAGTCTCAATAATTTATGTTTCCTGTTAAGCTGAGGATGGCGTCAAGGGTGTTTGAAGACTAGGAGATTAGAACTTCTTCCTAGGAGGAGCTGCGAAACCTGCTTTTTTTACAATCATATTTCTGATATAACTGGTACACAGCATTTTGAAGAATTCTGTTTTTACTCTAAAATTTGCATAAGTTTATAATTCTTCCACTATACATATATTTCTTCTCGCAGTCATATTATTCACTATGGAATCTAGACCTTCTTCCAGTTATAGACATGAATTTGGTTCTAAGTCTTTTGAAGAATTGTTAAAAAAACATGAAGATTCCATTTTAGAAAGACAACAGTCTACTTCAAATGCATCTGTCATTCAAGAAAGATCTGTGAATTTATTTTCTGAGCCCGTCTCAGCAGACTCATGGTCTTTACCTAAAATAGATGCTAAGAATGTTTATAAAAACTTAGGTCTGTTGGATACAATACAGTTTTTGAGGTATAAAACCAAAGAAGAAGTTTTACAAACAACCTCCAACAACAACATCCTTCACTCATTGAATATCATAAACTAGCCTGAGTTTGATGCTTCTAGAAAAGATGGCTACAATTTTGCACACTTTGGTCATGTGCAAATCAGCATACAACCTCTACATAGGAAAGGTCAGGATGTCGCCTTATTTTCCTGTTTTTTTGACAGATGATGGAGAGTGTTTTCAAAAGCTCTCATTGGGGGATGTCAAGGAACCCTCACATGTGGACCAGCCTCTTGGTCCTGTACTCCCAATTTCTCCATCGCATTGACAGATCCTAATGTTGACAACTCATTAATGTTGGGTCTACAAACCCATGGATATGATGATTTTTATGATGATAGCAATAATATTGCTATTTGGTGGTCATCAGTGGTAAAATTATACAAGAAAACTACCCCCTCTGTAGTTAAAGTTGTTTTCTCTTAGTCTGAATTTACCACCCTCATAACCCATGATTATGGGATGAATATGATTTCCCCACAAATGATTCCTCGAACTGAGTTAAAGCCACCTGCAGAATAGGTAACCCGTTGGGATTCAATCAGAAAACCATCAAAACCATCTCCTATAACCGTATCCACTGTATTCACTGCCCGTGATGGCTCTGTCCATACCAGATTCTTAGAGTCGCATGTTGAGCGTGGTGGATCCATTATAAATACTGTAAATACTCCCATCTCTCTCAGTATAGACCCTGAAATATTAAAAAAATTCAATCATCAAATGTTTTCTCAAGTTTCTTCTTCTAGTTCTCCCCTACCAGTAGTTTGTGATCATCCCCATTGTTCAAAAACCTACTGTCAGTTCGCCTCATAGCCACCTACTCCTCATGGTGATAAAAAGGAAGTCTACAGAAATAGGGTGAATATGATTAATTTTGTTCCAGAAAAAAGTAAGAACACAGAAGATCACACCAAGACACGATTCTTCAGCATCCATGAAGAAATCGTTTTACAATCAATTGGGAAAAATAACTCTAAAGGCTTAGGATTCATTGATCCTTCAGAGATCCCTTTTTATAGAAAGAATCTTGTGAATAAAATACCTAATCATGTTAAGATACCAGAGGATAGTGAAATAATTAGCTTTCTCAAAATCTACAAGCATATGAATGCTCTACATTCGTGATTCGCCATCTCCCTTTAGTCACTCACATAGACTAACTAGGAAGATTTGGAAGCGGGCCATTATCCGCAAATGATTTCCATTTGAGTAAGGAACAACGTCACATAGTTTAACTAGGGGACTTTTGTAAAGGAACACTGATATCCATATGTTCAAACTATGATATTTTTCACCATATGCTCACACACATTCACCCACTAAGAAAAGAAAGCCACCTAAAAATAACTTAAACCAACTCACTAAATTCTCCCCGCAAGGGTCACAAGAGAATTTATAGATTAAGTTAGGATCAAAGGGGTAGGCATCCAATAAGCCGCCTTAATCACACTTCACATTGAAACATAGAAGTTGTGTATTTAGGGAGCTTTAAAATCTGTTAGCCCCCTATGTAATTCTTGACAAGAAAGCTGGGGGCTAGTCTGCTTTGGAGCCTTCAAGGAATGCCTTTTCCTGAAAACCCATCCTCCTTGAAGTCTCTTAATGTTACACCTAAAACAGTTTCCCCCTGCTAAGCCATTTCTCAAAGGGCCTGTTTTCCCCCTTGTACCCCTGCAAATTATCTTATTTTAACCGATGTGTTCCCCTCGCCGAATTCCCCTTTAATTCCCTGAAACCTCCCAAAACCCCCTTCAAATTCTACCCATGTCCCTAGTCTAGCTTGATTCGCTATTTATCTTCCTATCGGTACCCTTATAAGGTTTCAAAATGCTTTGAAAAGTCTTAAAAACTGACTCTGAACCTTATATCAGGCCTAGCCCCTCTTCTGATAGCCCCGCGCTCCTCACCATCCACAGGACCCAGCGCCAGAACTGCCCGCCAGAGCAAAGGGCGCTTATTCCCCATTTCCTTTCGGGCACATCTTCATCCATTGACCGTGGTTGATCGGACGGTGAGCATTAAAACCCAATTCCCCCTGTTTCTCCATTCACGTTCCTTATCGCACGATCGCCGTCCATTTCCCATCAGATCAACGGTCCACAGTCCTCCCGCCGGTGGTCCCCGCCCGTGCACAGTTCCAAACCCGTCGGTTTCCTTCGCACCGCTTATGCACGGTATGTGGTTTCTCTCCAACACCCAGCGATTCCATTCACCGTCTGACACATGTCCTTGTGTACGATTTCCAAACTACTGTCCCCGCCCATTAACTCCATCCATCGTGCGTTATTTTCCGGACACAGATGCCCAGCGAAATTGCCGTAGACCGTCCGATCTGGAGCAGGCCATCCGACGACTATCACTCATCCAAGATGCACGAAGTTTAATGTAATTGCGCACGTGATAGCTCATGTCGTGGCCCGCCGTCCGTCGTCCTCCGCCGTTGATCCCGCAATGATCGACGGTCCCGATTTGTTCGCCCGCCACTAACTTTTCCACCATCGCCCGGCTTCGCCACGTCATCTCCACGTGCACCCTATATACAGTCTCCCATTCCATTGCATATATTGGTTATTTTCCACGTTTTTTAACGTTTTTTATGTATATTTTCTCTGCGGACCGCCACCATCCACTAGAGCACGTTTTTCCATTCTTTCTGCGATTTCCTCCTCCGTATCGTCATCTACACGACCTTTTTCCGCCTCCACATCATCCGCCACCCCATTCATGATTTCCTTAACTTGTTTGTGTGTTTTACAGGGTTATTAAGAGTTATTGGCTGCCATGATGCACATCTCTGCTACAAGGACAGAGAAATCAAAGAAGATCATTTACAAGGGCAGAATTGATGAAAAATGACCCGGGAAGGTGAAGACATGATGTTCATTAAAAAGAACAGGGTTTAAACTCTGTGGAGAACCTACCAGCGCCATTAAAGCTTGAAATGCACAAACAGAGGCAGAGATGAAGCAGCAGAATGTTTCAGTACAAAACAGAGAGATTAAGGCACGCCAATGAGCAACCTAGGCCTTAAATCAGTGGTTTAAGAGGCAAAGCACCAGTTTGAAGACCCCGAGGATCGATCAAAAGGTCCTGAGCGCAAGTAAAAGGTAATATCAAGGTTTATTCATCAGCAGAATGTTTTTCTTCATCAAGTACAGGGCGCCCATACAGCTGTTATTATGCACAATGTCCCTGAAGGAATTTCCACCCTAACGATAGTTTAAAACCACCAGAGCATTTATGTGGCAGAGTTCTCAGTAGTTTATTTTATTTTTGGTCAAATCACCAAGAGTACCATAGCCGAAACACGTCAGAGTCATATCCAAAAGAAGATCACTCTTTCATCAAGCAGTGACTGAGGCTAAATGCTCAGCGTTCAAACAGAATGGGCTTCGACCCTCTTTCTTTTCAAGAGTTTAATACAACATTTAGTTTTTCATCTACCCCTTCTGCTCCTCTTCAGCTATAAATCTCAGAAAGAAACATTGTAAAGGTTTTTGATGAGATATCAGATAAATGCAAGCATTTTCCTCTTGAGAAAAGTCCTCTGTGTAATATTGTAAGATAGGCTGAGATTTGATGTATTCAAATTGAATGTTCAAGCTGTGGGCAATGATGTACCTGATTGGTGTTGTTTTTAATATGACAAGCATATTTATTTGGATCCTGATCTAAAGCAACTGGTGATGTTTTCCTATCTCTGTGTTTGATTTCATTTCATTCCATTTCTACTGGCTCGCATCAGAAGTTTGGCATAAGATTTACCCTTAATAGGTACCTTATGTTGCTGCTCTCCAGGCCTTTTATGTTTTCTGCTTATATGTGTATCTGAATATTGATTTTAATTGATTTAACTAGTGTAGTGGATGTCATTTCCTACTCTCTGACGTATTAATTGAAGAAATCTATGTTTAGATGTTCTTGCTAGGATTTAGTTGGATGAGTTGAGAACACTGTGAGGTCTAGAACCCTGTCTCTGCCTCACTAGGATCTTTCCATCTCAATTAAACCTTTCTAAGATCCCTTGTATTGCCTCTGATTTTGTCCAAGCAGGTCTAGAGTTAAATGACCTCTGACCCAATCTATAGAAAGAATTGGATGGTTCTTCTCCTTTCATTTTCAGTCCTTAATGTCCCATTCCAAATATCATCTTTAAGATCCAAATGCTCTGGATGACTAGCCCAACTGAAAGCTTGCACATTGAACACAAGAAAATCCTCTCTTGACTCCATTTCCCAATGGCCTTGATATTCTCTGAGTTATCTACCTTTGCCTAATTTCCTCTTTGCTCATCCTTGTCTTATATTGGACCCTTCTTTCTTGATTCCCAACAACCAAACATAAACAAACAAACAAACCTTGTGCATATAACTAGCCTAAAATCATAACTTAGAGCCTCAAAGACATACACTTTGACTCATATAGAGAGATCCCTCTCTGGACCTAGGAGGGCTAGATCCTAAGGTCTGAAATTGGTTTTATGTTGTCTCATCTTTTGGTCTTGCCAACCTGGCCAAAACATGGGAACCCCAACATAATGGCAACTCCACTGGGGAAGCATTGAGTGCATTTCACTTTGAACATCCCTAGGCATTCAAAACCCACCATCTCTGGTTAGGTTGGCTGATATTCACACCTCTTCTTGGACAACCTTAGTATCATTCGTTGTGTTCTCTTGTACTCCTAGACAGAGCCTGGACAGGGCCAGGTAGCCTCCGGATCTCATCCTCCTTTGGAGGTGACATATCTGGTAAATGCCCTCCCAGTCTATCTCTAGTTAGATTTTGTTGTGTTCTGAGGTTATCCTTGAAAGATGATAGTGATTGAGCACTGTGGTGGACAGTGTGACCCCTTAGACATATCCTAAACTTCCACCTGGCGACGCCATAGTTCCTAAAAGATCAAAGACTCCACTGGTGATCAGTAGGCCTGCTGGTTATCTTGGTTTCACATAAGACTCCACTAGGAGACCTGCCTTCATAACAACATCAAACCACAACAGAAGTAACAAGTAGGGTTAAGCTGCTTGTCTGAAAAATACCACTCTGGCTTCAAGGATCATCCACACAAGAGCTTATCCCAACCCTGACCCACCTTAAATAGTTGACAATCCGGAGAGTATCCTCAAGGGAGCTCCTACACCTAAAGGACCAACTATTTCCAGTTACATTCATAGAGCTAATTTTGCACCAGAAGACCCAGCAGCTCTATCACATTTCCCCCCTGACCTAGACCTACCTAATAGGCTACCAAGAACTAGGTCATTCAATCATCTAGACCAGCCATACCATGAGTTTCACAGTTCACCATCTCAGAGTGGTCAAAAAACTAGGGACAGAGGAACCCCTCCATCTACACCACCTAATATCCACTTCATTCAAAACTTGGGGCTCTCACACCCTAGATCTGCTCAACAAACTTATGTTGGTCCTAATATCCCTATCGTCCATATACCAGCTACTCAAGTTAACCCTATACCCCATCAGAACATTATCATGGCAGCCTGGTATGCACCTCTACTTTTACCTCAACCCTTGTTACCCTTACCCAATGATTATCAGTCAAAAATACCACACTTCACTACTAAAGAATCCATCTCAGCCCAGCAACATGTAGATAAGATGGAGGATTCTTTTGACTATATGGAAATTGATGATGAAACAATCAAAATGAGAATCTTTGCCCAAAGCTTAGGGGGTGATGTAAAGAAATGGTTTAAAAGCTTACCCCCTAGCAGTATCCAAGATCTCCCTGCATTATATTAGACCTTCATAAACAAATGGGAATTTAGGGCAAACCCTCGCCAGCTCCTAGCAGACTACATGACCCTTAAGAGGAACGTGGGAGAGAGCGTCCACGATTACACCACCAGATTCAACAGCATTTACAATGCTCTCCCTCCACACATGAAACCTCGTCAAGGTATGGCCCTAGCCAAATATCCTGATGGATTTGATGCTGACATGGCCTATGAGCTTAGAGATAAAGAGTATAACACATTGGAATACATGCAGAAAGGGGTCATAACTATAGAAGCAAACTTGATGGAGAAAAGAGCAAGACTGAGATCTGAGAAGAGGGTAACATATAGGGATGACACTGTAGCTTCCACTTCAGACCCAAATTATGATATATTATCTAAAAACGTGGAAAGACTACAGCAAATGATGGAAAAAATGGTTGTCATAGAACAGAAACCAGAACCAAAATTAGAACCAAAACTTTAGAAGAAACAACAACACGCCCAACAGACAGAAAGAATCAAATCAGCAAGTTATTCCCCCATTCCAAAAAAATTTAGATGAAGATGAGGGAATCATAGAGGAGTCTAAAGGGAATGCGATAAACATGTTTGAAATAGAAGACTCAGTCCTTAACTGTGATTCAGGGGAAGATCAACCCTCACCTTCATACTGGGATGAGGAACGATTAGAAACTGAAGACTACATATTAGGATTTGAGAATGCCATGATGCAGGTCAGAGAACAATATGAACTTAGGAGAAAAAAGAACCAAGAAAATCCAAAAACTGAGACTCCTGAGGTTACCATCAAGAAAAGACCTGATAAAACTTCTAAAACATCTGCTGTAAATAGCAAATCAACAGCTGAAAGTTCTGGTAAAAATAAAGAAAAGTACAACCTAAACATTGAAAAACAAAGTCAGCCAACTAGTAGCACTAGCACTGCAGTTAGTGCTCCTGATGAAATTGTCCCTAATCCTGTACATAGTGAGAAATCACAAACTAATTCTGCTACCAAGGCAGTAGTAAGAAGAATAGAATTGAGTGTTCCAAAGAGTCAGTCTGCTTTCAATTTGGAGAGTGAGATAGCAAAAATAAAAATCTCTGTACCATTGTCTGACTTGGCCACTCAGGATGTATATAAAGGCCAAATTTTGAAAGCATTAAATCTAGGAGAAAACAACGATACTGTAAATCTGAATGATGATCAACCTGCTCTCCTATTTGGTCCAAAGATTGAGGGAAATTTTCAGGAAGGGGTAGTCCCACCTTTTTATATCAGTCTCAACATCCATGAAAAGATACTTCACAATGCCATGCACGATTTTGGAGCATCACACAATCTAATGCCTAAGGTAGTCATGGAAAGGCTAGGCCTAGAGATAACACGTCCATACAAAGATCTATACTCATTCGACTCTAGCAGGGTGAAATGCCTCGGCCTAATTAAAGACCTGTGTGTGAGTCTTACTCAGATTCCTGCTAAATGCATGGTCATGGATGTTGTGGTGGCAGATGTGCCACCTAAGTATGGCATGTTACTATCTAGATCATGGGGAGCGAAGCTATAGGGTACCATGCAAATGGATGGAACCTATGCCACGATCCCTATCTTTGGCCAACTTAGAAGACTGTATAGGGAAGCGCAGATGAAATTCTTAGTCAGCAGCCCCGAGAAGCCTGAAAACTCTCCTTTATACTCTATACATACGGATCTCGACTCCTTCATCCTTTGTAATGATGAATCCTTGGAGGATTCAGAATCTAAGAGCTTAGACATAAACGCAGAGGCTGAAAGCACAGACTTGAACATAATGGCCACTTTGGAGGAAATCGAAGAAGAAAACAACAATGAAACCTATAGGATATGCAGTGGGGACCTGACTCCAAATGAACAAGAAACATAATGTAAACAACCATCTAACCAGGTCCCTAAACCTCTTACATTTCATGAAGAACAAAGCGATCCACATCCTAGTGCAGACCCCATAGTGCAACATAATGGCGAACCCCTGTGGGAGATGAATTTCGATGGGTCTTGTACTGGGAAAGACGCTGGGGCAGGGGTGTGGATACGTAACACAGAGAGTGACCATGCTGAGAACCATGCTGTAAATCTGCATTTCAAATGTACAAATAATATTGCAGAATACGAAGCTCTTATCCTTGGCCTAAATCTGTTGAAAAAATTGGGAGCCCATACGATAGCTGTACAAGGAGACTCAGAGTTGGTCATAAAACAAGTGAACGGTGAGTATTCAGCAAAAAAACCCCAGGCTTAGGGCATACAAGAATGATGCCATGGATATACTGAAAAAATTTATGGAATATGAGCTGGTGTTTGTCCCTAGGAGTCAAAATGTTATTTCAAATGGATTGGCTTGCCTGGCTAGTTCATATCCTAAGACTCCAGCCGACCAACAAATCATCATTCAAACCAAATTTAGACCTGTGGTGCCAGACAATGAAAAATATTGGCAGGTCTTTGAAGGAGATAAACAGATCGAGGATTTCCTGATAGGCAGAAACGAGTTTGAATTTTCTGATTCAGACTCTAAATCTGAGGACAGCTGCCTGAGTGAAGAATCCTATGATGAAGGAACCCCACCTTGTAACATAGAAATAAACACTTTTTCCCTAGAAACTGGAAGTGCAACCACAAAACGTGAAAACGCAGATAGTGAGGAAATGGAGGTGTTGCAGGTCAAAGATAAGAATATACCCAGAGGTCTGGCACCCTTGGACGACCTTTTTGACTTTGATGATGTAGCGAAAAATCCCACTTTAGAACATGCAGATTCAGATGTAGAAGAATGCAACATAGGCACCGAAGATAGACCCAAAACGATCAAACTGGCTAAGTCTTTACCCGCAAACATGAAGAAAAAATACATTGACCTTTTCAAGGAATTAATTGATGTGTTTGCTTGGGGTTATGAAGACTTAAAGGCCTATGACACAAGCATAATACAGCACAAAATACCCTTGAAGGAAAATCAGAAGCCTTTTAGACAAAAGCTCCGTAGAATCAATCTGAAACAATTGCCTGTAGTGGAAAAAGAGATTAAGAAGATGTATGATGCAGGCATAATAGTTCCTGTGAGGTTTTCTGATTGGGTATCAAATCTAGTTGCTATGAGAAAGAAAACAGGGGAAATCAGACTGTGCATAGACTTCAGAAATCTTAATAGAGCCTCATTAAAAGACAACTACCCCTTGCCTATGTTAGGGTCCCGTGATTTGGCCGATTGGTGAGCCAAATGACAATGTAACATCAAACCAAGCTTTGGAGCCCAAGGACCTAGCCTTCCTGGACTCAGAGAGGGCTCTCTCTATAGGTGTAAGGGATATCAGTGTGTTTGCTTATTTGTATTCTGATTTTAGGCTAGTTATGAAGTAAGTTTTTTGATTTTTTGATTTTTAAGTTGTGAGGGATGAAACTGATCAAAGATATGAAATAGGTAACAAGATGTTAGATTAACTGGGCTATGGGGTCAAAAGGCCTAGAAAGCTATTAGATGACGATGCAAGGCTGTTGAAGGGCCGATTTGATTTCAAGGTAGAAAGGATCTTTGGGAAAAATGGAGTAAATGGACATCAAGTTTGTGAACAAAAAAGAGTTTCAAGCATCACTGGTTTAATAGATAACATAAACATGGTAAAGAAAACCCTTAATCATGCAACATGTAACTATAAACTAATCAACACATCGAAACAAACATTCCAGCCATGCATAGAAGTAGAAGACCCTCTAAATTTGGGAAATGGCTATCAGACTTTGGGGAAAACATATAAGACGGACTAACAACTCAAAATACTATGCCAGAACGCCTAAACACAGTCTTTAAGTTATTGGGCACTTTGACAAACAAGCTTTCATAGTTTTAGGCAAAGGGCTAGATCGGGACTAGATCTCCTTGGTTCAAACAAAATGATAATCTTAATCAGTCAAAGAGATAGTTTCATGGTTGGAACTATGGACAGTCATAGGTAAGCAGGGCACACCATACATCCTACTCAACATGCATAGAACTACTAATGAAACTAGCAACAATATCTTTAAGTTACTAAAGAGCAGATAAGAATTCTTTAGTGCAACTAAGGAAGAAGAAAACATAAAAGCTATGAAGATTCAGGAAATTTGAGGTGCCTCCATGGGCATATCTCAAATTTATTCTCCACTGATCTATAGCAAGCAAGAAAAATGTATCATGAATGAAAACTAGAAGACAACAACAAAGCAAGAAACACTATACCATTCTACCATGTCATGGAATCCTTCAACAATCCTTCATCATTCATCCAAGAACATTCAAGAGGCAATCCAAAAGCATAACACAAGTATTTTCTCCAAAGCTCATAAGACCAATATATTGCTTCTCTTCTCAAGTTCAGCCTTGTTTACAATGAGAGCTTGTGGAATAAATAGGCTCAAGTGAGGAAAACCTCATGGTTCAACTTCCATCCTCATTGGCCTAATCAAAATATCTAAACTTTTCCTTGAGGCTTTGCAAAGCCCAAGGCACAAAAATATCTCATAAAATATCTAAAAATTGCTAAAAAAGGGAATTTAATTGACTTTGCAACATTTTCCAAGTGCAAAAATAGCTAAACGCACATTTGGAAAAAGCAGATTTTTGAGGTTCAAAAATTACAAAAATACTTCAAATTTATATCAGAAAAAGGTCCTCTGACTTGCCGGAAACAATTGGCAGCCTTCCCGGTGTCAAAACGAGGCTCATGATAGCTCGTTGGAAAGCTCTGAATGTCTACTTTCCGGCGCAACTGAAAACACCTCAATCTGATGCCTGGAAGTCCTCCAAATATGTACCTGTGTGTAAAAAGCCAGAAAATTGCAGACTGCTAATATGCCGGGCAGAATGTGCAAAAAGTGAGAATTTTTCGCCGTTTTGAGGGGGCGAATGATCTCCAAATGCTCTGAAAATCGCTGAGGACATGATCATGAAATTATGGCATCAACTGGTATCATCCTCCTCCCTTGAAAAATCCTCAAAATGAAATGGCGAATTTATGAGTTTTCGACCAAAAACTCAAAAAATGCCAAAAAACAAAAAGTTGTCAAAATGGGCCCAAAATTGGCATGCATGACCCTCAAGGGTCCCTAGCAACATGCTCCGAAGCTGAGGCGAAAATTTCAAGTGCTGATGTGCCTTTCTCCTCTTTCCGTGTCGGGCGCTTCCCCTTTGCTTTCTTCAATTTCTCTTGGGTGGCCTATAACTTGCGCCGGGCGAACTGATTCAATCTTTGATAATGCTGTGTCCTTTTCCTTTGCAGCTCCAAGTCTCTGTTTTCCCTTTCAAGTTTCATATCCAAGTGTTTATTGGCTCTTTCTAGCCATGCCTCCTTGTTTTCTTCAATTTCTTGCTCAAGTAGGGCAGTGAGGGGAAAGGCTTGGAGATGGGCCTGTTCTTCTTCCCTTTGCTTTTCCAGGGCTCTTTTAAGCCCTATGGTTCTAGGCCTCTTCCGCCTAGGCTGGTCTCCCTCTTCTTCCTCATCAAACTCACCAATGAGCTCCTCTATCTTCATTTGCGCTTTAGCTGCTTCATTCTTGTATTTGATTGCCCGTGCTTCATGAACAGCTAAATGGACATTCATTTGTTTATTTTGGGTCTCCAAGAAATAGTTGAAGTTCCTTGCCCGTTGAAGATCATTCTCCAATGCATCAATTTGTCCCTCTCTATGGATTAGGAGGTTTTCAAGAATGCGGGCTTCATTATCGCTGTCATCACTTTGGATTGGAATGACAGCCGATGCACCTCCATGTTCTTGACCTTTTCCAATTTTGTCTTTCCCTTTGAAAGCCAATCTTGCACTCTTCCTTCTTGGCATGCTAGTGGGAGACCTCTTGGGCGATTTTCTTTTGCTAGGGACAACTTTTGTCACTTTTGGAGTGGCAGCCTTAGGCCCTTTCTTCCTTGCTGTGCTGGGCTTTGTTCTTTTGGGAGGAGGAGACACAACTACTTTACCCTTGACATCTTCTTGAAACTGCTTCTTTCCTTGAGGCTGCTGTGTGTCTTCTTCTTGCTGTTCAATTTGTTGTTCTACTTCAATGCCTTGTTCAATTTGTGTTTCAACCTGCTACCCTTTTTCATCAAAATCAAGCTGCTGCTGTGCTTGGATTTCCTGCTCATTTTGTGGCTCAGGCAGCTGCTCAAATTCCTGCTCAAACTGCTGTTCATGACCTTCAACATCAAGCTGCTGTTCTTCCTCTTGTCCCTGCTGTTCACTTTCACTGAGATGCTGCTGTTCAGTACCTTTTTCTTCTTGCTCCTGTTGTTGCCCTTCATCTGCAATTTGCTGCTCTTCACCCATCTCTTCCTGCTGTTCAGACTGCTGCCCCTATTTGCCAACATCAGTCTGCTAGTTTTCATCATTTTCTTCTTGCTCATCCTCTTCCTCTTCTACCTGTTCATGTTCTTCTTCTTCCTGCTGTCCTGATTGTTCTGTAGGAAACTTGAGCCTTCTAGGAGTAGGCCTGCTGGACAAAGGTATAGGGCGATGAACAGGCTGGGTGGGAGATACATGGACAGGAGGAACAGTAGAGAAATCTGGGTGGCTGATAAAAACATCCCATGGAACCTCCTTCTTCTCTAGCTGTTGTAGGATGATAATTTTGATCAGAGAATGATGGAAAAGGGAAGGTATTTGTAGAGATGGAGCCTTCTTCTGGACTGTGGATGCCATCTTCTCGATGCTCTTGTATAAAAAGTAAGGGAGATTTAGCTGCCTGGTTCTAGTGAAATGCATCAATAGTCGGACATGGTAGGCATAAACTCGAGCAAACCTCCCTTCACAAGTAAAATACTTCATTATGACTTTCATTAGAGGAGCATAGCTGTCAAGAAGATAAGAAAAAGGAAAAATAGCAGTGCAAGTATCTCTATGCTCAGGCTTGATGAAAGGCTTGTAATCTTCTAAGTCAAGATGGGTCTATTTGAACCATTTCTCGCCATGATATGGAATCTTGGTGGCTTTGGACACTGATCTTGGAGAAAACTTGAAATCAAGGTCCGCTACCTGGAAATGCTTATTATGGAACCTCAGGGCGCATAGGTGTGTTAGTGGCGAAAAAATTTTGACCTCCTGTATCTTCTGGCAGAAATCTAGACAACCTACTTCATGGAAGTTGAAAAGGATGGATGGGTGAGCATTAACCTCCTCTGTAGAGATTGGCTCATATCTTTTATGCGAACCACTTCTGCTGTCCTGCCTTGGAGGCATTTTGACCTAGATGTGCTTTTGAAGAACCAAACAACCTTACTGTCTATAAACTGTCTTCTTGGAGCCAAACTGTGTCAATTCACTGTTTTTATAGAGAAACAATGTATTTTGGATGATTGCAACAAGTTTCCTTACAATACAAAACCCCTGCTCTTTCAAAAAGTGGCATGTCCACCTTTAAAGTATCTAAACTAGCAGAATTTTCAATAAGATACCATACAGTGAAAAGGAGACAAACTGTTAGGTAAATTTTCTGTGTAAAGTGTCAAGAAATCACCTTGTTCTTGTGAAGTTTAGAGGTCAACAACACATTTTTATCTTTGTCCAAAGGTAGAATTTCCAATCATTACAAAACCTGTCCTTCCTAGTGTGCCAATTACTCAACAAACTTATATCTTATGCAATCAACCCTTAGTGTAATCAGACAGCCAATGTCACAGTCCTGGAACAAGGGTAACAGAGTTTAAGAAGCTCCAAAAGTTTTAAGCAGAGGCTGTAAGAGTTTTCTCTTTTCAAAATAATCAAGGCCTCTTATCAATGTAACACCTTTTCCTTAGTAGAAAAAACTTTGCTCTATATGAATATCAACTTATCAAATAAGCTCCAAGAACAAAAGACAGTAATGTAGAATACACAGTGAAAAACTGTCTCCTTCTGTGGTTTATAGGGGTGACCTTTGCCCTTTGATGCTTTGAAGATAAAACACCTTTATTCTTTGATATATAAAGGTGAAAACACACTACTCTTAGCCTAACACAATTTCTTTTCCTGTAGGCACCTTTAATAGCACATCCAGCATTTTACCACAATTTTACACCTCGGATCACCAAACAGCAAAAACACTGTTTTTTCAGATATGGTGACAAAGTTTGAAAGTTTTGTATGCTGTGGTATGAAAAATTTGTAGCAGTTCAACACACTGTTTTCTTTATAGCATGCAACTTAATCAATTAAACACCATAAATATAGTCAATCACATGGATTTGCACAGTGAGCAGTCACTGTGTTTTAGGGGGCAAGGCGATAGAGTTTTGAGATGTTTTTCATGATATTACAAACACTCTCTTATCATTTAAACTGTGAAAGACTTTCCTCACACAAACTGCTCTCTCCACATTCTACTGCTCTTTGCACTAATCTGATCCAAACAAACTCCAACTGTATATGGACAGCTTCAACCTTGCTTCACCACGGTATTGAGGGTGTTTTGATGGTCCTTTAAAAAATAAAGCTCACAGGTGTTTGATATTTCATCAGTCAATCAGGAAAACACTATTTTGTCCTCATACCACAGCTTGAAAACAGGGCTTCTTAATCCTTCATATCACTTAGAATTTTTTCAAAAACTGAGAGGGTATATGGAAATACCTTGAGAATATGATGAAAAATCCTATTGATGCGTTTCGGCCAGCCCCAAAGGTGTTTTGAATAACTTATGAGGGTCACACATATGCGCGACGCGCTTGGCTTTCAGAGTGCCGCGCCAAATTAGGTTGTCGGGTGGCTCTGTCGGGTTGGTCGGGCGCCATGTACAGGCACGTCGCGCACACGTACAGGCGCATCACGCGACAGTTATCGGCCCGTGTTAAACTTCTCCTGAGCGCGTCGCGCAGTTATAACTATGTCAAACTTCTTCAACCTCGCTTCAATCTTCTTTGTTTGATGCTGAGAACCTCAAAGGAAAACCCTGCTTGTGATTTGGAGTTTGAAAATATGAATGAGCCACAGTTATGGACCCTTTAGAAAGCAACACTTCAATGGCCTTTTTACATTGGATTTGGAGAGGGTTTCGTTCAAAGCTTCGAAGAAAACCTTTGCTTTTTTTTAAATCAAATTTTGAAGTCTCACTTTTTGAAATAAAAATGGATATCTTTCATTTGGACATGTGCACAAGGGCAACAAACCATCTATTTGTAAGTGAGACCTCTCTTAACCTTTATGAAAATTTGAAACTTGACTGTTTCTTCTTTTAAGGAATAAAAGGGTCCTCTTTTTCTGATAGCTGCGCTAGGGAGAGAAAATTGTTTTGAGCTTCTATGAAGGATCTTGCAGATGTGTCTTTGAGGGCAACCACCCTTTCCGGAAAAACTTAATTGTGGCTTCTATATTCCAGTCCCCTTTCCTGTCTTAGTGGTGATCATTTGTTGTTATTTTGATAAGCTCCTAGTTACCATTTCTTACTTCTGATACTTATGGGCATGGACCTGCTCACTGTGGAAACTGAATGAGGTGGCAAGTGAGTTTGAGCTGTTCTCATGATTGTGAGTGCGCAACTTTGCTGCACTTATTTGGATTTGGCCATGGCCCTTTGATTAAGAAGGGCGCCCTTTTTCAATACACTCCTCTGCTCAAAACATATTATATAATATCTTTGTCCATTGAATAATGAAAACCCATTTTGGCCTTGAACTTTCTAAAACACTGACAGTCTATCAACACACCTCCTTTGCCTATGATGAACAATAGTTCCAATGGTGATATCTCTTGGTAATAAAAAATCAAATTGCCTTTGCCAGCTGATTTTCTTTTCATGCTTTTCAAAGTTTTCAAAACTCAGATCATAACTTGTGGATAAAGATGTCCTTTGAAACTTTGACTGTTTCTTACTTAGAGGAGGAAATGTCTCTTTTTGGAGCAGTGGCATTTAGACTTTGCCTTTGATGATTTCTAGAACCTGAAACATTGTGCCAAAGCTCTTTTTGTACTTGATGAGCTTGTATACCTGTTTGCAACAGACAAACTAGATCAAATACATTTTTTGCTCTGGGTATTATGCTATAATCTTGTCTGCAATGTAAATCTAATTAGGTGACAGGTGTTGCTTGACTGTAGATGCAACTGTTAGGTGTCTGTGAATTTTCTTCTTTGACTGTGGGTAGAAGACAAAACAGAAGATGATACATCAGAGTTAGAAAGTGAAAAAAGGAGAGCTTCCCTTTTGTTTCCTGTGAAGGAGGTCTTCACTGTCTCATTGCACTGCTCTTTGTTGAGGGGAAACTGAAATGTCACCATTTGCCTTGGTCAACTTATGATAAGTCATTTGAAATAAAATCTCTGTGAGTAGGGAGATTAGCACTCTTTGAAAAACAAACATCCTTTCTTCTGCTCACAGATACCGAGGCTCCTTCTGGCCACTTTCTTCTGATGGAGTTCTGAAAACACCAACTGCTGTATCTGAAGAGAAAATGCCTGTCTTTGTAGTGGGGTGTAACTTGCATGTACTACTTTCCTGCCTCTTTTTATGTTTATCCAGAAACCATGGACTGTACTTCACATTTCAACAGGAACAAAATAACACACAGGGGTCTTTTCACTGAAGTATTTTCCTGTTTAAGAATAATTGAAGCTATGCATCTTAACAACCCTGCAGAGATGTTTGTTATGATAGCTTTGATTAAGGAGTCCCTTTTTTGATGAGCCCTGATGATGACTGAAACCTCAACTGATTCTCTTTACAAAACCACACACTCTGTCTTCTCTTGTCTTGCACATTTCAGATCTTAGCCCTGTTATAATCATCATTTACACTCAGAAACCTAGAGTCACTGTTTTACTGTCTAGTAAAAAGCAAGCCTGTGCTTTTGCAATCCTTAAAGTCAGTATTTTCCAGCGCCCTCTGCTTGTAGATGAAGGAGGCGCCTTAACCCTCTGCTTATAGATGAAGGAGGTTTTTTGGCCATGACAAATAACAAGTTTGTTTGACAGTGTTGTCTTTCTTTTACTGTGCTTATCAGGCTGGATGAAGTTGTAAGAATTTGATGAGTAACTCCTTACCCTGCAGATGTATCTCAGGCTCATGTTTACATTGAGAAGCAGTTTTTCTTCTAAATGTAGATTCAAGAACCTTCTCCTGAGATGATGACATGTTTCCTGTCCTTGTAAAAACTATAAAACACTGTAAAACACCTAATAATCAGCTTGAGACTGTGGTCTATGCAATGCTGAGACTTAGGGGTGTGTAAGTGGCGCGACTTAGGGCTGTGATCAATTTCATTTGCAGAGTGGGAGGTCTTTCATGATTGGTCTGTAATAGATGGAGGTTTTTGGCTTTTTTATGTTTGCCAAAGGTAAAATGCCTTAAAGCACCACTTCTTAACTTAGGGGAGGTTTTTGAAACAGACTTGGGTTTGCCTTTTAGAGCTGATGGGCAGACCAGTAGGGATGAAGCTAGATAGGATAGTTATAATGAGTTTTAAATTTGACATGGGCGGACTGAAAGGTAGGAGGGCGAAAAAAAATTTTATGAGGGTTTTCTAGATGACAAATTGACATATGGAAATCAGCTTCTAGAAAACTCAGCTATGGATCTAGTCATCACTAACAAGTGAAAAATATTGATGACTAACAACCTAGAATGGAACATATCCTACAAAAGGTAGTGGGATCTATAAGAATCTCCCTGCTTGATGGTTTTTCTGGATACAATTAGGTCTTAGTACTCCCAGAGGATCAACTCAAAATAGCATTTACCACTCCATGGGGCACCTTTATGTATGTGAAAATTCCCTTTGGACTGATGAACGCTGGATCCACCTTCCAGAGAGTGATGGATATAGATTTCTCAGATGAGATAGGACACTTCATAGTTATCTACTTGGATGACTTGACTGTTTTTTCTAAAACCGAAGAATAACACCTGAAACATCTGAGGAAAGTTTTTGAAAAATGTAGAAGGTATGGTCTGTCACTAAATCCTAAGAAAACTGTTTTTGGGCTGCAAGAAGGTAAACTTCTTGGCCATATTATATCTGAGAAAGGGATTAGGATAGACCCACAAAGAGTTGAGGGGATACTTTAGATCACACATCCAAGAAACATCAAGGAATTACAGTCCTTCATCGGGAAAATCAATTTCCTTAGGAGATTCATTCCCAACCTAGCTGAGCACCTTAGGAAAATGACCAACATGCTAAAGAAAGGTGCCGGAATTAAGTGGACTGTTGAAGCCAAGAAATCTTTTGAGTCGGTAAAACTGGCGCTCACTCAAGCCCCTATCCTGATCAGTTCGGATTTCTCAAAAGATTTTCTAATCTTTTCATTTGCCTCTGAACACACAATAGCTGTTGTCTTACTGCAAAAAAACACAGAGGGAATGGAACAGCCAATTGCCTTCTTCATCAAAGCGCTAAGAGATGCACCCTTTAAGTACAACATTATGGAAAAGCAGGCCTATGCCCTGGTAAAGGCCTTAAAAGACTTTAGGGTGTACATTCTGCATTCTCACACCATTGCTTATGTGCCAAATATAGTGGTCAAAGATATCTTGTCCCAAGACCCTGATGGGAAAAGAGGCAAATGGATTGCTACTATCTTAGAATATGACCTTGAGATAAAGCCCACCAAACTGATCAAAGGTCAAGGCCTAGCCCAATTAATGGTTGAATCTAATCTGCAGGCCCTTGACATTGACATGGTAAATGCCTTGGATGAGTAGGAAGGATTGCCCCACCCAACTATTGAGGAGAGGTTTCAGAACTCTCCTTGGTATTTCAATATCCTTTATGTGCTCACCAATCTCAATGCCCCTCCAAAACTGTCCAAAAATAAGGCCAGATTCATAAAACTCAAAGCTATAAACTACTGCGTTTTGAATGAAAACCTATACTGGAAAAATCCAAATGGCCTATTGCTGAAATGCTTGCCTGAACCTGAAGCTGAAAGAATTAAACAAGAGTTCCATGCTGGGGAGTGTGGAGGCCACCTGAGTTGGAAAGCCACTGCAAATAAGATACTCAGGGCTGGCTATTATTGGCCCACACTCTTCAATGATGTCCATAAAATGGTAACTGCCTGTCATAAATGCCAAATCTTTGAAGGCAGAAGAAAGCTCCTCCCCCTCCCTTTACAACCCATCACTGTAGAAGGTCCCTTCATGCAATGGGGCCTAGAATTTATTGGAGAAATACACCTTGCTTCCTCTGGAAAACACAAATGGATCCTAACAGCCACAAACTACTTCACCAAATGGATAGAGGCTATACCCACTAGGAATGCCACTGATTCTGTCATCATTAGGTTCCTAGAAGACTTCATCCTGTCTCGGTTTAGCTGTGCAAGGAAAATAATCACTAACAATGCTGCTGCTTTTGGATCCAAAAGAATGGTTGATTTCTATCACAGGTATGGAATAGCACTTGGTCATTCAACTGCCTATTACCCACAAGGTAATGGACTAGCTGAATCTTCAAACAAAAGCCTAGTGAACATCATCAAGAAGATGTTAGAAGAGAGCAAGAAGTCATGGCATAAGAAGTTGGTGCACGCCTTGTGGGCTGACAGGCTTACAACGAATAAGTCCATTGGCATGTCACCATTTCAGCTTGTCTATGGAACAGAAGCAGTCTTCCCTATCATCCTTGGAGTTCCAGTAATCAAACTTTTCCAAGAGATTCAGATAGAGGAAGACAGTATGGTGAGAAGAATTAATGAAACAATCCATCTTCAGCAAACGAGGGAGCAGGTTTATAGCAGATTTTTCAGAGTTCAGGAAAACATAAAGAGGCAGTTTGAAAAAAGAGCCAAAACTTCAGATTTCAAAGTTGGGGACAAGGTTCTGAAATGGGATTCAAGGAGAGAGGACAAAGGTAAACATGGCAAGTTTGATAGTTTGTGGCAAGGTCCATATATTGTCCAAGCCACTGTGGGTCCTAATGCATTTTTCTTACAAGAACTTGATGGTACAGAGCTGTTTGGGGGTCCTGTCAATGGCAGGATGCTCAAACACTACTTCAGCTGATTTCCGGTTTTCAGTTTCCATTTCCATTGTACATACCATTGCAGATTTACTTTCAAGAAAACAGAGAGAAAGGAGAGGTTCAAACATGCTCAAAACATGAACCTCTGAGGCATAAAATATTGGCTCTGATCAGCCCATGCATTTTCCCGAGTAAGGGCCTACTCTAGACCAATTGGACAAGTAAGACATGTACGATGAACTTGGTCTGGAGTTTGCTCTTGCTCAAAAAAATTCTCAAGATGGGGCTCACGAAGATATCCCACCTCAATATCAGTCCATACAGGAAGTAAAGAAGCTGGTCCTAACACGCTCAAAACCTGGACCAGCAAAGGGTAAAGAAGAATCATCTCTAACATGCCTAAAACCAGAGCTGAGAGGCAAAATAAGTGACTCTAACAAGCTCAAAAATTGAGTCACAAAAAGAAGAAGGATGCTGCAAGTTTCATATTTTAAGTCTTCACATTTTTGTTTTCTACAATTTTTCATCCATGCGCAACTGTTTTTATGCCCTGGATCCATAGCAAGTCAGACAATCTAATCCTGGCTTGGCTGTTTTTCAATTGCTATCTTAGAATATAGTGAAGAAACCTGTTGGACAGTTTAATCCCAGCAGGTAGTAGATTAGGTAGAGAATCATACGAGGCCAACAGTCTAATCTGGTCTCATGGAGCAATAAGGGTAGAAATAGAATAGGTTTGTTTTCTATTTCAAAAATAAATGATGTAAAGGGTCTGCTAGCTCAAATGCACCCTAAAAGAAGAAAAATGCTAGGATTGTAGTATGGGTAGGTAGATTGGTTGGGAAAAGTATTTCTGCTAATTAATATATTTGACATATTGTGGCAGCTGAGAATCAAAGAAGAAATATGGCTTATAGCAGCAGGCATCTGGCCTACTCCAAATATTATTTCTGGTTTCTTGACTCCTTCAAGAAGAAGCCATCCCCATGTGGAGCCATTGTTAGCCCCCTATGTAATTCTTGATAAGCAAGCTGGGTGCTAGTCTACTTTGGAGCCTTCAAGGAATGCCTTTTCCTGAAAACCCATCCTCCTTGAAGTCTCTTAATGTTACGCCTAAAACAGTTTCCCCCTGCTAACCCATTTCTCAAAGGGCCTATTTTCCCCCTTGTACCCCTGCAAATTATCTTATTTTAACCGATGTGTTCCCCTCGCCGAATTCCCCTCTAATTCCCTGAAACCTCCCAAAACCCCCTTCAAATTCTACCCATGTCCCTGGTCTAGTCTGATTCGCTATTTATCTTCCTATCGGTACCCTTATAAGGTTTCAAAATGCATTGAAAAGGCTTAAAAACCCACTCTGAACCTCATATCAGGCCTAGCCCCTCCTCTGATAGCCCCGCACTGCTCACCGTCCATAGGACCCAGCGCCAGAGAAAAGGGCGCTTATTCCCCATTTCCTATCAGGCACATCTTCATCCGTTGTTCGCGGTTGATCGGATGGTGAGTGTTAAAACCCGATGCCCCCTGTTTCTCCGTTCACGTTCCTTATCGCGCGATCACTGTCCATTTCCCGTCAGATCAACGGTCCACAGTCCTCCCACCGGTGGTCCCCGCCCGTGCACTGTTCCAAACCTGTCGGTTTCCTTCGCACCGCTTATGCACGGTAGGCGGTTTCTCTCCAACGCCCAGTGATTCCATTCACCGTATGACGTGTGTCCTTGTGTACGATTTCCAAACTACCATCCCCGCCCGTTAACTCCATCCATCGGCGTTATTGTCCGGACACAGATGCCCAGCGAAATTGCTGTAGGCCGTCTGACCTGGAGCAGGCCATCTGACGGCTATCGCTCGTCCAAGATGCATGAATTTTAATGTAATTGCACATGCGATAGCTCATGCTGTGGCCCGCCGTCCGTCGTCCTCCGCCGTTGATCCTGCCATGATCGACGGTCCCGATTTGTTCGCCCACCGCTGACTTTTCCACCATCGCTCGGCTTCGCCACGTCATCTCCACGTGCACCCTCCATACAGTCTCCCATTCCATTGCATATATTGGTTCTTTTCAACGTTTTTTAACATTTTCCACGTATATTTTCTCTACGGACCGCCACCATCCACCAGAGCACGTTCCTCCATTCTTTCTGTGATTTCCTCCTTCGTATCGTCATCTACACGACCTTTTTCCACCTCCACATCATCTGGCACCCCATTCACGATTTCCTTAACTTTTTTGTGTGTTTTGCATGGTTATTAAGATTCATTTTCCGCCATGATGCACATCTCTACTACAAGGACAGAGAAATCAAAGAAGATCATTTACAGGGGCAGAATTGATGAAAAATGACCCAGGAAGGTGAATATAGGACGTTCATTAAAAAGAACAGGGTTTAAACTCTGTGGAGAACCTACCGACGCCATTAAAGCTCGAAATGCATGGACAGAGGCAGAGGTGAAGCAGCAGAATGTTTCAGTACAAAACAGAGAGATTAAGGCACGCCAGTGAGCAACCTAGGCCTTAAATCAGTGGTTTAAGAGGCAAAGCACCAGTTTGAAGACCCCGAGGATCGATCAAAAGGTCCTGAGCACAAGTAAAAGGTAATATCATGGTTTATTCATCAACAGAATGTTTTTCTTCATCAAGTATAGGGCGCCCATACCGCTGTTATTATGCACAATGTCTCTGAAGGAATTTCCACCCTGACGACAGTTCAAAACCACCAGAGCATTTATGTGGCAGATTTCTCAATAGTTTATTTTATTTTTGGTCAAATCACCAAGAGTACCACATTCGAAACACGTTAGAGTCATATCCAAAACAAGATCACTCTTTCATTAAGGAGTGACAGAGGTTAAATCCTCAGCGTTCAAATAGAATGGGCTTCGGCCCTCTTTCTTTTCAAGAGTTTAATACAGCATTTATTTTTTCATCTACCCCTTGTGCTCCTCTTCAGCTATAAATCTCAGAAAGAAACATTGTAAAGGTTTTTGATGAGATATCAGAGAAATGCAAGCATTTTCCTCTTGAGACAAGTCCTCTGCGTAATATTGTAAGATAGGATGAGATTTGATGTATTCAGACTGAATGTTCAAGCTGTGGGCAATGATGTACCTGATTGGTGTTGTTTTTAATATGACAAGCATATTTCTTTGGATCCTGATCTAAAGCAACTGGTGATGTTTTCCTATCTCTGTGTTTGATTTCATTTCATTCCATTTCTACCGCCCATCGGTTTGGTATAAGATTTGTCTCTTTTGATAAAATTTTATGTTTGGTTTGTTTCTCCCAGCCTTTGAGAAATTAAGGTTATACGTGTATCTGAATATTTATTTCAATTGATTTAACCAGTGTAGTGGATGTCATTTCCTGCTCTCTAACGTATTAATTGAAGAAATATGTGTTTAGATGTTCTTGCTAGGATTTAGTTGGATGAGTTGAGAACACTGGGAGGTCTAGAACCCTGTCTCTGCCTCACTAGGATCTTTCCATCTCAATTAAGCCTTTCTAAGATCCCTTGTATTGCCTCTGATTTTGTCCAAGTAGGTCTGGAGTTAAATGACCTCTGACCCGATCTATAGACAGAATTGGATGGTTCTTATCCTTTCATTTTCAGTCCTTAATATCCCATTCCAAATATCATATTTAAGATCCAAATGCTCTGGATGACTAGCCCAATTGAAATCTTGCACATTGAACACAAGAAAATCCTCTCTTGACTCCATTGCCCAATGGCCTTGATATTCTCTGAGTTATCTACCTTTGCCTAATTTCCTCTTTGCTCATCCTTGTCTTATATTGGACCCTTCTTTCCTGATTCCCAACAACCAAACACAAACAAACAAAAAAACCTTGTGCATATAACTAGCCTAAAATCATAACTTAGAGCCTCAAAGACATACACTTTGACTCATATAGAGAGATCCCTCTCTGGACCTAGGAGGGCTAGATCCTAAGGTCTGAAAGTGGTTTTATGTTGTCTCATCTTTTGGTCTTGCCAACTTGGCCAAAACATGGGAACCCCAACAAAATCAACCTATCAGCCCATGGAAAAGAAAACCAGAGTGCGGCAGAGACCCGATTCAGAGGGGGTTAGGCTTAGGCGCAGTGCATACGGTATCAGTTGGGTCTACCTGACCCAGCTGATACTCGATACTGTTAGCTGACTACCAAGAAGCCCAAGACTCGAACGCTCATGTGGGATGGTGGTTCTTAGTGGCCAAAACTAGGGCATCCTTTACCCTATAGGTGACGGTGCAGGCAAGTGCCAGACCCTCTACCCTTACCTTGTTTGATTCTCTTCGACTGACTGGGGGCGTCGCCAGCTCTTATGGGACGTTGTGCCAACACTCGCAAGAAATCCTCTCAAGGCCCAGTTACTTTTGAGTGTGTGAGGATGTAATAGGTCTTCTAGGATTTTGAGTATCACATACAAACAAAAAAAACCTTTTTTTCTTGATTGATCACATAGATTAAGTTAAAGGGAAAATTCATTTCATTTTCCATTTGTTTTACGTATGTGGCCATAAATTTTTCGTGATCACAGACTCGATCCCCTCAAAATTTTTCCAAAACCTAACCTGGTCAACATTCAAATGGTTCCAATGGAACCTCGTAGGTCCAGACGTCTTTTGGACCTCCCTCCATTACCGGGAGGGGTTCCAAGCCTTTTGTCATTTAGGCGTCAAATATGGAACATTTCCACAGTGGTTGGTTCCTCCTTTCTTGGAGCAACCTTAGTTGGGAACCCTAGTTGGTCTCCCAACACCACACCGCACACCACTCCCCCCTTATCCCCTAGGGGGCAGAGGAGCGCATCCCATACGGGAAGCCAGGTGAATTCACAACCGGGTACATCACATACTAACCCTTGTTCTAAACAGAACTTTGTCTCTTCACACGTTTCCATGGCATCAACCTCCCAGTCACCCTTCTTAGCAGCGTTGAATCTACCAGATGCAGTTTTGTATTGGAAGAATTCTGTTGGCATATTACTTAAATTTTTTCTTGAGGATGATGCAAATAAAATCATGCATGAGCTGCATGAGGGAGAATGTGGAGGTCATCTCTACTAGAAAACCATAGCTAACAAAATCCTTAGAGCTGGCTACTATTGGCCCACCCTCTTCCCTGACACCCATAAACTGGTTATGACTTTCCATAAGTGCCAAATTTTTGATGGCAAGAGAAAACTTCTACATTTTCCTTTGCATCCCATTAGTGTTGAAGCTCCTTTTCAACAATGGGGTTTGGAATTCATTGGAGAGATCCACCCTAGCTCATCTGCCCAACACAAGTGGATCCTCACTACTACTGATTATTTTACCAAGTGAATAGAAGCCATCCCTTCTAGGAATTCTACTGACTCAGTCATTATCAAATTCCTTGAGACCAACATCTTGTCCCAATTTGGTTATCCTAGAAAGATCATTACAGATAATGTTGTTGCCTTTAAATCCAAAAGAATGATTGAATTTTTCTATAAATATCATATCACACTGGGGCATTCCACAACTTATTACCCTCAAGGTAATGGGCTAGCTGAGTCCTCCAACAAAAGGCCAGTGAACATTATCAAGAAGCTGCTGGAACAAAACCAAAAAGCATGGCATGGAAAACTAGTGCATGCACTATGGGATGATAGACTAAACACCAAGAAATCAATCAGTATGTCTCCCTATCAACTAGTGTATGGCATGGATGTAGTCTTCCCAACATCCTTGGGAGTTCCAGTCATGAAGCTCCTCCAAGAAGTGCAATCAGAAGAAAATGACATGCGAAGGAGGCTGAACCAAATCATTCATTTGCAGCAGTCAAGGGAGGAAGTTTACAAAAGGACGCAATTAGTGCAAGAAAACATAAAGAAGATCTTTGACAGAAGAACTAAAGCCAATTTTTTCCACATTGGAGACACAGTGTTGAAATGGGATTCTAGGAGGGAGGACAAAGGTAAACATGGAAAATTTGAGAATTTTTTGAAGGGTCCTTATATCATTGATTCAGTTAGAGGTAATAATGCTTTCTTTTTACAAGTGCTAAATGGAGAAGAGTTATATGGAGGTCCTGTCAATGGTAGGATGCTTAAGCACTATTTTTTTCAAGAGTCCTAGTTTGAATATTTCACTGATTGTACATAAAATTGCATGATGAGAGATCATAAAAACTAAAAACTAAAAAAAAAAGAAAAAGGGAAAAAGAGGGCAGATTTAAAGAAGAGGTACAGCCCCATGCCCAAAAAAGAGTATTGTTGAAAGTGTACAAGCCTAAATGCCACTACTTGTTGAGAAAAAGTGTCTTGTTCAGTCATCTAGCCTAATCATGGATGAACATGTTTTAAATTTATGTTGATAGGTTAGTGAAAGAAGGCTTGTCAAATCATTTAAGCTTGACTTGTCAATAGGAATAGATTAGGACGAAAATATGCTGGTTCTCAATGCTCAAATATGAACCAAAGAAAAAGATAGGGATGACTAACAAATGATGAAACACAACCCTCATACTTTCTAGTTTTGATTGTACAAAAGTAATATCTGTGTGCAGCTTGTCCAAATGCCACAACCCATGGTAAATCAGATAGCTTAATCCTGGTTTAAATCATGTTTTAATTTTCATGTCAGTAGATTAGAGACTGAAGCCTGTCAAACAACCTAATCTTGACAGATGAATAGTCTAGGTAGAGAATAATAGAGTTCACTAGCATAATCTGAACTCTTGGAAGTAATAAGGGTACAAGTAGATAGTTGGTTTTTCTTTCAAAAGAAAAAGAATGTCAAGGGTTTTCCAATCCAAGTGCACCCACAAGAAGAAAAAGTGATAGGCAAAGGTTTACTGGGTAGGTAGAGATGAGGTTGAAGTAGTCATGTTTTTCAGATTCTTGAGATCATAACTTCAAAAGAAACATCAGCAAAATGAAAGAAGAAAAATATGCCCAATGGATAAGGCACTAGTCTTCATAAACTTAGAGATTTGATATCTGAAGTTCTAGACACCTCCTGAAAAGGAGCTGCCCTCCCCAAATGGAGCCATTTTTAGTCATCGGTAATTTCTTCCATTTTATAGATGACTAAGGATTTATCCCAGATTTCTAAAAAAAACATTCATGAATATTGTGAGTTTTAGAAATCTCACTGCCTTCATTATCCTTGAAACAAATTTTTCACTATTTTTCATCTCTGCCCTTTCAAGAGTTTACCTTGCTGCTCTTAAAGAAATTAAATTTGGGTTTTTTACCTCATTTTTACCTTTTCCTTACCCCAACTCTCTTTCACTCATTCCCCTCCAAAAAACCATTTTCCCCCTTTCAAAACCCTCCATTCACCATTTTCCGTCATATACACAAAAACAATGTAAAATCTTCTTGTTTACCTTGTTTTGAATCAGAATAATAAGCGATCGGAAACCACTTTTTATATATATTAGACCTTGTTTTTATATATAAACCCGACTGTTGTTTTTATTTTATAAAACCCAACCCTTTTTGAAAATTAAACCATCCTCTGCTCTAAGCCTATACTCCCTCACTCCCATGTAACCCTGCCATATGTTAAAGTGCTTCTACTCTTGTTTTGTCCACAAGTCTGTTTAATAAACCTCGCATACATTTTAGACCTCCACACTACATGACAAAACTCGCCACATCACTTGGCGCATGGACCCCACTGCTCCACTTGCTCTCCTCTTCAGGTGCTTGTGACCACCATCAATCTCACTCCTTGAGATCCGACGTCCCAAATTGCGTATCGCAAATTAAAAAGCATCAGGGATAACATTATTTAACCCTTGCGATATGGGTAGCTTCACCCTGCCACACGTCATCCTCTGAACCATATCACACGCCCTCCTCGAAAACTGTTACCACCTCCTCTGTCACAAGAAAACCACCTCCCGGTTTTCTAAAACCACCTTCCCTCCGCGCCAATATTCAAATTTCCTCGCCTTCGTTCAAAATTCCTGTTGATTCTACCTATGGAACCATAACCCATTCACCAATTTCGCCTCTGTAAACACCCTTTGACAGTCTGAAACCCCTGAAAAGGCAGTAAACCCTCCCCACATGGTTTTTAAGCTAATTATTTGTTTTGATGTGTAGGTTTAATGGTGGAGATGCATGAAATACACTCCGAAGGTCCAAAAAAATTGAATAAATGCTCTGGGTGACGATCCAGAGGATTTGTTCCATTAAGAGAAACCAGAGGCCCTATTTCAAAGCTTAAATCATCTATAAAACATGGTTATTGATGGTAATTTAACCCTCTATCCACGAAGAATGCATCCTTGCATAGAAGACGTACACAAATAGAGAGCACAGTGAGAGGAAAGATAGTCAAAGGACTGTAACAAAGCAAAATACCAGGTTAAGAGAGGTTAATCACTGATTAAAATATAAAACCAAAGGATTAGCCAAAAAAGAAGAGTTTAAAGAAAGTAAAGGTAGACAGATAAAGGAAGAATAAAGAGAAAAGACAGTTAAACAGAGAGTTAAGGGGAAAATCCAAATTTTTAAGGCCTAAAAAGAGTTTAATGATAAATAAAGGTAGATTAAACACAGGAGCACATTCGAAAGATCAAATCCACAGAGACAGTTACTTTTTTAAAAGATTTTCTGCCACCTACAACATGCTTTTGTCCATAAAGCATCAAACAGTTATTACACCCAGTCAGAGATATTTTTTCATCTACTGGAAGTTATTGAAAATTTATTGCAAAAAGCCTTAAAGTCAAAATTTCCAGAAATTAGCTCAAACATTGAAATTAAGAGTTACTATTACATATAAACAGTCAGTCTTATCTTGCCTTGGGCCTTGCATGGTCACAAAGGTCAAGAGTTCATTTACTCTATAATAACTATAGTAAGAAGCCCTAGAATATGATCACCTCCTCATTCTGCAGTTAATACTGCTTGTATGATCCATTCCAGATGTTGGAATTTGACGACTCTTTGGAGTAATACATAGTTTGTTTTTGGAGATTGGAGAAGAAATTCGTGTTGTGGAGTTTGTGAACGACTTGTCTTGATTGATGATGGAGAAGGCTGCTTGTAGGATCCCTGAGCTTGGTTAATGGTGATGTGCTTCTATTCAGTTATTGTTTTCTTATGTATCATTATGTTTCATCCTTCTAAATTGCAGTAGGACAAAGGTTTTAGACTAAGAAATGTTTTTCAAAGGCACCTTATCTTTGTTTGTTATTCACTGCCTCTATTTTTTCCTCTTCTAGGACATTTTAGAGAATTATTGATTGCTCTCTAGACCCCCTAAGCTTGTTGATCTCATGAATGGTTCAATACAATAGGTATCAAATATGTTTTTTGGTTATCCCTGCTTCTGTGATGTCACTAAAACAATGTTCTTTAGGTCTCTCTCTAAAGTACCACTAATTAGGTTTGCCAAAGAGGCTATGTTTCGATCATACCTTTTTTCCATGCTTGAATAGTTGTTTTGGAGATCTTTATGGCTATGATCAATGATGTTTAGGTGTTTCCTCTTATTTGATTAAATTTATCTGTTTATCTTAAATTTTTTCTAACCTTGAAGGTGAAATCACTAGAAGTTAAATGATTTTCTTACCTTCTATATTTCATTGGATTGTTTTTCTGAAATGCTTATTTGCTTGAGTTGAATCAAAGAGTTATTGGTGTGCCCTGTATATTGATTACTTATTTATGCTAAATAGTGTTGAAGTCCCTCCTTGTTTTAAGTACATAAAAAAGGATTCTTAATTTCCCTTTTCCCTACTTTTTTCACAAACTTGATGTTCATTTCATTTCACAAAAACCTTGAAAATCCATCTGACCATGCTAGATTTTCCCTGTGATCCACCCTGATTTATTGTTGAAACTTTCCATGAATTTTATTGACTCCATAGCTCAATGACTTGAATATTTCCTCACTCTATCTATTCTACTTTATCATCTTACCCCAACCAAAACAAACAAAAAAACCCTACACTTAACAACTACCCTAAAATCAAACCCTAAAAGCAAACAAGTTCACATCCTTTTCACAAAATAGAGAGAGACCTCTCTGAGTCTAGGAAGGCTAGGTCCTAGGACTCCAAAGACTGGCCTAATGTTATCCTGTGCATTTGATATCACCAATTTGACAAATCACGGGAACCTAACAGTCTCAACCACTGACCCAGATGCTCTCTAATCAATCTATCCCATAATGGCTCCTCCCAAGTGTGAAAGTTATCCTTTGGTAGATAAACCAAATAGCTCTCATCAAGAATAAGTGGGAGATATATGGAGAAAAATATATGTTGTCCATTTGCCTCCTCAAGGCATGAGAGATGATGAATGTTGAGTGCCTCAACCCCAATGAGAAACTCCAACCCCCATGCTATCATCCAAACAAAGTGAGCCATCCTTGGTATCTCATAGAAAAACTCACTAATCCCTTGCTTCTACAATGTATAGGGCCTGCATGGCTAAAGATGTGAGATCAAATTGTTCAAATCACATTGTCTCTTTCTCCATTTATGATAGATATTGATTTACTGATCTTGGGCTGCAATAATGTGGTCCTCAGTAAACCAAAAGGAATCCAAACTCTCATGGTGCCAATCTCTAGTTATAGGAATCTCTCTTGCCCAATCCATCCCACATATAGTGAATAGAATGTCATCACCATATGGGATCCAAAAGAAATATAGACTAAGTGTCACATGACATACTAGATGGTGACAATAGTCTCTCAAGCGAGACCAACATTGTTTTGCTCCTGGCTGTCTCAAAACATGATATGACAAGTGGCCACCCAACCACTTGCTTGCTACGTTAAGCTTCTCAAAATATTGAAAATAGTAAAGGACATTAGGTGTTGGCTGAATATGAACCAAGAAAAAAATTTGTTTCCCATAGTCCTCTAGAAAGTGTCTATTCCCATCACTTAATGTAGTCCGAATAGGACCATGAAATCCCAAGAAAGGCTTTCTCTCTTGTGGAGAAATGTGTTGCAAATGTATGGCAAAGGAATGTACATACATTTTTAGTTGATCAATAAACATCAAGACAAAATCCTTACCATATATGGTTGGAAAGTTGGTGAAGAGGTCCATAGATGAGTCTTCCCATCTCTCCATCAAAAGGGTAAGTGCCTATAACAACCTTGCAAGGTGGTTGTTCTTCTCCTTCTCCATCAAACAAGCTACATACATCCTGATATGTTGGTGCACATCTTCTTTGAGATCCTCCCAATAAAATCCCTCCATGATGGTGTGATAAGTCTCAATTAAATCTACATGCCTAGAAAAGAGTGCCTCATATTCTACATGTAGAATCTCCTCCTTGAGCTTAGAGTCTCTAGTCAAGTAGATCTAATCTTGGAAATAAATGACTCCATCAACCACTCTATATCTCCCATTTGTCACTTTCTCATCAAGAACCTTACATGTGAAGAGGTTCTTAGAATATTCCACCAATAACTAGGACTCCCAATATGGATCCATACTCCTCAATAATGACAGCGCTGCTAAATTCTGTAATGGAGTACTTGATACCTCATAACTCCCCTCTTTGACATGTTCAATTCCAAAGCCACATGCCGGAGTACTACTATCCCACTTTTGTTGCCTCCTTTGCAGCTGAACTTTCCCAAGGCAAGACTGAAGTATATGGAGGTCAACCTCCTTTTGGAAGGTATTTTCCATCCAAAGATTCCATAGTTTGGCCAATGCATGCAAGGGTGTCAATAACCTCTTGTCATACTAAAAAATCTCCCTCATGTGTGGAAGCATAATTTAATCCTCCAAGGCTATTGAGTAGCCCTTTGACACCACACTTGTTCCATCCCACACTCCTGAATCACCAAATTCTGGCACAAGTAGCTGAGTAAGAGATGGCAATGCAAATATCAGATTATTTCTCATCCCTCCCTTGAACCAATCAGATTTCCTCTGTGTTGTGCTAGATTCTCCCAAGGCTCCTTCCTCATCCATATCCATGGATGATGCATCATGTTGAGAGAACCCTTTGATCATCTTCCAGTCAAGGGGTATCCTTGCTGGAATGCCTCCATTTAATGAGACATCCAGGCCTAAAGTAGGCTTCATATGTGAGTGTACTTGTATTTCCCTACTATCACTACGGAAATCAACCTCCTTCTTTTGGCATAAATCTCCTGAAATGGATGGGTGTGTATGTTCCCAATCACTTGATGTTGGCCATCCTTCTCACATTCTCCTCCCATCTGCAAGATCTCACAATCTAAGGTATTCTTTTCCAATGTAATCAACCCATGCACACCCAATTTCATATTGGTTTCAAGAGTCTTAATCACAAAGAAGTGATCTATCATGGTGTATGTCCGCAAAACTATGGTCAATGTCAAAACACACTTCCTCCATTGTTTAGTCTCACTGCCTATAAATACAGACACATGCTGCTCCTGATATTCATATGTGAGATCCTTTGGAACTTCTTGCAAAGATACAAGAGCTCCTCTAGTTGAAGCAACTGCTTCATATCCATCTCAAAATGGTGGTGGATCTCGTCCTATTTTTACAGCACTGATATCTCCCTCCAATTCTTCCTTTCCTTCCTCCCTCCTCACCATTGGAGAATACCTCATCATTAAGAGATCCTTTGTCTTCATTCACTCTTGAAGGAGGAATCTTCATGTCTTCCTCTTGAGAAGAAATTTCTTGTTGAAGTGGGGCTTTTTCCCTTGGCAAAGAATTTTGAAAATATTTTACCCCCTCAATATGGAGTGAAGTTTGTTTAGTGGATCCTACCAACTCATGCAAAGGTTATGATTTCTTGGGTTTGGTTAGCTCACCCAAAGAAGTTTCAGAATGTTTTTGATCAAATATCTTCACTAACCTCCTAGTGAACTCTTCATAAGTAGATACGTTTGCATGACTCAATGAAGAAGAGCCATAAAACCACCAAGATTAAGCCTTACCTTCAAGGTATAGCGCTGCTACCTTAATGACCTCCTTTTATGAAACTCGATGCGGCTATAAATGCGTGTCCAAATTCCTTACCCAAGCCTTAACTGTGCACTTGGGTGACCCATCAAAAGTAGGCAGAAAGAATCTACCCAAAGTCACGCTTCATGCACCCTTTTCTTCTATTGTGGTTACTGGGTCTTTGGTTTTCTTTGATTTGGAAGAACCCTTGGAATTTTAGATGCTCCTTGAATCTCTTAGACTGAGATTCATATTCTTGGAGATAGTCACCAAGAGTCTCCTCCTTTCGTGTTTCTCCTTCTTCTTCTTCTCTTGCTAAGAATGTAGGCATGGTACAATGTTGTTGATCTTGTGAGGCTGAATTCTCACACCCATAATGTGAAATATTGGAGCTTCCTTCATGTGAAAACCCTCTTGGAGAATTTCTATATCTCTCTGTCCTCATCTCTTTGATGTCTCCATTAATACCTTGCATAGTTTGGAGAAGAATCTTTGAAAAACACTTTCCCTTCATTTCTCCTGATAATGGAGTCTTGCTTCTATTTCTTCTATAAATATTCTCCTTTCTGTGAGAATCTTCTCCTTATTTTGATGACATAGATGTAATTTCTCACATGCTGAGCCAATATTATGCTCTGATACCACTATAATATCCCAAAATTGGGAGAGAAGAAATACAAGACATAAAACTGGAAATATGCATAAATATCAATGGGTCAAAACATGATACAACCATAGATCCATTCCATTATTATTATTAGTAGAAAACGAGTACAATATCTTGAGGAAAAGATCACTCAGGATTGGGAAAACAAGCCTCCCATGAAATAATACATCAAAATGTAAATTACTTCTAATACATAAAATGATGGAATGTTATAACTGCACTTTCTATGAGAGTAGCAGTAGCTGGAAAATAGAAATATATATATCCATTGATAAAATGCTCCAAATATGTTGGGAATAGAGATCTAAGCTCCAAAACAGATTTCCAGGACAACCCAGAAAAGGTTTCTAGAAATACCCCAAAATACAATAATAGCAAATATGGCCCTAGGGCTAAATAACCACTGCAACTAAAATATTGATAGGAGGTGGTTGATATGGTATATGATATGGTTGATCCTCCTCCATTAGATCTCCTAAATTAAGGGTTGATCCCCTCACAGGAAATGCAAACACTCCAAATAGGGCACTAAAACCACTACTACAACTTCTCTCTAAAATAACATAGTCCTTGAAGGAAACTGTGCTGTAGATGATGGTAGCTACTTAGCCTGATGCTAAATGATGCAATGAAGCTCAAATAACTTCCTCACAAGCTCCTAGATGAAAGGCTGCTCCCTCCACTAGAAAACTAGTTCAGAAATGGGGTCTATCAACCCTCCACTACTGCAACCCTACAACACAACAAAAATATGGAATAGACTGTGATGTAGATGAAGACTGAAGCTTGGCCAAATGCTGGATAGTGGAAATGAAGCTCAAAGTACCTCTCCTGAATAGGCACTCAAAGTCCCCCGAGGATGAGGGTGGGATTTTTTCTTGGAAACACCCTTGTTATAAACAGCACCGCAGACTCTGCTAAATAACAAAATCATGCATAGACATGTCACATGACAAATCCAGATCTAAAAAGATCAAAATCAATAATACAAATCCATGTCTTCTAATGCTTCCATCCTCTTCCTTTTATTCTTGGTGAGATTCCTCACCCTGGGTCCCACTCATTAAAGGAGTTACTCTCATGCATACACTCCTCCTAAATTAGTGTGTTGTCCTCCAATAATCCTCCATTATCTACATAACAGCGCTGTTGATCTGGTCAGCTTTGTCCTTCTCCACAAGCTCTAGTCCCTTTTCACACCTAGGGGTACTTTATTCAACTGTTAAAATGAGCCACATTCACATGAGAAGTGGTTTTATCTCTACTAAAGAGATTTATGGGTCTCCCTACCCACTTATTCACCTATCTAAGTGAAAAAACAAAAATTTAGTATTCCAATTATCTGCAAGCTAATTTTGGAATATTATAGCCATCTCCCATACTCCTTTTCTCTATCCCACAGCTGGTTTTGTATCCCAGTAGGTCTTGGCCACTGTGCTGTTACCAAACATATCTTTTTCAATCCCAATTTGGTACCTAGTCCCACCTACTGGGATGTGTGCCACACACATCACCTCTACAGGGTTAGTCCCCCCAATCCTGAGGAGGCCCCACCTGTTCAGGAGACTGTCACAAACATCCCTGCACAGGTAACTCCTACCACAAAACAGACGATTATGACCAAGAACACCAATAAAAGAGGAAATAAGGTGGAGAATCCCACCTCGCAATGGGAATCACAACCCTGCGCCATATGTGACATAGTAGGCCACCCTACCCACATCTTCCCAGAGCTGGACGAATTAAAACCACTCCTTAGCTCTATGGTAGACATCACAGCAACATGTTCCCATAAAAAAGAACCTGCCACCAAAAGTCAAGGTAAGGCATTGCGTACATATCATGCATGTGATATCTACAGCAATTATGGGCACTATACCCATCATTGCCTAGAGATCCCGTGATATGGGGATGCTTTACATGCCATTGAGCACTCCTATCAAGAGGATCCCTCCATCCAGTCTGCTAGAGATGAACCTCGTATTATTCTATACCTGCAGGAGGAACGAGAGTCACCAGAAAGACTCTCATTCATATTCCACCCTCCTATCATACATTGTGTGGTGTGAGATGAACGTGGTCACTTCATCAAGGAATGCGCAACCCTAAAACTCGTCCACATGTGGTATCCAAGAGAGTGTGTTTACTATGTTGGTTTGTGGGCAGTGCAATTAACTTATCCTTTATGTGCTGACAACCATATTTTAGAATAGTGCCATTATATCCCCCGATTTCACTTAGCACTAGCTAGTTTGTGCTTAGCCATAGTCCGCCTCTCCCAAGAATATGGCTCTGACTCTGAATCCATGAATATCTTGAAAACTTAAGAAGATGTGATGAGTAGATCCATCCTCTTTCTGTTAGCTAAAAAACGACCAATTGGGGATACCTTAGTCACCCCCAACCACCCTCTGCAGAGAATACCAACATGTACGTTGTGTAAAACTCCCAATCATGTGGTCGCCACTTTCCCTGACTTAGAAGCGCTACATCGCTGGTACCCAGTCACACCACCAAACGAGCATGATGGGAACCCCATACCTAGGATTTTTTTCCTAGTATGTCGAGGCAATCACCATGAGTAGATCTATACTTATATCACGTGAGTTCATCCTCTAATCAACGTGATACATATATTAGAGAAGAAACATGAGGATCTCCTCAAAAAATATGGGAGGCAGAACGCCCCCAGGCAATCTACTCCATACCCACGTGGGAAAGTTGGGAAGGCGCACCAACCAAGCATGAACCAGGTTCAACCTAGGATAACATGCAGACTATGTGACCTGATCAACCACTAGGTCAATCAGTGCAAAGAACTGAAGCACCTCGCAAACAATTTTTGCATAGTCTCTTCTCTCTTGCAAAGACATATCTCTAACCAAGAGAATATCATGCACATCTATTGTTGGATTTGTTCACACTTCCATCATACAGTAAAATGTGATCATCTCTTGAAGCCTAGAGCAGCAAGAGCGAAGTTAAGTTTACACTCCTCAAGAGAGCAAGACATACCCAAGCCAAAAACTCAAAAATGGAAGAAGATGACCCTCTCCTCTACGTCTGACCAATTCTGAGCATCCACTTCTGGGATTAAGAGTACTTTTGATTCCCACATAATCTACTCGGTTTTCACAGTGGTACCATGCACCATTTTCACAGGCCATAACCATGAACCATAGGTATGCCCTCTCTAATCTTATTTTTTAGCACATTTCTTTCAATAATATTTGAATAAAGAAGATGCTTTCACTTGGGGTATTTTTTGTAGGTATCAGGAAAACCATACATCACTCCATCCACTGAAAGTTTCAAAGTAGGTATCATTCTACCCTCAGCATGATAGAGTCCCAAAAAAACTCTGCATATCCTGACATTATTTCTCCATAAGAAATTAACCATAGGTTCCAATCACCCGACCATGTTTATCATAACCCACCTTGCACATGATAAAAATCCTCTTTAGTCGATAGAGCCTCCCCTCCATTGCACTTGTCACCTAAAGTAGACCATATATCACAAAAGTCATGACGCCACGGCCACACCACTTTAGTCCAAGAAGCACCTCATGCCCATTTCACTCACCATGCATCAAGTCAAGTTTTACCATATCAAAATAAAACCCCTTTCCTGGACTATCTACTTTTTCATGCAGATTGAAAGCACACTGCCATGCCTCACATTTGGCCTACCATACCTCCATCAGCATAGCCCATCTACAACATTTTCCATTCGCTTCATCAACCCCACACATGAGACCAACAAATGGGGCCTCCACCCTCATCAAAACACCTTCCCCACATCATTAGTGAGAGGAAACTTTCATGTTTTGGGGCAACTGTCTCTCTGTTTTGTACAAAGAAAACCCTATTATTTCATTATTTTGGTAAGTATACAAAGACTGAAAATGGTGCACTATGTCCCCCATTCATCCATCCATTTTTTCTCCCATGGAAATAGTCCCTGGTCACCCTTGGTCGGAGTATCACACCCTTCACGTATAAGCCACCATGACATTCATAACTAATATATACCCACCCTAGACTTCCTACCAACTCTAGGGATTTCCCCATAAGAAATAGTTATGACTGCCATCAAGCTGATTTTTATACTCCAACCTTGGGCCAATGAATCTCCATCATCAATTTTCAGTCACCCCTCACCATCATGCCTATGTTAAACCTATCACATCCAGGATCCTAATCCCTTGTATCAGCGACTCTCTCATTCAGTTGAGGCTTCCTTTTTGTCAACATCAACACCTATTTTCCAAAAAGGAAGTGGTACCTTGGATCACCCCTCTCCACAAAAGGGACATCCTCGGGTGGCACTGTGGGAGGCATCATTGCCCACAGATGCCATCGATCCTCTTGACATTTGACTACAACACAAGCTTTCATTTCAATATGGTATCATACCTTACAACCATTGCACTTTGATCAAATTCGTTGAAGACCCATGCCTTTATAAGCATATCTTTCAGAAATTCTTACACAGGAAGGTTCTAGTCATACACCCATGCATCCAATGTGAATTTATATGCCATGCCAAGCTTACGCATGTGGGTACCACATTCCACCTATTTTCGAAGAAAAAACACCCTTGAGGGCGTCATCAATTTTCGTCATCAACCAACAGATCACATCCATACTAGTGACACTGATAGAATTTGTATCTGTCAAATAGATTTGTTTAGCTAGACAAAGCATCATGAGCATGGGACATGCCCGCCTCATAGAAAAATTGTATTTATTGTATTGTACCATTGCTTGCAGGGTTCCCACAGGACATGGTCACTCTTCAACCTGGTACAAGGTCTCTCCAACTCCATGCTACACGCAGATCTCCCTCTCTCTCTCTGCACAGTACACAGAAAAGAAACTATAATGCATTTCGGCTATACAGATCTTCCTAGTCCTCACACATTAGGGGGCAACTGTTATCACTAGAAATCAGACAAGCAAATATGACATTATTAAATTTCAGGCAGAAGGATTTACAGGGCTGAGGCACATTAGAGAATCTAAAGTATTTAAAAATATCTAAGGTCTAGAAGGAAAATCAAATTGCACACTAAAGGAACCAGCAAAATGTGGCTTTGCATGCACTTTTCATCGATAAGCATGTCTTTTCCTCAAAAATTTGCGCGGACCTAAGAGTGGTGGAAGTCACTTTCCAGGACCATAAGGCACACTTTAGGACATTGATCCCACACTTGAGGCCACCTAAGGATAGCCGCCCAAACCTCCTTAGGACCTCAAGGGAGCACACAATGGAATAATGTGGCACACAATAGAATCACCCTCCTCTCTTGGGTCACCATCCATCAATGTACCAAGAGAGGGAAGGAGAGTTTGAATTCTCCTATAAAAGGGCACCAAGAGATGAAAAATAGGAGAACACATTGTTATGCTGGCCAGAATTTTTCCTAAGAAATATAGTAGTGTGTGATCTGGAGCAGAGATAGAGGGGACTCAGTTGTTGGCCATCCATCAAATCTAGTCCTTTGGAGTAGAGAGAGGGAATTTTCACCAAGGTAGCTTGAAAGTAAAGACATCCTTGCATCAGGTCTTAGAACTCTATAGTTCTAAGGGCCCCTTGGCAAGTGGGTAAATGTTTCATCCTTTATTCCTACCAGCACTCAATAAGAGGGGACGTAAGCACCACTGTTTGGATTATTGAAGTTGTCTGAATCTATTTTGAGCTTTTGTATTATGTTTTTTAGTTTAGTTTTTACTTTTTGAATATGCATGCTATTTCACTATTTAGTATGTTTATTTCTTAGCATGTTCACTAACTTTCTTGACTGCCTTGATTTTCTGACTGTGACCAAGAACTTAAGAGGAAAAAACCACTCCTCTTAAGCAAGTGTGATTTGGTACATTTGTGCACCAAAAACACATACACACTTGGGCAAAAGACAACTATGACAACCCCTTTATCGACTAAATTATTGTTGAATGTGTCAGATGTCAAATATTTTCCTTCATGGATGGATTTTCTGGTTACATTCATATCAATATTCACCCAGAGGGCCAATATAAAATAACTTTTATCTGTCCCTGGGGCACATTAGCTTCTCGAAAACTCCCCTTTTTTTTAAATAACGCTGAGTAACATTAAAGAGGCAAATTAATTATGCTTTCCATGACATCAAACACATTTTTCAACCTTATCTGGATGACTTACCTACACATTCACAGAAACGGGGTGACCACCCGCTACATTTGAGAGCTATATTTTTATGATGTCATCATTACAAAATACGCCTCAATCCACAAAAATGTGTGTTTTTTGTCAGTTCTGGTCTTTTTCTTGGTTTCCTCATGTTGAAAGACATAATTCGACTTGATCCCTTGAAGGTCTAGGCCATTCTACATTTTCCTGTGCCTTCCAACCTTCTTCAATTAGAGAGACTCCAAGGGAGGGCTAACATTCTAAGGAGATTCATTCCCAACTATGCCGAAATGGCTAAAGGATTTACTTGACTCTTGAAAAAGGGGACTCCCTTCCATTAGTATGAGGTCGCACAAGCTTCCTTTGGTTCTCTTAAAGATAACCTGATCTAAGAATCATTAATTTATCCCCAAAATTATCAGAGCGATTATTTTATGTATCTTGCTACTGCAGATACGACCATCGCCATGGTTTTAGTCCAATAATAATATGGTATGGAACATATGATATATTATTTGAGTCGCAAACTCAATGATACGGAAGTTAAGTATACTTATGTTGAGAAGCTCACTTTGGTAGTCGTTCAAGTTGTACAAAGATTTTGCCACTATATCTTGCTCCGGAAGACCATTTTCATTTCAGATTCCAACCCTATGACATACATTCTATCACGTAAATTGTTGGGGGGGGGGGAATACTCAAAATGGATCGTCATTTTGTACGAATTTGATTTGGAATTCATCAAATCCTAGTCAAAGAAGTCTTTGGTATTTGCTGAGCTTATCTGCGACCTTTCCTCGAGTAGCACTAAGTATACAATGGAACCATCTATTTTGGATGAGTCTTTGTTTCTTATCGCGTCATCTGACCCGTGGTATGGAGATTATCTGATTTATCTCCAGACCCAAACTTTCTGATCCAATACCTCTCACTCACAACAACGACGTATTCGATACCAAGCCAAAGATTATCTGATCATCGGCGATACACTTTATCATTGCGGTGTCAATACAATTTTATGTAGGTGCCTCACTCATGAGGTGGCCAAGAAAGTTTTAAATTATTTCTACGCTGGCACCTATGGTGGACATTTGTTTGGTTTTTCTACTGTGCAAAAGATTCTCCACGCTGGTTACTTTTGGCCTACCATATTTCATGACTACATTATTGCGGTCATAAGTTATCATCCTTGCCATATATTTGTTTGTAACACCTGTGTGTCGCCAGCACCAATGCATCATGTCGTCGTTGTGGTACCATTTTCCAAATGGGGCATTAACTTCATGACATGTAACCATCGCTCAACCAGGGGGCATGGGTATATTATTGTCTTCGTCAACTATTTTACCAAGAGGGTCGAGGCAATGCCTACTTTTAACAACACATATGAGACAACTACATTATTTTTCATTAACCATGTGGTTAGTCGGTTTGGTGTACTGCAAGCCATAGTCACAGATCATGGAAATCATTTTCACAACTACATGATGACTGAGTTGACTGCCAAGTTAGGATTGTCACATGATAGTTCTACCCCTTATTATACGCAAGCTAATGAACAAGTTGAAGCCATCAACAAAATTCTTAAGAGTATGCTTCAATGAATGATTTGGGTTCATAAACGAAACTGGAATTTAATCATGTACTTGGCTTTGTGGGCTTACCGAACCTCGCTGAGAAACACAACCCCTTTCAGCTGGTTTATGGTCTAGAAGCTATCTTACTGATTCAATGTGAAATTCCATCATTGAAACTCATGATTGACCTACTACTTGAAACTTCTGATGAAGAGGCACCTCTTTTATATCTCATCCATCTAGATGAAATGCATCGTGAAGCTGCATTCGCCAATGAAGCACATAAGAGACGAATCAAAGCACAATATGTTCACAATGTCAAGCCTCGCACCTTCTCGGAACGAGACCTGCTCTTTCTTTATGATCAGGAAGATGATAAGATAGGAACGGGAAAATTTGAACCATTATGGCATGGCCCCTATATTCTCAGGCATGTTCTGGAAAATGGCACCTATGATTTGATAGATTATGATGGGATTCCATTGTCGCAGCCTTAGAATAGGTTGTATCTTAAACATTTCTATGCTTGATTTTGCATAGTAAACACTGTATGATACTACATATATGATTTGATTGTGTGTGAATGTCACAGTGTGTCTCTTATAGTTTTTCATGTGGTTAGTAATACTCTTTAAACTGTGTTGCAGATGTTAGAATCTTCAGAACCATTTGTTGGTTATGCCGATGGTGTTAGTCATAGTACACCGAATCTATGCTCGACACCATGGGCCATTTTTGCTCCAAGTGGTGATCTAGTGAGTTTCCAAGGGATTTGTATCGGTCGATCCACCAACAATATTTTTGAGTATAGTGCATTAATTGAAATCCTCTCTGATTCCATTTCACTTAGCATTCGTCGCATCATCATCAGGCTGGACTCACAACGTGTCGTACTACATCTTACTAGTGTTTATATTGTCTATAATCCAACTATTCATGGTATGTTACTTAGAGTTCGTCTTCTAGAAAGACATTTTGATTACATTCAATATCAAAAAATTTCCATAAACTTTAACACTTTAACTGATTATTTAGTAAATTATGTGTTAAATAGAAATTTGCAACATATGTAAAGATAGATTTTCAATTCACATCACCCAATTGAATAGGATTTCACATAACCATAGGAAAACACTGAAAGTAAAATAGATATATAATCGATTTTTTTGGAAAAAAATTGTGCCCAAGACATGTTGGTCATATGACCTCAAAATGTATACATACATAGCATATTCTAAGTAGATCTATTGGTTCTCATGATAGCAGGTCACTGCTTGAGCTATCATGCGCAATAGCCTCATCCGTCGGCTAGGCACACCAATAGTATGAACATTGTTACCAATGAAATAAGTAACCTGACCTCAAAACGGGAACTCTAGCCCAAAAAGACTCAAAAAACATGAAAAAACACCCCCCAAAACAAAAAAAGTGTATTCCAGAATGCACTTGGTTTCTTTTTAAGGTCAAATTTCAACATTTTATAAAATTATGCTAAAAACAAAATTGTTTCTTGAAAAAAGGATTGAAAAACACCCTCAAAACAAAACCAGTTGATGCTGGAATAACAAAAAATAAAAATTGTGTCATATTTTTGACATTTTTAAAAATAGAAATAACATTTTTTAATTTTTAAAATTCAAAACATTAAAAAAAACCTAAAATTTAAGAAAAAAATAAATTTAAAAAATAAAAATAGTTTAAAGCTTAAAATTTAAAAATATATAGGAATAAAAAAATTAAAATAAAAACAAAATAAAAATTTTAATTCAAACATTAAAAAAAACCTAAAATTTAAGAAAAAAAAAATTTAAAAAAAAATTGAAAGATTAAAATTTACAAATATATAGAAATAAAAAAATAAAATAAAAAAAAAAACAAAATAAAAATATTAAATTAAAAAGAAAAAGAAAAAGAAAAAACAATTAAAAAAAGAAAGAAATTACAAAAAATAAAATATAGAAATTAAATTTAAAAAAGAAAAAGAAAATGTTTATTAAATTAAAAAAAAATAAAAAATTAAATTTTAAAATTAAAAGTTAAATTTAAAGAAATATATTAAATTTTAATAAATTTAAAACTTTAAAATTAAAATTTAAAAAAAAAAAAAAAACATTATTTAAATTAAAAGAAAAAAAATGAAAAATTAATTAAAAATAAAAAATGAAAAATAAAATACAATAAAAATATTAAATTTAAAAATATATATATATTAAAAAAACAAATAAATTTAAAAAAATAAATTAAATTTAAATTATAAAAAATAATATATATATATATATATATATATATGAACTTAAATTAAATATATATATTAGATTTTATTAAATTTAAAAAGAAAATGTTAATATTAAAATAACAAATTAAATTTAAAAAAGAAAAATATTAAATTTTAATAAATAAATGAATGAACAAATAAATTTTGAAATAAAAAATAAATTTTAAATATAAAGAAAAAAAAAACATTGTTAAAATAAAACGTTAAAAAACTTTAAACATCAATTAAAAATGAAAAATTGAAAAAAAAATTAAAAAAAATATCTTAAATAAAAAATAAAATAAAAAACAAATTAATTTGAAAATATTAAGTTTAATTTAAAAAAAAAATCTAATTTTAAATACACAATTTTAATTGAAATAAAAAAAAATATAAAATTTTATGTAATTTTTTAAAATAATAATAAAAATTAAAAAATATTAAATTCAAATAAATTAAAAAAATACAAAATTTATTAAATTTTTAAATTAAATAAAAACTAAAACATAAAAATTTAATAATTAAAAAAAAATTATGAAATAAAAAAAATACAAATTTAATAAAAATTATTAACAAAATTTAGAAAAATTAAAAGCAAAAATGAATAAAACAAACAAAACAAAAAAATTAAAACAAATTAAATTTCAAATATAAAAATTAAATTAAAAATAATAATTTTAAATTTTTTGAATTTAAAAATAAAAAAGGAAGAAAACAAACAAAAAAAAAATCAAAATTTTAAAAAAATTAAAGAAAAAAAAAAAATTTCACCGTGGTGGCGCCGCCAATCGTCTCGCCTGTGGCGGTGGGATAGCGATTCTAGGAATCACCCTTCCGAATCGGCCTCCCGCCGCGGGAGGCCGATTGGCGACGCCACCACGATCAAAAAATTCATTTTTTTTTTTTTTTTAATTTTTAATAATTTTCTTTTTTTTAATTTGATTTTTTTTTCTAAATATTTTTTTTAGTTTTCTTTTTTAATTTTTAATATTTTTTAATTCGTAACATTTTTTTTTAATTATGTTTTTAATTTTTAATATTTTTTTTTTTTAATTTGATTTTTTTCTTTTTTGTTTTTAATTTTTTAAAATTTTTTAATATATTTTTTTTTAATTTAATTTTTTTTTTTGTTTCAAAAAATTAAAGATTATTATTTTTTGATTCAATTTTTTTTTTTTAATTTTAATTTTTTTTTAAGTTTTGTTTTTAAATTTAATATTTTAGATTAATTATTTTTTAAAATTTAAAATTTATTTATTAAATTTATTAAATTTTAATTTAATTTAATTTATTTTTTTAATCCTTAGTTTATTTAGTTTTTCATTTTTAAAATTTATAAATTGTTTCATTTAAAAACAACAGTTGTAAATTTATGGATATTTGTTTTTCAAATTGGTTGCACCGGTTTTTTTCATTTTTTTTGTTTTTTAATGATATTTTTTTTTATTTTAATTTTCTTTTTCAATTTTAAATTTTGTTTTTTTTTTAATTTGTTTTTTTGTTAATTTTAAAATTTGTATTTTTTTTTCTTCTTATTATTATTTTTTTTAATTTAATTTTTTAGATTTAATTTTTTCTTTTTTTCTATTTTATTTTTTTTATCTAAATTTTAATTTTGTAATTTTAATTATTTTTAAATTTTCTATTTTAAATTTTTTTTTTAATTATATGGTTTTTTTTAATAACTTATAAAAAACATGTTTTTGATGTTTTTTTTTTAATTTTTTTGGTTAATTTTTGTTTTTTTTCTTTAAATTATGCGTTTTTTTTTCAAATTTTGTCATTTCTTTTGATATAATTTTAGAATATTTTTGTTTTTTTATTTATTTATTTTGGTTTAAATTTTTTTATTTTTATGAGCTAATTTTGTTTTTTTTTACATTTTTATTGGTTTTTTTATTGTTTTTATGTATATATTTTTTATCTAACATTTCTGTTTTATTACCAACATGAAAATCACCACTCTAAAAAAAAAAGGTTGATGCCGCATCAATACATTTCAAAATTAGCGTGAAAATCACCGCTCTAAAAAAAAAAATTGATGCTGCATCGATACGTTTCAAAATTAGCATGAAAATCACTAATATTTTAAAACAAATATTCATACTTCATAAATAAAAATATTAGAGTGTAAAAAATGTGCACAAAAAAAGGGGTACCCCGCATCACCACAACGGTGCTTTTATGCTACCAAAAAAAAGTAGGTAACAGTGCAGTTACCTATTTCATTGATAACAGTGTTTATGGCGTTGTAGCCCCAACGGTAACTCTTCGGTCTATACATCTAGTATCCCAAGAGTCAACCCCTCTACATGTTTTTATAACTCAGACATAGTCTTGGTCAAATCCAAATCCCGAAGGAATGCTCTGCCAACAATCCTCTCTATTGATTAACCCGCCTGTTGTGCACGACCCACTAGTCAAAAAGTACCCACATCTGTATACATAAAACATTTTTAGTTTAGTCTTGGAAACACCAAAAACAAAAAATATGTAAAAAACCCAAAAATAAAAAAGCATGGCCAAAAAAGTTTACCTATAGCACCCCATTGAGCGTCGGCTGGTAAAATCAAATCTGGGTCTCCACGGAAATCCATCCCTGCATATGGATGCTCCTCTATGAAGATATTATGCCTTCGGAGCTAAGAAAATAATGCAATGGAAAATGAGATCGATGACTAACCATCATGTCTAGCCATCATCTTTGCCCACGTCTACATCTGTGGATCCCTAGGACCAGCTAAATCCAATGTCACATGTTGTGGTTTCATCAATGGAACTTGCTCTAAAATGAAAGTGATCAATATTGATCCATAGCTGAAATTCTTCATCTTGCCACTTTTCACTTTGGTCAGTTTTTCTTTCATCTGAAGGAGTGCTGCTTCATCCTAGTTGAACACAATCGGCTCGAGACACTCAATCGCATACGACATGAAGTGTCACGCTGCCAACTAACTTTTTAATAGTGAATATGAGCATTCGCAAAGGCATATCAAACACATCTCTGATTTTTATATTTCCATCCTTGCTAGGCTGTGTACCTGACCAACAAAACTGTCGAATGTAATCCTTCACTGTCTCACCTCTAAGGACGAAAACTGCAAGGGAAATGGGTGCACCATGTCTCAAAAAACCTGTTAGAAATTAAATTTCATCAACCAATATTGGGATCACTTTGTCCCCAATGTGAAATGCATGTTGTGCTAGATCCCATGAGCGAATTAGGAACTACAATAGTTGCATATTTTGTCTCGTCCTTGATAATCTGAAGTACTTGAGCAACCCACAGTCTTTTAGGGATCTCACAATCCTAGGATCATTTAGGTCAACTATCTTGTTCCTCATGTTCTTTTTCTCACCATGTAATCGACATTTTGATTTTATCAAAGCCTGAAATCAAACCATAAGCTTAGTTAGGATCCATTCCATGTAAAAAACTAGGAGGATTTTGGGCACAAAACGCAATACAAAATTTTCAATTGTGCCCAACGTACCCCTGTTCCCTATACAAAGCGTTGGAGAGGATCAGGGCTTATGTTCAGTCCCTCTGCAACGCACTTTTTGACATCCAAGGATGCATTAGGCCTAGGGCATTGTATATTTACCCTAGGAGCCCCAAAAACCTAAACAATTTGCATGAAACTGAAAAATAATGCTACCAATAGAAAGAGAATGGTCATATCTCCTACCTGGTCCTGACGGCACGAGAAATGGTCCATAGAATCTATCACAATCAGTTGCCGAAGTTCAAGGGTAAAACTAGCTCAGAGCACTAAAAAAAACTGAATGGTAAATGTGAAATGGTAAAATAACTTGGTAAATTCTTATTTAAATAGTATTTTTTATTATTTTATGCATATTTAATGAATTGACTATAGTTTTTACCCATTTTTACTATTAAAACAGGTATTTTTAATCTGTTTGGTGGATCTTTGAGCAGGTTTACAGCTGATACAATAAATTTTGATGTGCATGACCTTAAATTGAACTTTGACCACAGACCATACTTTTATCTCTTTTTTGAACTCTATTAAACATCGAAAAAGGAAACCCCCTGGAGTTCTCTTGCAGCTCTTTTCAAACTCCCAAAACATGAAAATATTGTCGAGCACTTGTCCTTTCGAGCTCGTAAAAGGAATTGAAAATAAATCTACTCAATATAACTTTAACCCTTTTTCGGAATGGGATAGATTATTTATGATAAAGGAACACCCTAGTCGAACATGGCTAGGAGGTTATCTCAGGTATTATTTTATGCTTTTCCTTATTTGAGGGAAAATTTTATGAAAATAAGCTAGTGGCGTTTTCTTTTCATCCATTTTTCAAGCTCTTTAAACATGAAAAATGATTGATTTCTCACTATCGTTAGACTCGTTAAAACATCAAATAGCAACGAACTTGTCCATCATGACAAGATCGAGTTTCACTTTCGCTAGACTCGTTAAAACATTACTTAGCAATTGATTCATTCCAAGGGTGGAATTATACATCAATCATATGTTATCCTTCTCAATCTTGTTAAGAAATGAAGAGGTACTGGTCAACAATGAATGGGGAAAATGGGAAAGGGATAAATCACTTTATGGTAGCAAGTTGCTCTTGAACATGAAACTTATTCACTTCATCTTCCTGACTTTAGGGTTGGGTTATCTGCTTGATGTTCTATCATACCTATGGTCTATCATACCATCCATCACTTTGGTTTTGGGTCAATGCTTCCAACTCATTCAGTGTCGCTGATATGTTCAAGAGAAGTCACTCAGTTATTCCTCATTTTTTGCTATACTCATAAACCTTCATTTCATGACCACCCTCCATGAACATTTCTTCATCAGTTACATTATTTCTATGAAATCATTACTCTTGTTTCATCTCGTTGATGGGGGATACATCAAGGCCCTCTTACAACGAGTCGCTTCGTGTCAACATTAGCTCATCATCCAGGAATTTGACTTAGAAACACCCTTCTAGTACCTTGAAGTTTGCATACATCAATGGCAAGTTTCTCACTTCCGGCCATAGGTTGACATCATGGGCCTTCAATTGAAAGACTTTTTGTGGTTTTAGACATCAAATCATCTATTCACACCATGCAAACTCTACTGCAGTACCTTGAGAGCCATTATCATTATCGGTGTTTTCTCACACGTCTGTTAACAACTTACATCATTGGCTAGTAATCAGATGGTGTCTTCCCATGTTCGACTTCAGATCACATATTCACATGGTTAGACTCGTACTTGAGCGATCGAGTGAACAAGATAGAAGAGCCCAGATCTATTTTCATCCATCCGGGTTGCCATTTTAGGAGTAGTACCACATCATCTGTAGACGACTTTCTGATGTTATGATAGTAATGTGCTAAGTATGGGTATACCTCCCTCAGCTATTCATGTCCAATATGAAAAATATATCATGATGTAATGTATTTTAATTTATGTAGGTCACCGTCGACTTCAGATCCTACTCATCACATCATAAATCATATCATTCAACATTATCATTTTTTACTTCATGATTTAGGGGCAGTTGTTACAGGTCAATTTTGACATCACTCCCAAAACCTAGATCGGTACGAATCAGAGTTTATCATTCTCTAAATCAGTTGCTGCATGCCTTAAACAAGTCATCCATTGTTGGTTTTCATCCATGAAAGTTTAACTACTTGAAGTCCAGTTGAAGTGCTCCATTGAGCCATCAACGCACCCCTAAACTGTAGTAAGTGCTTTGCAGATCATCTACTCCCATGCAAGGAAAAGTTGCAGAGCATCTAGGCCCACTTGACAGTGTGTTGGTTGACTGGGAACAAATTGTTCATAGATTATGGGAATCTTCCCAACTTTTAGTGACTTATAGAAGTTGTTCTAGCTATCATACTATATGATAAAATCAAATATGAACACCATGGATCCATTAAACCACTTATCCTCCTATTCCATTGAACAAGGAACCTCTTCATCCATTTTTAGAAAATTCATTCAATGACCAATTAATGCTAAACCACCTTCATTTCTTATAAATTAAGCATTGATCATAGTGCACAAGGGAGCAAGAATTTGAATTTGTAGAGTTGTGCTGGTGTTGGTGTACTAAGATGACTATGAAAATCAACATTAATGTCTACAATAATTATTAACCAAGGATTCATATGTTTATTTCAATAGTGTTGGCATTGTCTATGCAGAGTGAAATCAAAAGCTATTTAGGAATGAGTTATTCTAAATATTTTCAATAAATAATTTCTAATTCTCGAAGTTAAATCTGGAATGATTCAAAAGGAAACATTAAAGCAATTATAAACCAAAAATATTGATCTACTCTCAACTAATTTGTAAAGAAATTGAATCCAACTTATAAATTGCAAGAATCACACTTAAAGAATTATTGCTTAACAATTATCTACTGATGTAATATCCCAAAAGGGAGAATGCAGTAATACTAAAACACAATATAAGAATTGAAAAAATGTAAACAGATAATCTGAAATATACCATAAAATGCATAAAATATTTGAGCCATTTTATTAATATGGAGGTGGATAAACCAATACAGCAATGCTCAAAACATGAGACACTCAAGCCAAAGAGATGCCCTAGAATGACCTTGAAATAACCCCACAAGAGGGACTCATTGACCGCTCGGACTATTGGAAGGAAAATAGCGTTGTCCCTCCTAGAAAATGCCAAGGCAACAACTGCCGGAAAGATATAAAGTTAGATCTAGGCAGTTCCAGACCTCTGATGATGCTAAAAATAGAGATTCGGGCTCTATGATTGATACCCAAGATAACCTAGAAAGGATTTTCCAGATCTATGAATCTAGAAAAATCACCCTCTTAGGGCTTCACATATACATTGTTGGGTATGTAGATTTTCTACATAATATGATCAAATATGGATGAAATATGATGTACAATCGGATCTATGCAAGAAGGGTTGATCCCTTCACTATATCCTTGGGCTAAAAGCTCAATATCTAGCTCCTCTAATCTCCTCCACTGAATGTGGCTGCTAATTATTCAACAGCTTCAGAAAAATACACTCTAAAGGAGGGAGGATAAATAGTGTGCTGCTGGATATGTAAAATTAGCTCGAGAATGATGGAAACAATGAATACAAGGTGAGGATATGGACCGTCATAGGATTTCAAGCTAGAATGCTAAAAACTTCCTTCCCCCAATAGCTCTACAGGACTAGACTGCACAACTTCGAGGGGATCACGTTTACATGGAGGTAAAATAACAGTATCTCGAATGCCGATATGAATAAACGGCTCGGAAGGTCGTGTTGTGTTCCTATGTTTTGGCAGGTTTGGTTCTACCAAAAGATAAGACAACATCAAAACCACTTTGGGACCTCAAGATCTAGCCCTCCTGGGTCCAGAGAGGGATATCTCTATAAAGGCAAAGAAGTGATATATCTTTGAAGTTTGATTTTAAGATTTTAGGCTAGTTGTAGGGCACAAGGGTTGTTTTGCTTTGTTTGTTTGTTTGGTTGTTGGGTAACATGAAAGAAGGGTCCAATATAAGACAAAGAGTGAGCAGAGAAGTTTTTTAGGAAAAGGAGAGATAATTCAGGGAACACTCGAGACCATTGGGCAATGGAGTCATTAAAGGGTTTACTTGCTATTCAGTATCCAAGGCTTTCAATTGGGCTAGTCATCTAAAACAGAGGATCTTTAAAGATGATAGTATGGTATGAAATGATAAGGAATGAAGGTGAATGACAAGGAAAACTCCAAAGTGACCACTTAGGAAGCAGATCTAGGGATAGGGCATGCCTTAAACACCTATGATCCAACCCCTAAAAGGCTAAGTCTTCAGACAACAAGAAACACTTAAGATTTAAACACAAAGGTGAAGCCTGAGATCAGAGAAAGGCTTTGAACTTTCAATGCTTCGACATTCAACTTAAGGGAACTTAGAAAGGTTCAATTGATTGAAAAAGACCCTAGTGAGATAGAATCAACATTCTAAACTCCCAGTATCCCAATTATTTCAATTAAAACCAAATAAGAACATCTAAGAACAGATTCACAAATTCATACATCAGTTAGCAGTGAATAACAACTACTACATTGGTTAAATTATTTTGAATTAGTTCTCAGATAACACATATAGTAGAAAAAATTAAAGATAAGAAGAGCAGGAGCATTAGGGTACCATGCAAGGGTATATCTTAATACCGGATTACTGATTCTTACCAGAGAAATGAAATGTGATGAATTACAGAAGGAAAACAGAGACAAAGGTAGAACACATCACCGCTGCTTTAAATTAGGATCCAAAGAAATGTGCTTGTCATATTAAACAGCAACACCGGTCATATACAACATTTTCCAACAACTTGATATTCAGTCTGAAATCATCTCCTCAACCTATTTCACAACTTTACACACATAACTATATCTCAATATAAATAGATTACAGTTCACAAATATCCGATCAACAACCAACAACGTGTTTTCTCATGAGTTTTATAGCTAAAGAGAGGCAGAGGAGGTAGATAGAACTTTTAATGAAATAATAAAACAGAGTAAGAAGAGTGGCTCGAGGCCCATTCTGTTTTAATATCCATGCATTGATTCTCAGTACTGTTTGGGTGAAAGAGTGGTCTTCGACAGGCTGATATGAACTTTATGGGTATGTTCTTTGGTGTACTTTTCGGCTGCAGTACTCTGTAGTACTCTGGTGATAAGAAAAGGCAGATAAATGACTTTAGGACTACCATACTACATAACAAATGCTCTGGAAACATTAGGACTTTCTGTCAGGGTAGAAATATTCTCTGGAGCTCGATGTAGAATGAAAACAATATGACTTCTTGTCTTTTCAAGGGAAAGAACCTTCTGATGATGTGTGACACCGACAATATTTATTTCTGTGCTTTAGGCCTCATTAAGCCTTCTGTGTTAATCATAAGGTCTTCAATTTGGTACACTCGCCCTTTGATCATTAAATTAGAGCTTAAGATCTTCAATAACATGCTTTAAACCTCTTAATTCTTCACTGATACTCTTTGTCGCTCCTGTGACTGTCTCTGTCTGTGAAAATGGAGTTTTAATGGTGCTGGATGGTTTTATAGAGTTAAACACTAGTCTTTATTGAAATATTTCATTCAAGAATCTTCCTAGGCATTCACTCTACAATCTCTGGCTCTGAATACGGCTTTCTCTGCGCTCTGTGGCACTATGATAGTGACTATGAGCAATGGCGGTTCCACCGCCTGTAACCCTGCAAAACACACAAACATGTTAAGAAAATCCATGCGAGAGTGGTGGTGGATGTTGTGGAGGGCCTGGGAATGGCAATGCATACATGGTGGAAGTGGTGGATGCAGTGGAAAACGATTGAAAATGCAGTGGAATGGTAAAAAACTGATCTGATGGAGGTTTGGTGGAGGAATGGTTCTGGGTCGTTAGATTAGATGGAGTAATGATGATCGATGGCAGGGATTTGACGAGAAGGTGGCCTTTAGAAGATTAGGCAATATAAATAAACCTTTAGTGTAAACACTAAAGTTTTACCTTTGGGCGTGTTGTACGTTTATACTCCTACAGGCAAATTTCTGGTCCGCCACCTTTTTCAATTCTCTTTCACATCTCCGCCGTGGTCAAAGCCCCATGCTCCTGTTTGCTATTATTGTCTCTGCCCGAAAATCCGCTTCGCAATGGTTAGAAACCCGCAATTTAAATTATGTCAGGCCGAAGCCCCAAGGCCTTAGCCCTCTTACTGTTGACGTCACATGACTTAAGGCCGGAGACTGCAAGCTAAAACAAAAGGGGCTTATTGTTTTAATATTCGGGCGTAATGTTGGCCGTCCGATCTGGCTCAAATCAACGGAGCGCAAGGAACGTTTATATGGAGGGCCCCACGCGTACAGGAAACCGGCGGTATTACCTCGCACCACTCTCATCATAGCGGCAGTATTCAGCATGAGAGCAGCGATGCCATAAAAGAAGCGCCACGCGTCTCTTGTACGGGTCCAAGAAACCACCTCCCCGCGCGTTAAAGCTTGTACGCTCGCCGGGCAGCGGAATTCAGTTGAACCGTCAGATCCGCCGATCTCCATCCGACGGTGGATATTCCTCAGAGCCGCTGGCCCTTTAACCCCTGTCCGCCATGTTCCGTGGCCCATCATCGTACCACTCTTGTCATTCCCCAACTGTCGATCCGTGTTTGCAATCCAACGGCCCATGATACAGTCTCCCCGCCCATTGACTCCGCTGCCACGTCGTCCTCCCACTTGTCCCTCGTGCGCCCACGTGTTTCGCTCTCGTACATTTGTAATATTCCTCCCCGCCATATGTGTATATATATATATATATATATATATATATATGTGTGTGTGTGTGTGTGTGTTCGTATGTTTTTTTATTTGTGTTCGTCGCTTTTCAGTCACCACCTCCAAACTGTGTCATGCGGAAGACCCACATTACATTTATTTGTCAAAGCCCTCATCGTGTTTCTCCCTACACCCTTCATGTTCCTGTTATCCGTCCGTGTTCGCAACGTCATTCTCATCCATGTCTCCGCGTTCTTTGTCTGTGCATCTGGTCTATCTAATGTTTTCGGGTTTTGCAGGTTCCGAGATGACAAGAGGCCCCATAATTCATTGCCTCTATAGCAGAAGTTAAAAATCTTATGAAAGGACGACATTCTGCCGGTGAAATTCAAAGAAGATGCCGAGGGTAGGTGCATGAAATGACCATTATTAAAGAAGAACAAAGAGATAGACCTACAGAACCCTCCAGAGAAATTCGCTCTACATTAATGACCCAGTATTCAAATCCAAAGTTAAGGGCCAATAGTACAATGCAGAATCGAAGAATATATCAGGGTCCTTACGGCAACAGATTTTATTCTCAGCAGAAGGCAGAACACTGTGTATATTTTATTATTTGTGTCTTGTATATAAGGAGATTTTTATCTCCCAACATTTATTTCCATAGACAGATTGCTAAGTACAGTCATTTATAGTTAGTCATTCATAGAGTGGGCGCGAATGCTTTCCGCCATTTTATTCAAATTGAGTCATTAATTGTGCTTCATCTACCTCCTCCTCTAGAATTCTCTATCTTTCCTATAAAGGCCCGAAAAGAAGACATTGTAAGGGTTCCAGATTTCTATCAGCAAACTGTGCAGCGAAAAGGCTTTTGCATACATTTTCTAATATTTCTGTATAAAGGTTCAGAGCCCGTAGGGTCTCAGTGAGGAGGAGTTATAACTGTAATGAGGATTCTGGTCTTTGGTATCTCACAGTATGTAATTTCTCTTATGTGTTAATACAATATCTCCTTTCATGCTATTTATCTTCTCGTATCATGTTCTAGAATGCGAGTGGCTCACTAGTTTGCAGTAAGGATTCATCCTGGTTGGTGCCCTTTCTAGATTTAGTCAAGCGCTTTAAATAGGCCTAGTCATGATATACTGTTCCATGATCATCTCTTCCATATTTTCTGCTATATTAGTTGCATGAGGAGGGTGCTTTTAAAACGCCATTTTCATATAAGGATTCATAGATTGGTATGCCCTTATGTGGTTATGTTGTGTATCTGGGTATCAGTCTCATGTTAGCTAATATCTTCTTTATGCCTCCTCACCGCACTCACTATTGATACTTGATTTCTGTGATGTATTATTTGAACTGGCCCTCTCCAAAGTAAGCGGTCTCTTAACTATCTAATGCCTTTGTATTGGAGTTTTACATGATGTCCCTACACTGTTCTTATCTTTGTACTCAACTTCTGAGAGAAATTGGTCCCATTCAAAACTAATTTCCTTGTTCAAACAAGAGATAGTAAGTGAGTTCTTGGACTGACAACCCAAACTATAAAGGGCTCCTTGCTATATTAAGATGTCCTAGGCACTGGTCTATGGAAACTCTACACTGTCTCTAGGAGGGTGACAAAATCATCCACAACATCTTTCTGGCGCCGTTGCCAGGGAACGAATTCAAGAATATCAGTTTCCCTGGGTCTCGACAAATTGTTTTCACTCTCTAATCAGGTGAGCACAGAGAGTTGAAGAGTTGCATATCTCTCACCTTGGCGACTCCACTGGTCTTTATTTGATAAATCTTATTGGTAGTCCTGGCTCCTCGTAAGCCACATTTGAGGTCAGATACATCTCAGTCGAAAGCATCTTACGTGTCTGACCCAGAGAAGATCATTCATAAAAGAGTTTGGAAGGAGAGGAAGTCAGTTCGTGCTGAAAACCCTGAATATTCCATTGAATATTATCCGCCCTCTTCTTCTCAAGAAGTTAGAACAGAAAATCCTGAGTTTTACTCAGAAACTCCACGTAGAGGAAGTGCCTGGATTGAAGAAGATCCTCATCCTTCTTTCGAGGCTGAAGAAATTAAAGAGGTCATAGAAGTAGTTGCTATTAACCGTGAGTTATTTCCATCCACACCTCAAGCTTCTGTGCAATATATTCCCATTGTTATTCATACTCCACTTCCTCCTACTCCTCTCCCTTCATTTGTTACACAGACTGTTGTACAACCCCCACCTCCTCCAATGGCCAATGTTCCTGCATTTCTTTTGAACAAATATGCTCCACTGGCCTTACCTCAAGTGCTGAATGATATGCCACAGGATTACTTGAAGATTCTGCCGAGATTTAATGGAGAAAATGAAATTGATGCTCGAAACATCTTGAGACCTTCTTCTCTTTTGCAGAGAACTTAAATGTTGAACATCTGGATGTGGTCTTGAGACTATTTGTGCAATCTTTGGAAGGGGAAGCCAGAAAATGGTTTAAAACATTGGGAAATCGTTCTGTGACCACCTGGGATGTTATGGAGAATGTTTTCCTCAGGAAGTGGGGAGAAAATAAGGATCATGGTCAATGTCTCACTGAATTTAATACAATGAATAAGAAACAGAATGAGGGAGTGGCAAAATTTATTAAAAGATTCAATAAGTTGTATTTGAGCCTGCCTCCTGAAATGAAGCCCCATGAAGCTGCTGCCAAGATAATTTTCATAGCAGCCTTTGAGTTTGATTTTGGCTTCGAATTAAGAGAAAGAAAACCTACCACCTTAGATGATGCACAATCAGATGCTCTGGAATTAGAAGCAAACTTTGCCTCTACTGGGAAGCTGAAAGGAAAAGTTGAACAGGATACCAAGAGGAGAGGCAAAGAAGAGGTCTCCACCTCTAATCAGGAAAAGGATTAAGATAAAATGGATGAAATAAGTAAAATGATAAAGAAAATGGTCAAGCTTGAACTGGAAGCAAAGAATGCAACTCCCAATAACTATTATAATGCTCCCAACAGAGGATATAATCCTCAGTACAGAAGGCCACCATTGCAGATATTGCCAAGACAAACAAAGGAACAACAAGACCAGGTACCTCATCCCTTGTACCTGGAAGGACCAGAAGATGACTCCACTGGAGATGCAGCTTATGGATTAGAAGATTCAAATCCGGCTTTTTCAAATAATGATGATATGGATTGCCCGTTGCAAGAAGAGGACGAAGAAGCGGAGATCGATCATTATTGTAAGCAATTTGCTGATTTCATGCAAGCACAGTTCAATGTAAAATATGATCTCAGATCTTCGAGGAAAAAAACCAGAACTCAAGAACAAGAAGGAGAACCACCTCAGAAAGAAACATCTGCTCAAAAGGAATCAGCTACAAAGAAGAACGCAAAAAAAGGTAAGAATCCTTTAAATACTCCCTTGCAGTCGAGTGATCAGATTCCTTCCTCTTCTAAAATAGTCAGTCCTCCCAATGCTGAGCCAGTGTCAAAAGAAGTCAAATATTCAGTTGAGAATAAGGAGTCAAAAGAGGTAATGATAGAAAATACCCCATCTGCTTTCAATTTACAAAAAGAACTTGAAAAGATTAAGATTCCAGTCCCCCTGACTGAATTGTTGAAACAGCCTGTATACCAGTCTCAAGTTACCTCTTTCATACTTCCTCCTGAACCACCAATTGCACCTGATAGTCTAAATCTTCAAGAAGAGAGACCCATGGTAGTCTTTGGCCCACATGTCGAGGAGATAGACCCTTCTACTCCTCCATTTTACGTGTCTCTAGTCATTCATGACCTGCTGTTACATAATTGTATGTTAGATTCTGGGGCTTCCCATAATCTTATGCCTCTGTCTGTCATGGAGCAACTAGGACTGAAAATTACAAGACCATACAAAGATTTATATTCATTTGACTCCAAAAGAGTGAAGTGCTTGGGAATGATTAAATATTTAGTGGTCAATTTGGCCCAAATTCCAGCAAAGAGTGTGGTCATGGACATTGTGGTTGCCGATATCCCAGCTTGCTTTGGCATGCTGCTGTCAAGGTCCTGGGGTACAAAGATTGGGGGGTCAATAAAACTAGATTTAACATATGCTACTGTCCCAGTCTTCGGAGGACAAGAAAGGAGGTTGTACAGGGAGACTAGATTTGTTAAAATGGTAACTAAGGCTGACTGCTCAGAAAATTCTCCAGTCTACAACAAAGAGGGAGCCTTTTCATGTTTGATGTTAGAAGAAAATCAAAATTATGCTCATGAGCCCCTTTTTGGTCAAATCCAAGCCGAGCAGTCTAAAGGGGATCAGGTATCAGAAATATGGACTTTGCATTTTGATGGAGCAAACTCAAGAGAAGGCAATGGGGCTGGGGTATTATTGATTTCTCCTGCAGGAAAATGGGTGCCATTGTCTTTTAAATTGGAATATGAGGCTACAAACAATGTAGCTGAATATGAAGCACTATTATTGGGACTGCAAACAGCAAAGAGTATGGGCATCCAATGTTTAAAAGTCTTCGGAGATTCTGAGCTGGTAGTGAGGCAGATCAAAAATGAATGTCAAACTAAACATCCTCGGCTCAGAGCTTATAGAAACAAAGTATGGGACATGATAGAAAATTTCTTCTCAACATTTAATATACAGTTCATGCCCCGGGAGCAAAACAGAATAGCAGACTCTCTTGCTGTAGCTGCCAGTACATTTCGTCCTCCTCAGAACCCACTTTTAAGATATGAAGTGGAGGTACGGTACAGACCATCCATTCCAGATAATATAAAGCACTGGCAGGTATTTGAAGATGATGAACAAATGAAGAGATTCATGGAGACAGTGGGAGAATTCACAAATATAGAAATTGATGATGAGAGGGAGGAAGAAGCTGAAAATGTCGCAGAAAACAAATGGGAAGAGAATATAGCAGGAAATAGAGTGCTGCAGCTGAAAGGAAATGTTATTCCTAGAGGGCTGGTTCCTCTGGAGAGATTATTTGACAAAAATGATATTCCATTGCAGCCAAGTAAAGTGACAGAAGAAGATCAAGTGGGAGATTTGAATCTGGGTACTTATGTTGATCCTAAAATTGTAAAATTATCTAAAAAAGTCCCGGAAGAATATAAAGAAAAATATTTAAAGTTATTTCAATCTTATAAAGATGTTTTTGCTTGGTCCTATCAGGACCTAAAAACTTTTGATGTAAATATAATACAGCATAAGATTCCACTGAGGGAAGATGCAAAGCCTTACAAGCAGAAGCTCAGACATATCAATCCTCTGCTGCTTCCCTCCATTGAACAAGAAATTAAGAAATTACTGAAGGCCAAGATAATTGTGCCATTAAGGTACTCAGAATGAGTAGCAAATATTGTTCCTGTTCGAAAGAAGAATGGAGAAATAAGGCTCCGTGTGGATTTCAGGAATTTAAATAGAGCATCATTAAAAGATAATTATCCACTGCCCAAGATGGACCACATCCTACAGAAAGTAGTGGGAGCATCCAGAATGTCAATGATGGATGGATTTTCTGGTTATAATCAGGTAGCTGTATTCCCAGAAGATCAGAAGAAAACTGCATTTACTACACCATGGGGAACATTTATGTATGCTAGGATGCCATTTGGATTAATTAATGCAGGAGCTACTTTTCAGAGGGCAATGGACATAGCCTTTGTGGGAGAACAGGACAAGTTTTTGGTAGTTTATCTTGATGATATCACAGTGTTTTCAAAGAATGATGATGAGCATATTGAGCATTTAAGAAGAACTTTTGAAAAATGCAGAAGGTACGGCCTTTCCCTCAATCCTCAAAAATCTTTGTTTGCATTAGATGAGGGAAAACTCTTAGGGCACATTGTAACTAAAGATGGTGTGAGAATAGACCCTAAGAGAGTTGAAGTAATAAACAACATTCCTCTGCCCAGGAATAAGAAGGAAGTACAGGTATTTTTAGGCCGAATTAATTTTCTAAGAAGGTTTATTCCTAACTATGCCGAGATAGTTAGGCATATAACTAATATGTTGAAAAAGGAGAATGAAGTAAAATGGTCCCAGGAGTCTAGAGATGCATTCACAAGGATAAAACAGGCATTTGCTGAAGCTCCTGTGCTAGCAGGGCCAGATTACAAAAATCCATTTATGATTTTCTCATTTGCTTCCCCTCACACAATTGTTGGAGTGTTATTGCAGAAAAATGAAGAGGGATATGAACAGCCTATAGCTTTCTTCAGTCAAGTACTTTATGATGCTGAATTGAAATACAATATATTGGAGAAGCAGGCATATGCCCTGGTAAAGTCCCTTAAAGCTTTTAGAGTTTATGTTTTGCAATCTCATATTACTGCATATGTTCCCACGGCAGCTTTCAAAGACATTCTTGTTCAAGGGGACAGCGAAGGTAGAAGAGGAAGATGGATTGCAAAGATCCAGGAGTACGATTTGGACATAAGGCCCACCAAATTAATTAAAGGATAGGGACTTGCCAAGATGTTATCTGAATCAAATCATCAGGCCTTGGGCATTAATCTATCTATGTTAGCAAATGAAGAATCAGAAAAAGAAGAAGAGCAGCAAGGACTGGAGATGGCTACTCAAAAGGTACATGTGAAATATCTAACTAGTCCTTGGTACAAAGAAATTGTTGAATATCTTTTAACACTTCGTTGTCCTCTAAGTTTTGATAAAGTAAAATATAGGGCTGTAAGGATGAAATCACAGAAATACATAATTGCTAATGGACAACTCTATTGGAGAGACCCTCTAGGTATATTATTGCTATGCCTCACAGAAAATGAAGTAGAAAACATATTGACTAAATTCCACGATGGGATATGTGGAGGGCATTACAGCTGGAGGGATACAACACATAAAATCCTAAAGGCTAGTTTTTACTGGCCAAAGTTGTATACAGATACTTTTGCTTGGGTCAGAGCATGTGACAAGTGCCAAAGATTTGCAGAAAGACAGAAACTAGTAGCCATGCCCTTGATTCCTATTCATGTAAATGAACCATTTCAGAAATGGGGATTAGATTTTATAGGAGAGATACATCCCCCATCAAGTGGCCAATATAAATGGATACTAACAACCACAGATTACTTCACGAAATGGGTGGAAGCCATACCTACAAGAAATGCTACAGATGTTGTGATAATGAAATTTATGGAGGAAAATATCATATCTAGGTTTGGCTGTCCTGCTAGAATCGTAACTGATAATGCACAGCCTTTTAAATCTACCAGATTTGTGAATTTCTGCCAAAGGTACAATATCATCCTGACCCATTCCACAACATACTATCCGCAGGGAAATGGCTTAGTAGAGTCATCTAATAAAACCCTGGTGAGAGCTTTGAAGAAGACAATAAGTGAAAATCAGAAGAATTGGGACTCTCAATTAAAGTTTGCTCTATGGGCGAATAGGATAACCAGCAAAAGAGAAATAGGTAAGTCTCCATACGAGCTGGTATATGGAAGAGCAGCTGTTTTTCCTGTGCAATTGGCTTTGCCAGTAGCACGCTTTATGCAGGAAAGCCAGGAAGAACCAGATGATATGATCAGAAGAATAAATCAATTGGTTGAATTAGAGGAAACACGGAACCAGGTAGATCAGAGACTGATAGAATATCAAGAGAAAATGAAGAATGTCTTTGATCAGCATGCAAAGGATAGAAATTTTCAAGTTGGAGACCTGGTTCTCAGATGGGATGTTCGCAGAGCAGAAAAGGGCAAGCATGCTAAATTTGATCCACTGTGGTTCGGGCCATTCAAAATAGTGAAGCTTGGGAGAAACAACACGTTTTCTTTAGAAAATCTACAGGGTGATTTGTTGGATGCACCTGTGAATGGCCAATTCCTCAAGCCGTATTTCCAATTCTGACCCAGACTGGGAATGCCTGATTATATATACTATATATAAGTTGTTTTGCTTTTTATTTTTATAAAGGAAAGGAATGCTGATAATTACCGAAGTAGAGGTGCAGAGGAAACGAAGAGCAGAGTGAAATATTCAGCGGTCTGCGTGTTCTCGACATGTCTGAGGACGAACATGCCGTCCCCAGATGGAGCCGATGTTGTACATTTTTACTTCTGCATGCAATTTTCCGGTCCGCCACCTTGTTCAATTCTATTTCACATCTCTGCCGTGGTCAAAGCTCCATGTTCCTGTTTTCTATTATTGTCTTTGCCCGAAAATCCGTTTTGCAATGGTTAAAAACCCGCAATCTAAATTATGTCGGGCCAAAGCCCCAAGGCCTTAGCCCTCTTACTGTTGTCACCACATGACTTGAGGCCAGAGACCGCAAGCTAAAACAAAAGGGGCTTATTGTTTTAATATTCGGGCGCAATGTTGGCCGTCCGATCCAGCACAAATCAACGGAGCGGTGATCGTTTCATATGGAGGGCCCCGCGCGCACAGAAAACCGGCGGTATTACCCCGCACCACTTACCCCAGGCTGGCGGTATTATCCATCGAGCCAACGATTCCATTAAGAATATGCCGCGTGTCCCCTGGTACGGGCCATGAAACCACTTTCCCCGCGCATTAAAGCATGTACACTCGTCGGGCAGCGGAATCCGTCTGAATCGTCCGATCTACCGATCTCCATCCAACGACAGATGCATGCCAGAGTTGCCCACGCGTTATCACTTGTCCGCTATAACATAGGGCCCGCCATCGTGTCGCTCTCACTCATTTCCACCCGTTGACTTCGCCATGTCGTCCTCCCACGTGTACGCTCCCGTGCACCCAAAACATTTCCCCCGTCATATATATATATATGTGTGCGTGTGTTTTCGTTCATATTCCCCCACGACCAAACTGTTTTACGCGCTTCGCCTGTTTACTCCATACCTCCGTCGCTTTTCTTCCGCCACCCTGTGTGTTCCTGTCCCCTGTTCGTGTCCACGGCGTCGTCTTCATCCCCGCTTCCATCTGTGTCGGATTTTCTAATATTTTGTGGGTTTTGCAGGTTTTAAATATAACAGGAGGGCGTTTTAATTCGCTGCCTCTGTTGCAAAGGTTTGGGGCCCATAAAAGACGATTTCCTGTGGAAAGAATTTAAAGAGGAATCCGAGGGTAGGTGTAAGAAATGACCGCCATTAAAGAAGACAAAGATGTGGGCCTACAGAACCCTCCAGAGAAATTCGCCCTGCATTAAAGATCCAGGATTCAAATCCAAAGCTAAGGACCGAGAGTATAGTACAAAAATGCAGATTATTTCAAGTCTCTTACGGCAGCAGATTTTCCCTCAGCTAGAGGCAACACACTGTATATATTTTATTATTTGTGTCATGTATATAAGGAGGTTTTAATCTCCCAACATTTATTTCTTTAGACAGATTGTTAAGTACATTCATTTATAGTCATTTATTCATACAAAGGGCGCGAATGTTTTCCGCCATTTTATTCAAATTGAGTCATTAATTAGGCTTCATCTGCCTCCTCCTCTAGAACTCTCTATCTTTCCTATAAAGGCCCGAAAAGAAGACATTGTAAGGGTTCCAGATTTCTATCGGCAAGCTGTGCAGTGAAAAGGCTTTTGCATACATTCTGTAATATTTCTGTATGAAGGTTCAGAGCCCGTAGGGTCTCAGTGAGGAGGAGTTATAACTGTAATGAGGATTCTGGTCTTTGGTATCTCACAGTATGTAATTTCTCTTATGTGTTAATACAATATTTTCTTTCATGCTCTTTATCTTCTTGTATCATGTTCTAGAATGCGAGTGGCTCACTAGTTTGCAGTAAGGATTCATCTTTGTTGGTGCCCTTTCTGGAATTAGTCAAGCGCTTTAAATAGGCCTAGTCATGATATACTGTTCCATGATCATCTCTTCCATATTTTCTGCTATATTAGTTGCATGAGGAGGGTGCTTTTAAAACTCCATTGTCATATAAGGATTCATAGATTGGTATGCCCTTATGTGGTTCTGTTGTGTATCTGGGTATCAGCTTCATGTTAGCTAATATCTTCTTTAAGTCTCTTCACTGCACTCACCTCCTGATATTTGATTTCTGTGATATATTATTTGAACTGGCCCTCTTTACAGTAAGCGGTCTCTTAACTGTCTGATGCCCTTATATTGGAGTCTTACATGATGTCCCTACACTGTTCTTATCTCTGTACCAGCTTCTGAGAGAGTTTGGTCCCATTCAAAACTAATTTCCTTGTTCGAACAAGAGATAGTAAGTGAGTTCTTGGACTGAAAACCCAAACTATGAAGGACTCCTTGCTATATTAAGATGTCCTAGGCACTGGTCTATGGCAACTCTAGGCTGTCTCTAGGAGGGTGACTAAATCATCCACAACAGG